>JAECXD010000716.1:0-380970 GCA_018151445.1 Zaprionus inermis | reverse complement strand
TTTTTATATTTATTCTCTGGTTTCTCTATGCGACGCAATCACTCAGGCGTTGAAATCTACAACTGCGAGTGTGCTTGTGAATGTGTATGCGTGTCTGCATGTGTGTGTCTGTGTGTGTGTGTGCAGATAGATGATTTGAAAATCCTGTATTGCTGATTTGGTGCTCCTGTTGCTTTTGCCGTTGTCGTCCCAGCTTTGCTTTGCAGGTGCCTCGTGTGGGGTTAAATCCCTTAAGGCAAGCAATGGATTTGTGTCTTCGCTTTTCGCAACACCCCCCCCCCCTTCTGCCAGCTACTGCCTGCCCGTAAAACTTTTAAGGAAATCGCATATTGAACAATTTAAAGCACACTGATTAGGGGTTTCGTATAGCCAGGCAGCTCGCAGGCACGAGTCCTGCGCTCTACTTGAGCAACATAAATTGTTGCATAGCCGCAGGCGCAGAGCTCAGTGAAGACGAGACGAAGTTCTACACAACACATACATATGGTATCTACCTATATTCTGGCCATATTTTCATACCGTAGTTGACGCTGTCAAGAATCTTTCAGCTGCTGCTGCAACTGTGTTTGCTTGTCCGTCTGACCCGCTAAGCTTTTCTAGGACAGCAGCAGCGCGTTGAGCATCTTATCAGCAAGTCAGCACGCTGCAGCGGGCCAAGGAAAAGCAAAAGCAGCCGCAATGAAGAAAATGCGAGGCCAAGCAGTGCCAGCAGTGGCAGCAATTGTGGCAATAACACAAAGCAAGCAGCAGCAGCAGTGCGCGATGTGTTGACAATGGGCACAGTGCGAAGGGCAAAAGAAAAACGTGAATGAGATGAGAAATTGTATAAATATGTTGGCCAGGCGGGCAGCAACAACTAGACAGACTGGCAGGCAGGCAAGTTATACACAAGATTAAGCCCATATACCGGGCAAACACACACACACACACACACACGTGCATTTCAAGAGATTTTCCACTAGAGCAACAAGAGAGCAAAGACAGCCGCGTTGACTTTTCCACTCGTCTGCGTTGTCATTGGGCTAAAAGGGAGTGGGAGCCGGGCAGGCAGTGAAGCAGCCAGCGACAAGGCCTTTTACCAGGATTAGTAGTTAACAAGAGAAATCTGGCCACACCCACGCACACACACACACTCACACACACGGAGAGGGAGTGAGAGAGCGGCGCGCAGGCACCAAAAGGTAATCAGTGAAATGTAACTGTATTGTTTGGCCTGACATTGTTGGTGTTGCCGTTGTTGTTGCTGCTGCTGCTGCTGCTGTTGTGTCATCCAAGCCATAGACACGCCTACTGTGCTGCTGCAGCCTCTTCACCTTTATTTTTTTCGTTTTGGCTTCGGTTTGTGCTGCAGTGTGTGCCGAGGCGAGCGACAACACTGACGACGATCTCTTTTTAAGTAGTTTTGCTTGGGGTCATTTTGGGGTTAGCAGGCAGGTGACGCACACACCCAAGCACACACACACTCTCAAACACACACACACACGCACAGAAAGGTGACAACGTCGTTTTGGGTTTTCGGTTGAGAGGCAACTTTGTTGCTGCTGCTGCTGCTGCTGTTTTCATTTAAGTAATCAAAATATGCTTTTGACTTTGTGCTAAGCAGCTGCCCGTCCGCCCGTCCGCCCGTCCATCTGCCCGTCCGCCCATCTATCCGTCTGTCGGTTAGTCTGTCACTGTGCTGGCATTCTCGTATGTGGCTTGTGTGGTGCCTTGTGGTTTCCATTTCTACGTTTGTGTCTGTCCTGGCCACAAAACCCCAAAAACTATGCATTTCACTGCTTTTGTCAGCTCCCGCCCCCGCTACTCAACTCTAACTGTAGCTGTATCTTTATATGTATTTGTATGCCTGCGTGTATGTGTGTGTGTTGTATTTATTTGAAAGCTTTTTAAACTTTGCCACTGACTTTGTGGCTTACGAAATTAAAATTAGAAATTGGTTTGGACTGTCACTGACAAATATACCCAAAGCATTTATGAATACCCAACATATGTGTGTGAGTGTGCGAGTGTGTGAGTGTATGTGTGGAATTAAGTTGCCTCTGAGATTGTAATTAATCAGTGAAAGAGACCCAAGCGAGAGCGAGAGCGACCCACATAATAACGAGGCATACAACATTTGCATATAAATCGTTGTTTGCCCTGACCGAAACTTAATTGCCACATTAATAACACTTAAGTCCGGCCAGCTTAAGCTATGCTCAAATGTAGATACATATATATAGTGAAGGATATGCATATATACATATATATATAGAGAGCGATAAAAATAGTTACACTTACATTATGACTCTGATCTGTTTTGAGCTCGCGATGATTGGAGAACTGCACATAGACCATGCGTCCGCGCATCTGTGGTGGATTCATTGTGTAACAGGATACCATCGATGTGGCCGATATCTCGTCGGCCATTTCGATAAATGCTTGATTCTTTCCCTTCAAGACGAGCACATTTGTCACACGTCCGAACGGTATGCCCAATGCGACTACGTCCGATTCGCCGGACTCGTTTGGAATGTTACGCAAGTGAATGACTTTCGAGGCCTTGGCTGCAATGAAAGCAAGAAGAAACAGTTATTAGTAATGCATATATGTGTCTGTATGTGTGTGTATAGCAAGAGTGTATGCTTTGTTTGACTAATTAATAAGCTGCTTAAATTATTAGCACAGCTGCCACGGCAAATGGCGTCTGCCTCGCTTAATGGCAATGGCGTTCGCTGTCTGCACTTCCGCTTCCGTGCGTCGCATAATTTGCACAGTTTTTGCTGTCTCTCTCTCACGCTGTACAAATCAGAGCAGCGCCAAATAAAATGCCTGATAACATTGCAACGTTTGCGGCATTTTGTATACATTTTGCACAGTTAAGCGCCGCTGCACGGCTGTCAGGAACTACAAGGGGAGTGGGGTGGGATGGTAAGGGAAGGGCGGAGGGAAAGGCAGAGGGAGCAAATGGCAGGGCACATAAATTCATTCATTGCACACTTGCAACCACTGTGAATAATCCACACTGCGACAGTGTCCGGTAACAGGCCAGGTTCAAGCACAGCTCACACACACACACAGACACACACACACACACACAATCACACACATAGACAACCGTAGGCTTTGCCATTGTTGTTGCTGACTGCTTGGGCGTTCTGCTTGTTATTTTTGCATAAATAAAGTGGCTTCGCTGTTGAGTTGCAGCAGGCCGCCCAAATGGGATTTTAGGCTGTCCGCCTACTGCTGCCCCTATCCCCTATCCCCTATCCCTCTACCCTACCCTGCCATGGCAGAGCATTTTAGGGATTTCAGGCGTTGCATCTGCCCAAAGTGCCTTAAATTTTTATAAACAGAATACAACACAACACAAACAACAACAAATTTACCACCGCCTGCCACGTGCTTTATAAAAATGCCAGTCGAAAACGTGAGGCAGCCCGCGGGCGAAGGGGCGGGGCGGCTGCCTGCCTGCCTGCCAGCCAGGTGCTTAGTCAACACCTGTTAATGTGTTGGTTTGCAACGTTTTTTCTCTTTTGTTGGCAATGTCATCGTGTGTGTGTTGGCGCCTCCGCTTTCGCATATGCAAATGAAATGTTGCAGCCGTTGCAGCCGTGCAGCAGCAACTCTTTTTTTCGCCCATTTGCCCGGCTATGTGTGTGTTTGTGTGTGAGAGTGTGTGTGTTAGCAGTATTTACCGCACTTGCTAAACAAACAAACAGAGCATATGGCAAAGAGATAGCCCGCACGACAATGCCGAAAATGGCCAAAAATGCCAGTTGGCAGCAGGATTTGCGCTTTTGGTTGCCCTCTGCCCCTGAAAGTATGCTACATTTGAGAGCTTTTGCAGTCTACCGAGATTAAAGAGGGGTCTGCTCGTTTACAGTCATTTTTTACCACACATATGAGCTACAGCTGTCATCTATCTATAGGATATCTGAGCTGTCATTTACGCATAACTAATATTTTGTAATTAATTGAAACTCATAAGGCAGCAGGCATTACTTTCCCTTAATACATTGCCGGGGCTGTCTTTCTTGATGCATTCTCGGCACACGATGTTATCACTTGACCACATTTATCAGGCTGCCTCTCTTTCTCTCTCTCTCTCTCTCACACTCCCTAGCACGCTCTGTTAACTTTCAACCGCTTTCACTAGCCCCCTTTTGCGCTGCAAATAACTTACAATATAAAAGGGTCAGCAGCCGACCCAGTGTGGCCAGTTCGCAGTTCATAGTCTTCCTCCCTCCCCCCGTGGACACTCCTCTCCACTTGTAGGCCCATTTCCGCTGCTGCTGCTGCTGCATGGGTCAATGTGCCGATTTATAACAATGCCAGAGAGCAGGCCACCCAGCTATATATGTATATATACATCATATATAGGCTCGGACCGGCATCGGGCATCGGCCAATGAGGCCAATTTGAGCGGAGAAAAGTCATGGCAACTTTGAGGAGAGGCTCGACTCGTTCTCGTTCTCGACTGGCCACGGGCGGACTTAACTTGCAGCCCGACCTGGCGGAGGGGGCCGGCACTCGATGCTGAATACAACTAATCGGAAATTACACTTTTTGATTAGTTCGAAACGGAAATGAAGTTGAAACGAAATTATGCAACCGACAGGGTTGGCAAAAAGTGCATGGGAATTTCGGCCCCACTCCGCTTCACTTGCCCCCCCCGCCGGCTCGTTACTCAACCCCTTTTGGGGCCGGCTCTCGAAATTTATTAAAAATCAATGGGCAATGGGCCGATGCTCTAACGTGGCTGCAAAAACACTGCTGTCGACTCGAGCGACTCGAAAATACCCTGTAGTTGCAACGAAACACTTTGCAACGATTCTGCAGTAATTGGGAAAATTGCTTAACCAATTTGTAGCTAATAACTTGAATCTCAGCATTCCCTGCATTCTGCCATTCAGTCTAGCCAACCTGGCGTATGCTTCATCTTCTAGCGGGTAGAGCACAAACTAAATAAAAGTCTACAGCGGCGGAAATGTGCTGCAAAAGACAAACAACAAATCAAGTGCCGCTGGGCAGCTGCTGCCGGAAAACACAAAGGCAACAAAAACACCTCGACGAAGGTAACGAAAATATGTAAAACTATCTATCATGCATGATGACGTTGTCAACGAGCAGAGAAAAACTACAAAATAGAAAAATAAAAAACGACGAGCAAAAATTGCAGCTTGAAATTCTAGCAAAAACCTGCAAAAGAGAAGAGGGCGGGGTTGCAGGGGATGCATCGGCAAAAAGTCAGTAAATTTGTGGATTTTTTGACGTTCGCCATCAACAACTCAATTTCGGTCTGTTTTCAGCGATGAGTTGTTTGCAGCTCGTGTTGCTGTTGCTGCTGCTGCTGCTGCTGCATTGCTATGCTAGATTTGTAACAAATCGCAACAAACGCTGCCTGATGGTGTGAAAACGAAAACTGTCGATGCAATGAGCAAAACGACAAGCAACGGCAACGACAACGACATCAACATCGACATCGACAACGACATGCCTCAGGTTCTGGCCAGCGCACAGAGCCGCCCATAGTCATTCCCCTTCCACTCGTTCGACAGTCTGACCTGGTATAATTGAAAAGGAAGATGGCGACGAGTCAACGACGGCCGGAAACACAGTCAACAAGCGCCCCCGAAGCGTTGCAGCTGCTGCAAAAAGTAGTAGAAAATCCTCAATAAAAAAGAAAAGATGAAAATAGCTGAAATTGTTCAGTGAGGCACTTCGAATGTTTGCCCCGAGGGAGCGCTGCGTTTCTGCGTTTAAAGTTGGCAAAACTGACGAGTGCACAATGCACTGAATTATCCCCAGTCTCTGCATCTATAGTTGGTTTTTTTTTATCTGCCATGCAATTAGACATTAATGTGCACGACAAGTACAGGACAGGCTGCTGTCAAATTACGTTGCTTCTGCTACTCAGTCGAGTAAAGAGCTGAGCGCAGCAAGAAAACAGAAAAGTGGAAAAAGAAAAGGAATATGGTGAAATTTGCATTCGATAATGATGCTTGTTGCGTGTTGCGTGTCGCCTGTCAGTGCAACACGTATTCATATGTAAGTGTGCGTGCGTGCACGTATAAATAGCAATCATACGCACTGTTGCGCGTTAAAATGAGCTGCAACGCTGGCGCCGCTAAAGCTTAACTGTATTAATGACACGCACGACGCACACACACACACACACACACACACATATACACATTTTCGACATACATATATATGTGTTGAGGTAGGGCAGATCGGGGCACTTTTCAATTAAGCCCATACACACATGCAGCGTCATGCCGGGCCTTCGATGAATTGCATGAAAAATATACATAAACTATTTATGGCTAATTGAAAAGTTTACAAACTGTAATTGAGTTGGGCAGCCCGACACCCCCGAACGTCTGCTTGCCACCTTCCTTCCCTTGCTTCTTGCCTCGTCCCTCTCTCTCTCGCTACCGCAGCGAAAATAATGGATGGTCAGCTGCACAATATGCCGTGTGTCCGCCCGACCCGACCGTCTGGCCGTCCGACGTGCATATGCTCTTTGTGGCACTGTTGCTGCTGCAGCATGTGGCGTATGTGTAATAATTTGAGTATTGTGTATTGTGTTTGCCCATACGTGGCACGCCCTCTCGACTCCCCCCCCTCCCCATCGGCTGACCCTTCTGCCGCGCGAACATGCACCAAGTTAATTAATGACAATTTAAATTCATAAAGCAAACAAAAATCCGAAACGAAAAAGGTAAATGAAAATGAATGGAAAAGCGTCGAGCGGCAACAGTGGACGTCAACAGTTGGAACAAAGCCACGAAAAATACACGATAAATGGGCCACACGAGCGACCCTTCTTTCCGATATGCTTCGATGTGGGAAGATGCCGCCGCACTGCCTGCTCTCGCCCCGAGGAGGAAAGGTGGTAAAAAGTGCTGATTGTTAATAACAATTAAATTTGTGCTTATGTGGCAGCATTTAATGATTTAATGTGGGTGTGGCGCCGCTGTGTGTGTGTGGCTTGTGCTGATATTTGAATACGCACAGCAGACACACACACACTCGCACACGCACACGAGGCTGCCTTTAATTATGCGACAGTAAATTAGGTTTTTACAAGTTCACACATCATAAATTTTAAATTGTTGGGCAGCGACTTGTTTGCTGTGCGCGTAATGGTGTGCGTGAGGGTGTGTGTGTGCGTTACGACTTAATGATATTTACTTTGGCAGCGCGCCTTGTCTTTAATTTAAACATCTGTCTGTGCATAATCAATCATAGCGCAAGTTTTGAATAACTCAACGCCGCCGTCGCCGGCAGCCATGTTTGAGTTTGTTCATTCGTTCCCCATTTTTATATTTTGTTTTTTCCTTTTTGCCTTTTGCTTTTCCAGCATATTTTCTGTTTTTCCAGGCCAGGGCATAATTGAAAATAACGATTTTTTCTTTGCCGCTGCGGCCCACACAAGCCTCAGCCCGAGCTTAACACCCGCAAGTAATGTAATTCATTAAAAATTTGTCAGCTCATAGACACAGTGCCCGGGCAGAGGGGACGTGGGGACAGGGACTGGGGCCAACGCACTGCAGGAGATATGTATACGTATACGAAGTATAAGAGCGATTTCAACGCACGTTGCAGCCGACGATGCTTACAAATTTTAATTGCATTTCAATTACGAAAATAGTTTTTTTTTCCTCTCCCGGCAAACTGCAGCAAGTCTTTCGCAAATGTGTGTGTGTGTTGTGTGTGCGAGTGTGTGTGTCTGGTAGTCTTAGCCTGCAACCTATGAGCCTTATCAGTTCTATAAACTGCAAGTCGAGTGCGCTGCAATTGCAGCTGCGCGCAAAAGTATGCAACAAAAAACAGAAATTCGCTGCGTATGCGTAATTGAGCCTGCTGCAAGCTCCCCGGACTTGCCTGGACACGAAAGTCAAGCCTTTTAATTAATAACAATAAATGCAAGTTAAACTAACCGCACGCTGGCACTGGCAATCTCGTGTTGTCTCGCTCACTCTTGGCTTGCCGCCGTCGCTGGCCAAGCGCAGATTCGGATTTTTATTCTGGTTTACAGTGCCGTCTCAATATTTACACAGACAATGACAGCAGGCGCCGCACACAAAAAATATGACAATATTATTTTATTGACTGCGAAAATATTTACACGCAATGCGAGGCGTGCGACAGACGTGACAAAGAGAGAGCGAGCAAACGAGCGACGAGAGACAGCACGCAGGATGCACGTCGTGCTCCAGCTTATTGGTTATGGCAATAAAAATGTAGCAAGTGGCTTGACTACGTCATGACCGGCGTGCTCACTGCTGGCCCAACTGATTGGAAGTGCTTGAACAATGCTGGTCAGTGCAGTAGAGACAATTGCTTTAAGTCGGTCATGGAAACTTAGAGGGAAACTTGCGTCTGCTATGTTTATGCGGTATTTTTGTAACACTCCGTTTTAACACCTTGAACCCTGACGTTGTTGACCAATAACCGCCACGAAATCGCTCAATAAACAAACAAATGTTGGCGGGCTATACAAACAAGCGGCCGGCAGGGTGTGCGTGTGTGTGCGGCGTGCATGTGTGTGTGCTGTAACAATAAACAACAAGAAGCAGAGGGTAACAGCAGCAGCAGCAACAATGACTACACATGCTGCTGTCCCAGACCAAACACGCGACAGTCAACGCAGACTGCGGGTATTGGCGGCGGATGGGGGGAAGGCGGAGGGGGAGCTGTTGCAGGGTGCCCTTTTTGCGTGGCTTGAATTAGCCGACGGTCGGGAGGAAGGCACTCCCCGGGGTCTAATTTGGCTTGCATAAAATATGCATAATAATCAAAATAAAATAAATCAAATGCGACTAAGCAATGGCCAAGTATTTATTGCATGACCAGTCGCAAGTCGTGGCAAGAAAAAGAGAATATATATACATTTGTATATATATAAATATATACACATATATATTCATTGGTGGCATGTACGATATGCAGAGTGTTGCGAGGCACTGTGCGAGTTTCGGCTTGTAAGATGAGCCGAACGGAGCGTGGCCACTTACATCAAGTGTGCTTCACACTCACACACACAATCACACTCACTCTCTCTCTCACACACGCACAGCACTCACTTGAAGTGGCCGGGCGTGCCAGTGTACATGGGATGGGGCAGGCAGTAGAATGGGGCACAGAAAGTGTTTTTATTACATTTACGTGCAAAATTTGTTGCATGTTCGTTGCGGCCATGGTCCGTGTAACGGAAACGCTGCGCGGTGTATTGGTTTAGCGGCATACAACAAATACAATTGACAACGGCCAATGCGAAGACGGGCGGGCAGGCAGGCAGACAGACAGACAGATGGATCAACGATAGATGGAAGCGTAGCTGGCGAGCAGCGCGTGGCAAGTGGTGCGTGCCAAAAACCGCAGAGAGCAGAGGACAACAATGAGAATAAAGCAGGAAGAAAAAACAATTTTTGGTATTCCTGGCAGGCTCTGCCTATGCTCGCTGCTCCGCTCTCCCTATTCCACTCCTCTTCCCTTACCATTCCCTCTTTTTCTTTTACTCTCCCCGTCTCTTTGGCTGCTGCGTGTTTATCTTAGACTGGCCACACAATGCTTATTGTTGCTTTTGTTGCCGGCTGCCTATTTACTTGTCTGGCCTCTGTTGCTGCTGCTGTTGTTGCTACTGTGGCTGGTGTTGCTGCTGCTGCTCTGTGCTGGCGTTTGCAATGCAATAAAAGTGTCCTTACACATTTATTTAGCAATTTCTTTTGTTATTATTTTCGGCATCAGCAACGTATTTTTGCCATTGTGCGTCAGCTTTAAGTGGCCACCACAAGCACACACGGACACACACACACTCACGCACACACACACACTCGCACACACAAATAAATTCATTGGATTCCCGACGCACTTTAAGCTGTTGCTGCGTGACTTTAAAAATTTGCCGGCTTTGTGTTTGCGCCCGAAGTTTGCGTGGAAAATTAAAAAGGCCGCAGGTGGCATGTGGCAGGCAGCAGGTGGCAGCTGCCAGGCGGCAGCAGCAGAGGCAGTCGGCAGCTGGCAATGGCAGGTGTCAAGGTGGCAGCGACGGCATCCCAAGCAGTCGAATTTTGCGCACTGCCCGCTGCCGCCGACAACGTTGCGTATGCTTGATTTGGCCCCCAAATGCCGCTGGGTCGTCTGGGCGCAGCAACTGGACAAACGATTGGACAATGGACGCAGTCATCAGCAGCACAGTGTGTGTATGAGTGTGCGTGTGAGTGTGCGAGTGTGTGCATAAGTGTGAGAGAGAGAGACAGCGCTTGTTGCTTTTTAATTAATAGCAGAGTCCTTTGTCGAGTAATAAATAAATATTATGCTTGTTGCCATTGCCATTGCCATTGCGTTTATTTTCATTGCGTTCTCGATTGCCATTCACTGCGTACGTCAGTGTGCGTGTGTGGGAGAGTAAGGGTGTTGACTAACTGCCGTCTAACTAGCCCGACTTACAACTTGTTTCCTCTACACTTTGTTCATTCATTTCTCATTCTTTGCCGCTATCGAGGCAGCTGAAACAGTTAATTACAATCGCTCGCAAAGCAAAAGCTGCTAATTGGAAACCAAGCCAAAAGCATATTAATTTTCTTGCCGCAAACCTAATGAAATTAAAATACGACACTCGCTCGCTCGTTGCAATCGAATCGCAGATAATCGCTGCAAATGCTTTGCAACACGCTTTCCAGCACTTCCTCACTGCCTCCCTCTCTCATTCTCTCTATCTCTCGCTGTCGCTTCCATTCTCGCTCATTTTGTGGCCTACTGATTTACGATTTTCGGTGGCTTTCGTGCTTGTTCGTGTTTCGACTTGCTTGTCAAATATTTGCCTAATGTGTGGTTCAGGTTCTGGTTTTTTGGTTTTTGGCGCGAGCGGTTTTTGATTAGCTTTATTACTTTGCGCACCATAGAGAGAGAGGCAGGCAGAGAGCGAGGGAGAGGGAGTGAGTGTAGGAGCTGTGTGTGTGTGTGTGTGTGCGACTAATTAATGTGCTAGAATTTCGGGCCTGTGCTTATAATGCAAACGCGGCATACTTTTCCATATTGCTGCGGCGTGCGCGAGCGACCAACAACAAAGGCCGTCCCACTGTTTGTTTCCATGCTAATTAGCGGGTTAATTGGCTATAAGACCCAGTTGCAAACGAATGCGTGCCACGGACCCCAGCACCAGTTCAACCCAGCCGCAGCCCAATGCTAGTCCAATTGCGGCGCATGGAAGGCAGCTTAGACTGGCTTAGGCCATGGGCTGACAGGCTGGCCAACCGGCTGAATGCGTGAAGCGTTGCTTAATTGGCAGCCAAAGCCTGCCTAAACGACGCCCGGTGCGGACACTTAACTCAAGGCTGCCCAGATATGCATGCTATAAAATTGGCTTATGTGGCAGCGGTATGCGGTATGGGGGGGGCGGTCTATGGTAACTTGCAACACTAGCTAAACGTTTGAGTTAGAGGCGCAACAGAGACAGCCTAGTGCAAAGCAGTAAGTGTGAAATAGGGATACAAATGGACAGAGAAAGATAGAGATAGAGAGTGGAAAGCTTAACTTACCAATTCCGCCGGCCAGCACGGTGCTTGAGTCCAGTTTGGCCTTCTTTGTGGCCAGATCCTGATTATTATTGTCGGAAGCGGGCGCCATAACTGCAGCTTGACTCAAAAGTTCGTCGCTTCCGCGCTGATTTATTTACACATTGAGTAAGATATACGGGACATAGAGGCGGGCAGAAGGGTGCGAGCAGCGGTTTATTGTTTCATATAAATATTTTTTATTTTTGTTTATTTTTTGATTTTCAGTTGATGATGCAGAGGCACAGCACAGCAGAGAAGTTGAAGATGTTTCAGTTGAGTTGAGTTGAGTAGGCAGTAGTAGTTGTAGTTGTAGTTGTGTGTGTAGTAGATGAAGTATATACGATTACGGTACATAAAAAGAGAAAAATAAAAGAGAAGAGAACAATATAAATATCAAATATTTACGCAAGTTAAGTAAATTACAGACAGTTGCTACAAATTTCTATCAACAGGAAGAAGCGCCTCAATTGTTGTTTTTTTAATATAATTTTTGTTTTTCATTTTGTTTTTTTTTTGTTATTGTTTATTGTGTTTCTAGTTATTGAAAAGCTGAAGTGGTGCTTGGCGCGAGCTTTGCTTTGCCGTTATTTAAGCTCTGATAAGCACGAGGCGGGGCAGGGGCAGATGCAGAGGCAAGGCAAAGTCAACAGAAAGCGAGTGCGATAAATTGCGGTGAAATGCGGGAGAAACATTTAGCGAGGGCAGTTCGGTGAAGTAGTGAAAGTTGCTTACAGTTTAAGGGGTACTTAATGTTTAGGTTTATTTTTATATTCATTTTATTTTGCATTCAGAATTCCATTAAAATCGCAACTGCAGCGGGCATTACCTTCAGTTGGTTAATCAACGTTTGCTCAGTTCCATTGCAGCATAATGATAATCTGCAGCCCTGGCAGTCTATTTGCTCGGGCCCTGTCACAACTATTTTCCTTGCTTTTCTTTTAGCTGTTTTCCCGCTAGCTTTGCGCGGACTAAATAATTGCAAAGCTCACAGAATATTCATTGAAATTAACAACAGGCGACTTGCGATTCCCTTGGCTTATGCCGTGTTTCTGGCTTTGGGGTTTTCGCTTAGAGTGTGTGTGTGTGTATTAAGGCTAATATTGACGCTAAACTCTAATTACAAAGCCATGTTGCATGCAACATATGCATAAGTGTATTGTAATTACTTGTGACACTTAATTACCGCACTCAGTGCGGCAATAAAGCCAGAGTCGGCAGCGCGAATCGCAGATAGAGACGCAGCCAGATTCAGAGTCGGAAACGGAGTCGGACACGAAGTCGGAGCTGGAGTTGGAGCCGTATTCGAAGCTGAGTCGAGCATCGAGGAGTAACTAAGTTAAGCCAAACATTAAACGTAATGCGAGCCATAAAAATAAAGCTGCCACTGCGAGTGTGTCTGTGTGTGTGTGTGGTTGAATCCTTGCTGTTGCTTCTGGCTACTGCTATGCATTAGCGGCAATGACAAAAAGTCAATAAACGAGACAAGGGGAACGCTTGCCACAACCAGTCCCCCCCCCCCCCTTGCCAAACTCTCTCGCCCCCTCTCGTGGCGGCAAATTGAAAAGGGTAATTTTGTGTGAAGTAGGCACCTTTATACGATAACGCAGCTGGAGTGGTAAATAGGTGGGCGGCGGCTCGCATAGCTGCCTGGCAGAGTGGGCGGGTTGGGGTCGGGGCAGCTGCTGCTGCTGTTGCTATCAATGCTGACTACGCTTGAATTCGCCACTTGGCTTATCAGCCAACGCTTTTGCCTTTGCTCTTCGCTTTTGTTATTTGTCGTTTGTTCTCCGCTTTGCTCTGTACTCCATTCTCCATTCTCCATACTCTCTGTTCTCTGTTCTCTGTTCGCGCTGTTTGCTGTTTGGTTTTTATTTTTATGTGGCTGCACGTTTTATGTACATAAAAGAATTAGCTTAAATACAAAAACAACATGTGGTAATAGTAATAATAACAAAGCCAAAACGCACGCACACACACACCCACACACACACACACAGACACAGGAATACATCAGCAGCGCGCGACACACGGGGTGGGGAGGGGGAGGCGGCAGCGAGTTTATATGATAGACAAAGCAACGGCAAAAACCGCAAAAGCACTTCACTTGATAATATCACAGTCAGACGAAGCGACAGTCGGCAGAGAGTGAGAGGCAGCTAGAAGTGTGAGTGAGAGTGAAAGAGAGGGAGAGAGGCAGAAAAGCGCGCAAAGCGCAGACAAAAAACGAACACGACACGCACAGTCAGTCGTCCCCATTGCCACAAAACGGAAACTCGCCTGCATGTATGGGAGCGTGTATCAGCGTGTGTGTGTTTCTCGCTCTCTCTCTCTCTCTCTGTGTGTGTGTGTGTGTTTTTGTGGCTTGTTGGTTGAGTAATGATATCAGAGAAGCTGTTGCTATTCCTGCCGTCTGCTTTTTGTGTATTGTTGTACGAGCCATGGAGGCGGGAACATATGTTTTCTTGTTCGACGATGGCTGCGTGCCGCAACGGGCTGTCTGCCATATGGCAGCAGCTCAACTTGAAATTTGTAGCATACTTTTGGGGGAGCTTCGTTTTATTTGCGAGAACCCTTTGCCATGGCAGCACACACACACGCACGCACACACATTGCAGCACAATGCAATGAGCAAGAGCGAGAGAAGCATGCAAAGTAATTAAATATTTAAATGGCCTCCCCTGGCAGCGCTTACATCGGCGACTCTCTAATGCATTCGTTATGGCACATTAACGCTCCCAAGTGCCGGACAACTGGCACTCTCATTGGGGGATTCGCCTCTGTCTCTACCTCTGCCTCTGCTGCTGTCTCTGTGGCCCATTGCATTATTATTATTATCATACGGCTCATGGATTCTTGTCTCCAACTGCAACCGGGCAGGCAGCAGGCAGGCAGGCTCCGGTTCGGTCCAGCTGACCGGAAATGTTATTGTAATATGCAGAAGCTCGCCGGCGCGCTGCAAAGTATGCTAAATATTTGATTATGAACTGTGTCCTTCTGCGACGCATGTGTGTGCATACATACACATATGGCAGCGGCCCGATAAGCCCGGCCAAGCCCCGGAACCCAACTGGACCATTGTCCATTGTGTTGCCATGCCACCATTTCCTCTTCCCTCCCCCCTCCGCCACCTTGCCGTTGACTACTTTCGTCGCATCCTTTACTCCATGCTCGGTTCATTTTAATGAATTTTCCCAGCGCCTTTCTGCCTTCTATTTTCCATAAGCCGTTGCTCCGTAGCCAGCGGCCATTTCAGTTGCCCAACTGATTTCTATGATGACATGTGCCTTTTTATATTCCCCTCGCACCCACTCTCTCTCTCTCTCTCTCTCTCTCTCTCTCTCCTTTGAGTCCGACTATCTCCTTCCCACTTGCAGTAAGTGCCGGCCAACTCCCGCCCTCGTCTCGCATCTTTCAGCATGTTTCCTTTGCTTCCGCCTTTGTTGCCAGCCGGGTAACTGGGTCAGCGCGCAATTGTTGCTCGACGGGGGCTGTTGCGTCTAACGAGGGAGGATTGGCGGGTCTGGCAGGGTTGCGCTGGCGTCGGACAGCAGCTAAGAGAGATAATCACGCATATGCCCAACGGTTAAGTTTTTGAAGTGCGCCAGTGGGGCAGGAAAACCGGGTGGGCCAACAGGCATCATCTTTTTGCGCCTTTGTTGTTGCCATAATGAGCAGCGAGTGCGCGCGTCACATGCTGACGTGTTGCCGGCGAGGAGGGGACGAGGAAGAAGGGAGTACGGCACGGGAGTGGTTTAATTTCTTGTGCTGCTCTGCTGCTGTTCCACATATGATTTTCTACTCGGAGGCGCATTAAAGTGGCACCTTGCAAGCGCCAATTGCGCACGCTGATCACATGTAATTGAACACATGCTTTGCGCAATGCCAAATGCCATGTGATTAGACCCAGCCGAAGTCGGGGCGGGGGCGGCAGCTAATCATGTCTGTGAATAACCACAAAAAAGGACACGTCAGCGCAGACACACGCTTGACTTGCAGATACCCCTTGGAAAACAAAATAATTATCTAATTAACTTTTAAGACTATAGCTAAGCAATTGAAAACTTATACTTAAACTTGTACGGCAAGATGCCCATTGAATCTTGCTCTTGTCCTATAGAGCGATAGCCCTCTTTAAAAGCTACTTTCTACCATTTGATAGCTTGTTCTCCTACTCAAGTGAGTATAAAAAATTAAAATACAATTAGCGCGCCACACACGTGCAACCTTTTCCAAGGCTATTAAATAATATGCACATTCTGTGGTATCGTGACTTGTAATTTCGCAATTTTCCTATTCTTTATGCTTATAACAGAAGTGACCACATGCGAGAGAGAGCGAAAGAGCGAGAGAGGGAGAGCGCGCAATAAGTGAAAGAATGTGCTGCGGCCAGGAATGTTCATTAGTCTGCGCATCCAGCTGGAGCTGGAGCAGGAGCTGGAGTCGGAGTTGGAGTGTGTAATGCGGAGTGTTCTTATTAATTATTGTGCCCACTTTGTGGTCATAATTAGATTGTCTACGCCGAGGTGGGACCTTTATAAAACGGTCAACTAAACATGTTGTGCTGTGTTTCAGCTAATTAGGGGCACAAACATGCTGGCGGGTGGGGGTGGTAAGGCGAGGGGAAGGGGTAACCAACCCGAAAAGTGCAGTTCATGAAGTGGCAGCAGCAGCAGCTGTCCGAAAGGACTTCAATATATCAAATATGATGAGGTACGGCATGCACAGCACGTACCGACCATGATGACTCTTTGCCTCCCTCATTCTCGCTCTCTCTCTCTCATTCTCTCTCTCCCCTCTCTGTCTCTTTGGTTGGCCATATCAACACCCTCATATATTGCACATTGCCGTTGCTGTTGTGCTCTTTTGTTGCTGCGAATTTATGGCGGCATATGAATATTAAAATCGAATATGTTGCTGTCGATTAAAGGCTTTTCGTCCGGCGTGCAACAGAGCACAGCCTGCCCCAGGTCCCGGCCCCCAACCCGATGCCGCATTCACCCGTTGCAATTGTGGTCGTTTGTTCGTCTGTCGCTGATATACCCTGTCGCCTGCTTGCTCAGCCCACCCCCCTGCCTACTGCTCCTGCCCAGCTCCTCTCCTACCTCTGCAAGCGACACAGATACGACTCGACATTTCCGCTTGTGCAACGATGCTGGCCTACGTATCGTTCCATTGATGTCGACTATATATGCAATACACACACAGTATTGTTGCTGTTGATGACGACGACGACGATGATGATGATGGCGGCGGCGGCTGCGGCGTCGGAATCCTTGAAACTGCTGGCACACGGTGCAGAAAAAAAGCTGCGTATGTAGGTAAAAATAACAACAGCGGAAAACTGCCGGCACATGTCTGCCCGTACACCCAGCCCCCTGCCAATAGCAAGTTCAACTGCAGCCATAACAAAAGCGGGAAGGCAGTCGCAGCCTTTGAAATAACAATTAATGCTGCCCGATGCTGCAGCAGCAGATGCAAATGGAAAGCTTTTGTTGGCTTTAAATTGTGGCGGTGGTGGTGGCACACTTTAAGCCGCATACACACACACACACGCAGACAGAGCAGAAGCTTATAAATTCTAATTAGAAAGCTCAACTTGGACAGACAGAGTCGCCCCCAGCTGCCTGTGCATCCCTTAGCCCGCACGGCCATAGCCGGCGCGACGTCCCGTTTTGCCCCTGCTCGCATTTATTTGTTAGTTGTGGCAGTTGTGATAAACGCAACTTGTAGCTGCGGCCTAGTTACCCGACCACAGCGATAGACATAGACGATAGACGCAGACACACACACACACACACACAGACATAGAGGCAGATAGAGAAAGCAGCACAAACCCAACTCAAGGCTGGGCCCACCTGCCGGCTTGCTTGGCAGGCCGTAAGGCAATAAATTATATGAGAATGCCGCCAAAGTGTAACAGCTGCGGCTGCTGCCAAACTCCACAGCCGCAGCAACAGCCACAACGAGCAACACCAACAACAACAGCCACAACAAAACACCTGAGATGGTACAGCAATAACCCGAGCAGTAAGTTTCATACCAAATACTTGTGCGGCACAAAGCACGTGGCGTCGCGAGAACAATATGGCGGGAGAAAGAGAGAGAGAACGGCAGGAGCAGGCAGCAAGCGAGACGGCAACTTGCATTCAGAGTGAGAACTTTATTTACATTTCACTTTGAATACATATTAAGAGTAAAGTAAAAGTACTTTAAAACTATGAAATAGAATTGAATTTAGTAAATCATATGTAAATTAGCAGCAGCAGTTTCATATTTAAATTTCAACTATTTACTTTGCAGCCCACAAGTATGCAATGAAAATTGTATAAACGTATTTATTTCCCCTAAGAGGGACTTTCATACTTTGGGACTTTCATACATTGGGACATTCATACTTTGGGACATTCTAACTTTAACTACAGCACCTGCTGCCCGTAGTTGCTCTCAATATAATATCCCCCACCCACAACTAAATATTTACGCTCTGCGTTTTTATTGCTTCGAGCAAACTCTTTTTATTTCAATTTGTTTGCATAAATATTTGAAGCGCAACTAAATTAGAATGCGAAAAGGTGAAAAACAACGACAGAGCCCACGATTCGTATTAGTCAGTGTGGCGTCGAGAGGGGGGAGTGAGGCGCAGAGCGGAGCAGAGAGAGCTGCTTGTGTGAGGCATAATAAACTTGCGCAAGTTTGGCCAAAACGATTTGTAGCAATTTCGCTATTAGTACGACGCTGCCTTCTGCCACGCACACACAGCGAGAAATCGAAAAGCCAACTGGAGCAAGAGAGAGAGAGAGAGAGAGACGGAGAAAGGCAGTTAGAGAGAAAGAGGAGAAAAAGTTTGCTGCTTATGCATTTATCACCTTTTTTTGCTTTGGCTGCGCGAGTGCAAAAAAC
Source organism: Zaprionus inermis (assembly GCA_018151445.1). NCBI lineage: Eukaryota > Metazoa > Arthropoda > Insecta > Diptera > Drosophilidae > Zaprionus > Zaprionus inermis. Next base: position 362,521 of record JAECXD010000716.1, on the reverse strand, counting down.
TTTGCCTGGCCTAGTGCCAAGTGAAATGGAGACGACGATGTCGGCGATGGCGATGGCGACGCAAACGGAGATGGCTGGCTGGGATAACAGGCTCGGGCAGAGGCTCAACTCCTGGCGGGCACATTTCGTGCGCTCGCCCGCATAAATTATTCAAAACATGTGTTCCCAGTGTCTGGCTCGGAGTTCTTTACGCTGCCGGTGAGCGCACAAGGCGCACAAGGCACACACGGCACAGGGCAGACAGCAGCAAATGCAGTAGAAAAGCGCCCAATGTTAGGCAACAGTTTTCCGCAGCCACCCTCCCCCCCTTTCCACTTATTTATTTATTCTTTTTCTCCTGCATGTTTTTTTTTTATCTTAGTCTTTGGCAATTTCCTTGTGTATGACAATTTCATTGATATTTCTCGAGCTGCTGCTCACGCACGAACGAAAGTTTAGTCATTTTTTTACGCCAGTCAAAAGTCGAGAGTTGCCAGAGCGCGAGAGAGAGCGAGGCAGCGGGGGCGTCTCTATTAAGATATTCACTCGACTGTAATGTGACATCATACATAAAGAGTTGTGCGTGCGTTGTGTGTGTGTGTGTGTGTGTGTGTGTGTGTGCAAATGTCAGGCCATTGCTGTTCGGCATTTCTAATGAGACAGACGAGCTAGCCAGAGAAAGAGAGAGAGACAGGGAGGGAGACAGATTGTGGCAGCGAGAACTGAGCAGCGATTACCGGCAGCATAAATCTTGTGTTTTATATTGATTCCTTTCGGCTAAGCACATACAAAGCACCAGGGCCATTTCTGGATTGTGTGTTGAGGGGCTGTTTTAAAATAAATTATACGTTCTCAAAGCAAAGGTGAAGCACGTAGCGCCATGTGTGTGTGTGTGTGTGTGTGGCCGGTCAAGAGCTGCACGCCTCTGACCTGGCCGGCCTGGTCTGGCTACGGGTTCATTCAAAATTCAATAGCATTGAAATTTATGGCGGCTGGACACACAAAGAACACACACGAAAAAATTTGCAGCGCTCGCGTTTTGTCTACTATGCCGAAAGTGGAGAGAGAGAGTGAGCGAGAGAGGGGGATGGGTATAAGGGAGGGGGTGTTAATACGGTAGCGACCTTTTTAGCATGTTGTGTGCCTTATTTATTTTTATGTGCATCTATTTGCTACTCGTTTTGCAGCGGCAAATAAAAAATGCATTAAAAACGTCTGAGAAGGCGCAGGCACAGCAAACATTTCGGTTTATTTGCGTCTGCAGGCGGGGAGGGGAATGGGCAGGCGTTTTTCGCTTGGGTTGCCGTGCTGTGCGAGGGTTGAGCAGTTAAAGGGGTGGGGCCAGCATGACACACGTCTTGTATTTGCATGGCAGGTGGCATTGTTGTTGCCGTTGTTAGTCAATGAAAAATTCGCCATGCCAATTCTCAAATGTCTAATATTCAGCTGTTCTGCCATTTTATACATATAATTCGCTGTTGTCCCTATTGTTGTTGCTGTTATCCTTGCCTCGAGTTCCTCTCTCTCTCTCTCTGTCTGTCTCTATTCTTATGCTCGACAAAGGCAACTGACTACGACGCTTGCCTGTCTATTCGCGTGTCTGACACGACGTCAACTCTGTCCTACACACACACACACACACACAGTAGCAGCCGCCTCTCTCAGCTCACCTTCCCCCCTAGCTCACCACCCCCTCGAGACGTTAGGCAAATGGCGTTTGCAACCACCTTGACGCCTGCCTGCCAGTTTTGCCGCTCGCTTTGCTTTCACTCGAAAATTTTAATGCTTCGCCATTTTTTATGGCGCCACACTTGAATGCGCTTAAATATTTTATGTAATTTTTCGCAATTTATTAAGCGCATTATTTTTCGGCGCGGGGGGATGTTTATATCAATTCACCGTGCGGACTCCCACTCCTACTTCCACGCTCTCTTTCTCTCTCTCTCTATCTATGCCGCTTTCTCACTCATTATTTCCCTAGGATTGTGACAAATTTTCAGCTGGCGCTGTCCAATTTTGTGGCCTCCTTTTTTGGGCAGCTCGCAATTTGCGTGTGTCAATTTCAATTTAAACGGCCAAATCTCAATTAATTTGCACGCCACATAATTCGATATTCCTCTCTGTGTGTGTGTGTGAGTGTGTTTGAGTGTGATTGGCATTGATCATATTTATCAATATGCAGCTGCTAAATACGCCCCGCTGCGCTATGCTAATTAATAAGCTTTTTCAATTTCCGTTTTGCCTTTTTCTATATTTTCCTTTTTCTTTCCTTAAACGATTAATGCAATTTTGGCAACGATTTTCAGTGGGCTCTAAAGGGAGCCGGTTGGGGAAGGGAGTGTAAGCGGCACTAGCTACCCAATAAATCAATTACATGTGTGCGCGCCCGTCATGTTTGGCAAGTAATTGATTTATATAAAAACATGTTGCATGCCACGGCGCAGTGCAGCTTGTTGCTGTCGTTGTCTCCTCGTGCTGCTGCTGTCGTTGCTGCAGCAGTTGTTGTGGTGGTTTTTCGGTGTGTTTGCTTCTAAATTTATACAGTCCAGCCCCGAGTAGGAGGAACCCGAAGTGAACCCGCATGTTTACATATCGATTACTGCGCGCACTCGCTGCTCGTGCCGCAATCAAATCGAGTGGGCGTGGGCCAGCGGGGGGCGCAAAAACATGTTGCACATGCACACACATGTCGTTGTCGTCGTCGTCATGCGGCGCGTACAAAGGGTCGCTTTAAAGTGCGCTTTAAAATCGCATTTCGACTACAAGTAATTAAAAAATACCTGAGCAACAAATAAGAATAAAAAAGGCTTTAACAACTTTGGTATTTTTGTTGCCACCAAAATACGATATACACGTAGGCCAGCTGACCCTGCCCCGCAACCATTGCCCTCTGCTGCTTGTTACATTTACGTTTTACGACGCGCCCTGGGCCGAAAAAGGCCATGAAAATGTATAAAAACGAAGGGGCAGGCAGGCAGGCAAAGGGACAGACGGAGAGGGACGTAAACCTAGACGAAATGGACAAACGGCCACACTGTGTGGCATATAAAAAATTATCTACATTTAATGACGAGCCTTAAAAATTAGCGAGAAATGCTCAAATTAAACATAAAGGCACGACGAGCCGTGGGTCATGGCTGGAACGAGGGCAGGGAAGGAGTCGGGATCCAGGACATGCGCGCCTGGCGGAAACATCAAAATGACATCCATTAACACACCTATTAATCACAGAGAGTGAGAGGTAGAGGTAGAGCGAGCGAAAGCGAGAGAGCAAGCTAGCCAAATGGAATAGAAAGCAACGTGGCAAACCGAGTGCAAATGTCACCCGCTCTAGCTGGGCGCTCAAAAGTAGGCAACGGAAAGTATTCGGGCCCAGGTGACAGGCCAAGCCAGAACGAAACAAAAACTCATAGAAAATGTAGAATAAAAATGTCAAAAATGTGACAGGCGAACGACGGCGTCGCAGTTGGCGTCAGCTAACAAAGTCAACGCTGCCGCCGCCGCTAACGTTGTTGTTGTTGTTGTTGAGGCCGAGCAGCGGCAAGTTGGTCGTCAGCGTCTGCGTTGTCGCCGCCATAAAAACCCGCAAAGTGGGTGGTGATGGCCAATTAAGTTAACGACGGCGTGCGCTAACTTTGCGGTCGAAGCAACTCCGAGCCGAGGCGAGCCGAGTCGAGCCACACCGAGCCACTCCAGCGAGGGCTACCCACAGGGCTAATGTGTCGCCCCATGGTCGCCGCCGCCGCCAGCGCCTCAGTCTCAGCCATTGTAATCTAAAACGTTCATTGGGCAATGGGCAAACTGCTGCCAGCTGACAAGCGCGAAAGCGTTGGGCGCGCTAACTTCCTTCCTTCCCGTTTTGACGCGTCCATCCGCTTCGCCTGCTCCCTCCCTCTCTACGCGGCCATGGGTCGTGTGCGCTTGACTGGCAGATCGAGCTGGGCAGCGGCGTAGGAAGGGGGCAAACGAAAGACAGGTGACTGAACCAATTATCAAAAAAGCTGCCAGACAAGCGTCGTGCTACCCCCAAAAACTTTGCCGCAAACGACAAAGCAAAAAGCAAAAAGAAACGAAAAGAAAAAAAAATTAAAGCAGGTGAAAATTTGCTGCAGGTGACGGCGGCCGACTAGAAATTAGCACACACATTGCTTCGAGTTCTTCTCTCTCTCTCTCTCTCCCTCTCCCTCAGCTCGATTGTTTTCTACGCGCACAGCTGCGCACTCTAAAACCTAACCTCAAAAGCACTATGCCGACCAGCTGGGCGTATACGTAATATACACAATGTAAATACAGCGTGGGAGGCTGCCGCTTCCGCTTCAAATGTCTCACAAGTTCCAAATTAATTTCTCCCAGGAACAGAACTAAAACGAACTGAGCCAACTCTCTGTCAGCTGCTCGTGCCGAGACCGCAGCAGGGCAAACGCACACACACACACACAAGGGACACGCAAGCAGGCATAGTCGCGCCTAGAGCTGGGCACTTTGGAGTGGGCTGCTCATAATCACAGGGCGGCGCACACAACAACATCATCGCCATCGTTATCATCATCATCGTCGTCGTCGTCAACGTCGTCGCCAGCGTTGCGGTGGGCTGGCACAGCATATTCCATTAGCAATTATGAATATGGAATGGCAATGTTGGACCATGACTAGCAGTAGTCACTGTAATCACTGGCAACGAGATGCTGCTGACTACTTAAGCCGCTGGCAACGATGTTGCTAAGTGCCAGCGACTACGCGGATGACGACGACGATGATGATGACGATGATGTGGCTGCCTACTGCCTGCTGCCTGCTTGATAATTCGGCAGCAAGTCTAGCTCGAGTCACATTTGGCTTGTTTGATGTTCGCTTGACAAAGTGTGCTGCCTTTTTATTTTGCTGTAGCAGCTGCTAAGTGCGAGCAGCTTAAGCAGAGAGCTTGACTTGAGTTGTTTGAATATTGCAGAGGAAATTGTGGGTATAGAACAGAAAGTATAGCTATAGCTATAGCTGTCTGCATGGGTTGGCAAGTGCAGTTAAAGCTGGTTGGTCGGCTTTATGAAACTTTATGAAAATACTCATTGAAATCTGTCACTTGCCTAACCTATATATATATATATATATATCTGTTTATGCATGTATATCTTTATATATCCCTATCCGGGCCTGCACGCTTCGGTTCTTTGGCTTTGCAGTTCATTAACTTGTTTTATTCAGTTGTGCCGTGCAATTGCAGCTGCTGTGCGCTGTCTAAACTCTTCGAGCTGTTGCTTCAGCCGCAATTGCCTGTGCCGCTTATTGGTACAATGAAGATGTATGTGTGCTGGCCATACACACACCCACACGCACACACATCTCACACAGTCGTTTGCCTAGACAAACGTCGCACACAACAAGCGGAAAATGGATTTCCAAGCAAATTATCTGCTTGCCATGACCAAAGCCAAAGGCACAGCCAGGCAGACAACGACAACGACAACGCAGACGCAACAACAACAACAACAGCAACAACAAAGCGTGTACGAAACAGTTTCAATTTCAGTTTTGCCTGCATGCGACTGTGTGTGTGTGCGAGTGTGTGTGGCTAGCACCATTTTCAAAGCAACTAGAGCGACCACAACGAGCTTTCCCTGTGCTTTCTCCATTCTCTCGCTCCCCCTCTCTCACTCGCTCTCTGTCTCTTTTTGACAAATATGCATAGGACATTGTCTATTGGCGCTTGGCCAGTGGCGTGCAGAAGCAGGCAGGCAGGCTGGCAGGCAGCTGGAAGAGGGGCGCGGCAGGGCGTGTGGGTGCTGCCTGGTTGAATGCCTCGGCATGGCAGTTGGTCTGGCTGCAAATTATGCTGCAACTTGTACGCTTTTTTGGCTCGTGTTGCTGCTGTTGTTGTTGTTGCTGTTGTTGTTGCTGGTTGGGTTTTGGTGCCACAATTGCGTACGCGATTTCGTGCGTGCCTGCCGCACATGCTCGTTCATAGACGCCCTTTGCGCCATCAAGTTTTGGTTTGACGCGATGTCATGCAAAAGTGTATCCCATGTCAAGGCGGCACAACACACAGCAACATTGCGTTTCGTGTGATTGGGATACGGTAATCATGTGACAAATATGTTGCCGCTGATGGCGCTGCCTGTTGCAAGTGGTTTTGCTTGCGTTGACTGCGTTGCTTTTTGATTATGCGCATTAATGAGCGGCAGAATGGGAGCAGAGCGAGTGGAGCCGGCGCTGCTGTCTGCCTGGTTAGCTGCCACCACGCTGCATTTGCTCCTCATTAGCCTTGCCTCGTTGCTGCAAACGCTGATTGTGTTTGTCTGGCATTGCGGGCAAAGCTGGAAAGCAGCTTACCGCTTTTATTTGCCAAATGCATTCGGCTTAAGCTGATGCTGCGGCCCGAATCTCAGAGTCCGTCAGACTGCTGCTGCTGCCATGATGAGCAATTGCGGACAGTGCGATGACAGCGCATGTAACGGCCGCAACAAAAACGGAAATGACCAAAGCATAAAAACAACAACAGCGCAACAGCAGCAGAAACAACATGGACTATGGTCATAAAAAGCGCGCCGCTTAAATTGCAAACGAATTTCGTTGTAATGACCACAATGCACGCACACACACACACGCACACGGCGGGAGACAGAGAGAGAGAGAGAGAGACACACATGGCATGCACACTGAGTTGGCACAACGGTTTGGCGGCATCATTTGTAAATGCATTTATATTGAAGCGACCGCATCTGTTGCGGTTATGTTGCATGCAAAAATGCATTTTCGCGCACAGATAAACAGACAGAGCGAGGGAGAGGGAGAGACAGAGAGAGAGAAAGCGAGGGAGGGCAAGAGAGAGCCCAGCGGAGTCAACTTTGTATTAAGCAATGCGTCAACAGACAGTCCCACGTGTATGTGTGTGTCCGTGTGTGTGTGCGCGTGACATGGCCATGACTCTGTGTGTTTTTGCTTCATTTCCGCTCGGACTTGTTCCGTGCTTCCGGTATATTTATGCGCTTTTTTCTCGCCCCATTCACAGAGCTGCCCCAAAATGTATGCTACACTTTATACAGCAATTAAATTATGCATGCATGCACAGCAGAGAACCACGCACACAAGTCTAAATTAACTGAAGAGAGCGAGAGAGAAAGTTGGGCTGAAAAGTTGCCATTAATAAATGAGCGTTAAATCATAAAAGTCTTGTGCAATATTCATAATAGTCACAGTCAATTCGTATGAATGCCAGAATATTGATTCATGAATAATGCAGAGCGCGAAAGAGACAGAGAACGAAAGTTGAAAGCATAATTAAATGTATGAAATTTCAATTGATTTTTAATCGACTGTTAATAAACCTTCAGATCAAGTGACTGATTAACGACTGCTCCACATACTGAGGCATGTGTGTGTGTGCGGTGTGTGTGTCAATGTGTGGCCAACTAAATGGTTTAATAGATATGCAGACAGAAGCGTTCAGACTAACAAAAATACTTGCATGACGAATGGCTGCAGTGCTGTCAGTGCAGAGCAGGAAATATCAGCAATAACAACACACACACACACACCGACACTCACACACACAGACAGTATCGAAAAGGAAAAGGAAAATCGACAGGATGCCGCAACTGACGAAATGATTCATTGAGGACAGTGAACATGGTGACAATCATTCACGAAACGAGCGAGCGAGGGTGAGAATTGTATGGGAAATACTCGCAAACATTTGCTTGAAATCAACAAATCAACAGGGCAAGAACGAAGAAGGGGTTGCAGCAGGGAGAAAGGGTGTGGGGGGGGTAGGTAGGTAGTGAAAAACTTTACGAAGTGAAGTGGAAATTTTTGCATAAATCAAAGTTAAAAGTGTTAAAAATAGCAAAAGGGCTCAAATTGAATTTTACAATTTTGACCTCTGCCCAATGGGGGCAGGTTAAAAGAGAGTTGGTTGGTTTTCTTTTTCTGTGTTTTTTTTTTGCTTTGTTACTTTGGCTTCACCCCCCTCACTCCCACTAGTGGTGTAAAGAGGGTCCGGTTAACCTTTATGCGCTGCTGGTGCTACTCCCCTACTCCCGCTCCTGCTTCTGTTTCGCCGGTTTGTACTTTTATTTACTTGTTGGATTTTCTGTGTTTTCTGTGTTTGGCGCTCGCATTCATTTTCGTTTGTTGTGTTTGCCCTTTGGGCAAATTTTTGGTTGCTTGTTGGTTTTCAAATTTGCGGTAAATCGGAAGTGCGCCGCAAGTTAAATGAACTTGCCCCGACGAACGGGAACGATGGAACGAACGGCGTCGCATTGTCCTTCTGCGTTTCCTTGTTGTCTTTCCGTTTGTGCCTCGTTTATTTATTTACATGCCGTTTGTTTCTCTGCTTCTTCCCGGCATTTTCTCTTTTTGTTTTTTTATATGACGCTATGTTTTCTTTTTCGCTTTTCGCTTTACCCTCAACTGCACATTTTTTCCCCTCAGTTTGCCCGTTTGCTTTATGGTTTAGTTGTTGTTAATCAGCGTGCCAGGACGAAAATCAAAGGCCCTAGACAAATTTGCTTAATTGCGAATAATTTGTGGTCGAAAAGGGTCAGCGTACCCGCACATTCCCACTCTGAGTGTGTGTGAGTTACCATAGAAATCAATTTCAATACGGCACGTTCAGAGTATTATGGCGAGCGGGCGAGGGGCAGCGCGGCAAAGGCAGATAGACAACCATATTCAACTGATTGCGTACCATAGATGGCTTGATGGCAAAGTAAATCCTTAAAACCAACTCAGGTGTGGCTTAAATAAAATCATATTTTCAAAAGATTTTTACCATTTGCCGATTGAATTGAAAAGTTCCCAACTAAATCTAAGCTCCATGAATGGCTGACAGAAAATTATGAAAAATGAAAGGAACAAGCCAGCTAAAAAAAAATGTATCAACGGAACTGTGCGTGTGTGTGTGTGAGGAATTGAATTTCATCTACGGCAGTCGAAAGTCTAGTTTCTCCCTCTCTCTTTTACTCTCTACATACTTTTCAATGCGTCCACATGGCGTATGAGCGACCTTTATGCTCGCACGAAATTGCAGATAAATTTATTGAAAATGATTGTGAAAGCCGTGCGCTGTGCGGGTGTAAATTTCCAGGAACCGTCCCCAACTTGCCCACACGCATTCACCCCTCTCACTCTCCCGCTCTCTCTCTTAGACTTGCTTTCTCGCTTTGCATTCTGTCTGCTCCTGTAGCTGCATGGCTGCATGTTTCCTTCATGCAATATGCAGGAATTTTTGCGCAAAAATATTGATGATTTGGCAAATGTGCATTGAAAAGGCAAAATCCATTGAGCTGCAGCAGCTGGAGCTATCAGGTTCGGTAGTTTGGCAGGCTCTGGCAGCAGTTACCTGTTGGCATTAACCTATTACCGGTGGCCTAGCACTTAACATCTTGGCTCCTGGGTTCTCGCAATCGTCTCGCATTGCCATAACAATGCAAAACATGGAAAACGTATTAGTAAAACGGAATCGCAATCGGAATGAACAGAACACGAGCGAGCAGTAAAAATGTAGCATACTTTGCAGCGCGTGCTTAAAAACTGCCATTTCTTTGCTTTCGCTGTGTTGCTGTCTTTAAACTGCTGCAGTTTTTGCGCAACATTAAACAAAAACAAAACCAGCAGCAGCATAAGCAACGGGGGAGAAACGAGTAAATAACATGGCAGCTAAAATAAAATAAAACGCTGCAGCGAAATTAATCTAGAAAGTTTTTAATGCGCTTTTAAATGATGATGCTGCCAAGGGTCGCGCTGTTTTTTGCATCGGCAGCAGCAGCAGCAACGAGAACAGCAACAGCAGCCGTTGCTGCTGCCAATGCCATTCATAACTGGGAAACTATCATTGCCGTTGTCTGTTGCTGTTGCTGCTGCTCCCGTTGCTACTGCAGTTGCTGCTGCTGCTGCAAATTACAAGACCCAGACATCCGGCCACAAAGTGCGCTGCTACCAACCCCTCCCCCCTGCCAACCCGCTTGTTTCCCTAGCCACTCTGTCGCTCCATAAATACCCTAAATGAGTTTGCGTGGCCACCTGTTGCGTTTTGCCACCTTCTCCGCCTCCCGACTTTAATTCTTGCAAATTTAAATGCCAAGCAGCGGCACTCCGGCATAAGGACGCCAGCTGTGCGGTGAGCTGGTGGGCGTGGCTCGAAGCAGGGCTGGCAAGTGCGCGCTCCAGTCGACAACGGAAGAACACAATTAAGTTTTAAGTTGGCGAAATTAAATGAAAACAGTGGGAATATTGAAATTGATGCAAAGTTGATTCAACTCATGCTGCTCTCTCTCTCACGCTGCCACCCGCTGCAGCGCTTGATTAAACTACAGTTGTTACCCTTTCTACATTTACCTTACCCTCCCCAGCTGCACCTCCCACCCCCCTCCCGGCTGACAACTATTACAGCCATAGCTGGTTGTCTTTGTGTGCGGGGCGAAACCCGACGTCGCTTTGCTATTTACCTTTTAATTTGCATTGCATAAATCTGGGCGCAGCGCCAGTTACAGTTATTCATTAGCAACTGACTCCGTTAGCTTGTGGCAGGGGCATATGCAGGGGGAAGGGAGAAGGGGCAGCAGCAGAGCCAGCTGAAGGCCGGTAAAAGTTTTTGGTTGGTAAATTTGAAAATTCATTGAAATGCCTTCGCAACTTTTGGTTTCGCTCGCTCTTCTGCTCTCCCGCCTTCTCCCCATCTCTCTCTCTGTTCCTCTCAACATCGTGCGCTCTCTTTCTCACTCTCAGTGCTAATTGTATAACTTGGCCGTTTGAGTGTCAGGAAAAGGTCGAGCAACTTGTGCCAATTGAGCAAAAATGTAATTAGTTTGCGTGCGAAAGAGAAGGCAAACAGCAGCAGCAGCAGTAGAGAGAGGCAGAGGGAGACGGGGTAGGGAGAGTGGGCGGAGCGTTTGACTGATAGGCAAGAGTTGCCTTGATCCAAATGTGCCTCATCCTACGGGCTTTGCAAGAGGCTTTGCAGCTCTTCAACATCTTTGCGGCGCTTTGTCTGTCGCTGCCGCTGCTGCCATTTTGTGGGTCGTTTTTGCAGCTGACGACAATTTCGAGCACTTAGCAAAAACAGCAACTATTAAATATGCATAAACGACGCCAGGTCGCGCCCATTAAATTGCCAACAAGCCGCTCGCTTCGACACACATAGCCACATACCCTCATGGAGTGTGATGTGGTTTAAACAGAGCTTTGCATACATTTAACATACAACAAAAACAACCATGGAGCATAGAGAAAGGACGAGGCAGGAGAAGGAGGAGGGGGGGGGCAGAGACAGAGACGACGGCGGCGTCGTAGTGCTGCAGCGTCAGCTAGAAAACAAAAGCCGTCGCCAGGAAATTCCTTTGGGCAAGCCTTAAGCCAGAGTGAGCGCGTGCTTGGCACAACGTCACATAAATTTGCATACATGCTCATCTCAGACACACACACACATATAGAGAAGACATGTTGCAGGCTCTCCTCCCTCCTCCTGCCACATGTCTCGCCTGTGCTGCCCTTGTGTGCTAAGTAAACGCGCGCGCTGTATAACGAAAAGCTTTTAAAATATGCCGACGCGACACCTACAACAGTAAATTTGATATGCTTGCAGCTTAAATATTTACACACACACTCGCACTCCCGCACACACATAGCTGCGCGCGCTACACACACACACACACACACGCTGAAAGACATTAAAAGCCAACGGCATGATAATAAAATCTTTATTTAATTGTATAAATTGTGGCAACTAACTAAGCAGACGGCGAGCAGCCGAAGAGACAATGCGACACATGCCACGCGCGCGCACACACACACACACACGTTCGCGAGCAGAACAGACAGAGGCGTCATAAAAATGAAGTTAATTTTAATTAAAATGCATGACAAAAATGCGTGCGAGTCTGTGTGTGTGTGTGTGTGTGTGTGTGAGCCATAAAACGCGCTTGTACGCGTGTGTGTGGTTGGTTTAATTTTAATTGTCAACCCTTTGGCTGTCACTTTTATGGCGCTGACAGGCGCATTGGCCACGCTACACGCTCCGCTCGCTTCCGATGGGTGTCAAATTATAGGCCATAATTGTCAATATTTGCGCCTGCTTTGCGCGGCAAACAAAGCCGTTGCGTGTGGGCGTGCCCTGGTCATGAATAAAATCTAATAATTACAGTAGCAACAAAAAGTTAACAGCCACGCCCCCTCTTCCCCCCTTAACCTAACCCTTCCATACCCGCAACGACACCAACATTGGCGGAAAAAATCCTTTGGCATGCTAATCAACTTGGCAAGCGCGAGCTTTGCGCAAATAAGTAGGCAACGCTTTTTGTTTTTCGCTTTTTTTTACTGGTGCTTGATGTTTAATAAGCCCGCAGATACCCTACACTCAGTAGAAGTTGATTGGCTAATGCAAATATTAAAGAGTAAAAAGTTAGCATATTCCTAAATGCAAGTCATTTTTGATTAACAACACTCGTGTTGCCTTATTAAATTATCGGTAACGATAGTAATAATAACCAATTTATTGCTGCTTTCTTTTAGGACGTATGTTATATAGATTATTTGATTTGACTACAGAGAGGACTTCATGAAAAGACTATCATTGGATTTTTAGAGTATAAAGAATTTCATATAAACTATCGCTATTACTATCGTTACATACTAGCTACGACTGCTTTCCGCATTAGCCCATACAATAGGGTATTCCACAGCGCAGACAGATCCCAAAATTTATGTTGACAGCCGGCGCTGTGGCTGCCACAGCCGCTTAATGCGTGCGAGCAGCTGCCGTGTCACGCCTTACCGCTGAGGCAGAGGCAGAGGCGGGGGAGGCGGAAAACAGGGGAGCAGCTGAGTAGAAAACTGAAGCGTGTTAAGCAATGGACAAAATCCTTTTAAAAAACAATTTATGCCGACATTGTTGCTGCCTGCTTTGGGTGCTGGCAGGGAGTGGATAATAGGGCAGAGAGGGGGAGGGTTGCTACCTTTTTCGTCAGAGTGTTTAACAAAGTGCTAATTTAAAAAGTTCACCAAAGCGCTGGCAACAACAACAACAACAACAGCAGGGGCAGGAAGAAACACCGCAACAATAAGGATAATGTTGTTGTTGTTGTTGCTGTTGGGTGCACAACAAAAGTAGGAAAATAGCAAAAATTGCTAATTAAAAATTTATATGAAGTTGGCAGTAATAGCATTTTTAATTATAGCCAACTCATGCGCGGGCAGCCAAACAGCAGCGGCGGCGGCAGCAACTTTAGCTGCAACAAGAATAGCAGCAACAACGGCAGCAACAGCAGCAACAGCAACAACAACAATTAACGGAAGCAACGGAAGTGTGGCATAAACATTTTTGAGGTTATGGGGCAAACCTTTTTGCTGTTCTAGATCCCTACGTTCGATAGGCCGAGCCTGGCCGCGACGAGCCAAGTCGAGTAGGCACAAAAATCTTGCCTGCCCTCTCCCTTCCCCTTCCCATTCCCCTCGCCCACATAATGCGATTTAATGGAAATTGAAATGCTTTCATGGCTGGCAGAGCATCAAATATTCATGACAACACAAAAGTGCAGATATTATAAAAGTAGAAGTAGAAGCACCTAGCCAGCCCACTCTAGTCAATATTGGCAAATGTTATGACACGAATAATACATTGAAATTTCAATTTTCCATTACTTGTTTATGGTGAGAAAATTCCTTGCATTTTCTTTTTGATTTCGATTGCAATTGCGGCTGACTGACAGTTAATTAAATGCGCATGCATTGTGTAAAACTTATGAAAGTGCAAAAAACAAAGCTGCTTTTGACATTTGTTCGCCCTCGAATTTTCTCGAATTTTCAGAATTTTGCATATTTGCCGTGAGAGATGCAAAGGCATTAAAAATGAATTTATTATTGCTTCAATTTCAATTGTTTTGCACTTTTGTTCATTTGTTGCGCCTTTAAGCCAGCTTCCGTTTGGAATTGAAAACTTTTGTCAAATTAATTAATTAAACTAGCCAAGCGAGCAGCATCTAGAACTGGCATTAATAATAGAAACGCCTCGTTCAAACACAAACAAACAAAACGTAAAAGTCGGTCGCGCGCGGCAACACTGGCGGCAACTTGAGGCAGCAGCAACAGCAGCAGCAAGTTGTTAAGTTCAAGGCGTATCGTAAAACATTTTCGCTTTAAATTTGCCGTGCTTTAAAAGCGTTTACAGTTTCGTGTTGCGTGCCTCTTGTTCCATTTCAATTTGGGGCACATAAAAATCAACGCGGCAGCGTCGGCGTCGGCGTTGGCATCGTAGTCGTAATTAGTGCTGGGCTGTTTAGTCGAGGGTTGAACGGGGGTAGCTTCCCACCGATTTCCGCGCCTATCTCCCCCTCCCTTTGCCAGCCTTAACAAATAGTTGAAAAGTTGTGAACTTGCGACGAGCTGCTATCATTTTCGCATTGAACAAGCGAAAGAGACGCGCTTGGCAAAGGGGCTGATGGAGAGAGAGAGAGAGAGGGAGAGAGAGTGGGGGCTGTGGTGATAAGCGCATTTGCTTGTTTATCAAGTCCAGGCGAGCAGGGCCGTAAAAGTTTGTGCCCACTGGCAGCGGCACAGGCGGGAGACAGGCTCAGACACAGACAGGGGGGAGGCAGAGGCACAGGCAGAGGCACTTCAAGTCATTAGGCGAGTAACTAACCTTTTGTTTATGGCTGTTGAATTTCTATAATAACAATTATGAAAATTAGGCCAGGCGAGCCAAGGGGTGCACTGTTGTTTTGACGGCTAATTAAGTTTCTGCCAAATAGGCAGAAAAGAAGCTGCGTCGCCGCCGCTGCCGTTGCTGCCGCTGCTGCTGACAACGTTTTGAATGCTGCAAAATGTTTTGTCGATATTCTATTTGGTTCTTGTCTACTTACAATCTGTATTGGCATTGTTGTTGTGGGGCAATATTCGTATGGACTCACCTGTAAGAAGCAGAAGCAGAAGAAGAAGCAGTGTAAATAGAGGAATGTGGATTAATTTGATTAGCAGAATTTAATTTACTTTACTCTCGAATATCTTTTGAGCAATCAAATCTAATTAAGCTGCTGTCTAATCAGTTTCTGTGGCCACCCGAGGGACAGCAGCAACATCATCATCATTATCATCGTCATGGTTGATGGCCACAAAAACCGCATTAAATGCGATTAATTATGAACTTAATTAGCAAAGTAATAAAAAGCAAAGTGCAGCGATTTGCTGCGATTGCCGTAGCTATTGAAATTGCTGCGGTTCAATATGCACATTGTGTGTACGTGTGTGTGTGTTGGTTTGTATTTGTGCGGCTCAAATAAATCCCTTTTAATTAAGAGATAAACAGAAGCAATTAAATTATTAATTATGAGCGTGCTCGCACACACACACGGACAGAGAATAGAATCGTTGCATACTTTATGGCGCACGTTTAATGCACACACGCATAAATCAATATGGCTGCACTTAAAGCTGCTAATTGTTGCTAAATAAACACACACACACTCACGAACAGCGAATGAGCGCATTAAGCATAAATGCACATTAGGTCGAAGGCAACAGGGCGTTGCTGAGCTGTAAATAAATTAGCGCGTTGGCAAATAAAACTTGCAAAGTCAGCAACAATTGCGCCCTCCTCTAGCCCTCTGCACTGCCAACTGAATTATCGATCATCATGAGTCGAGGAAGCAAATATGTTTGTACTAATTGATTTCCTATGGCTGCTGCTGCCTCCCTACCTCCTGCCACCCTGCCTGCCTGCCTGCCTTTGTGACAATTGCATTTTGCAAATTTTCACATGCTGCACACAATTTGCGCAATGAGATTATGCGTATGCGTGATTTGATTTCGGTTGGACCACTCCCTCAGCTCTGAAAATAGTTGTAGATTATTGAGTCGCAGCTGTAAATCACAGGCTTATTGGCCAACACGCACACACACACACACAGAGCGCTGCCGACCACATGGCAAACCCAAGTCAAGGGTCACGAGGGGGCCACGGCGACAGCGACGTCGTCGGCTCTGTTTGCTAACCTTTTGCATAATGAAAGTAACGTTGCGGCGGGCATTTTGCGGTTTGACAAATGTTGTGTCAAATTCGGCTCTGCAGCCACAAAGCAGACGCACACACACACAGATACACACAGACACTTGCAGGCCGAGTACAACTCTGTCAACAGCTAATGGACTCACACAGCAGACAGACACAGACAGCGAGTGGAAAAATTAGCCATGGTCGCACTTTTTGTAGGTGCAACAGCAACAACAACAACAACAGAAGTGGCCACATGACAGGACAGCGTCAGAGAGAGAGAGAGAGAGAGTAGGGAGCGGGGTAGGAAGAAGGGCTCCGTTGCGAACATGCATGTAGCATGCCACACATGGCTCATGTTTGACTTGCCAAACAGACGACTGAGAGCGACCGCCAACAGTCGACCGAGCAGCGCAACCGCTGCTGATGACAGCAACAATATCATCAGTGTCAGCAGCAGCAGCAGCAACAGACCGGCAGCAGCAACAGCAACAGACCGGCATTGGTCAGCTGCAACATGAGCAACATTAAAAAACATTAAACCAGAAATCACTTTGCAACCACGTCGTTTGTTGTGTGAGTGTTGAGGTTGCTGCGCAGCGCAGGAGAGCGCACAGGTCAAGAGAGGAAGAAAGAGGAGAGGAGCAGGGCAGGGGCTGGCAGAGGGTGTTATACGAATCCACAAAATGCGGCTTACTTAGGCACAGAGACTGATGATGATGTTGCCAACGCCGCCGCGCTGTCCAAGCACAGGCAGCCCGTCCCGCGCCCTCCTGCCGGTTGCCCTGGCAATGATTTGTTGGCATTTGCGCGCACAGCTTCAAGCCAACCTGTCAGCCAGGCCAACGCCAAAGCCAAAGCGCCAGCTCGCCCGTTGTCTAAATACCGCAGCAACAACAGCCACAGGAGTAGCAGCAGGAGCAGCAGCAGCAGCAGCAACAGTAGCCACGTCATCGTATTACCAAAGGCTGCTCCCGAAGCTGGGTAAGTGTAATCCAGGCACAGGCTGCTCCCGCTGCTCTGCTGACTAGTCACGAGTCACACTCCATTTATTTTTCACTCCTTGCCAGACGGTTGTGTAAACAAATGTCGCTAAAGGCTTTGGAGGCAGCGGCTAGGTAGGGGGAGGCGTGGCAGCAGGCGCCTCTTGTCTGCTGCAAGTGCATTTGCCAGCCAAAGCCAATGCAATTTTTAGCTTAAATGTTGTCCTTGTTGTCGTTGTCGTTGCTGTTGCTGCTGCTTTTAGAGCACTTTATACGCCTCAACCAAGTCACCCGTCCCCCCTCGCGGCAAACCCCTGCTCAGCTCATTTGCATTTTGAAGCAGGCAACGGCACAACTTTAGCCTGTGTTTACTGTACTTGCCTCTGCAAGCTAATGCGAAAGTTTTGTTTCGAATTTGCCCCAAAAAGTAGGCAACATTCTTGTGTGATCATTAGATCGAGGCCCTAATGAAGTTGGGCAAACAAGCTACACATGAGACGCGGCCTTAAATTACCCCAAAAATGTGCAGTAAAACTATTTCGAAAGATGTGCAGACAAAGGCGAAGTGGAAGGCAGCAGCAGAAAAGGAGAAGAGAAGAGAATTACGGCTCAAGCCATTGAGCAATCGTTAGAGGGAAATTTCTGTTGCGTCAGGCACAAATCATTTAGCAAATTCTTCCGCTGAAAAATTTAACTTTGCATTTGTTTTCCAACCGACCAAAAGTCAGGCCAATAAATTTGCATAAATTAAGGCTGAATTGTTTGTTCGTAAAGTGGTTAGAATACGAAAACGAAGAAGAAGCTGAGGAAGCAGCAGAAGCGGCTGCAAATCAACAAAATAGACAAACAATGCGTCAAATAAAGCAAATAATATGCCAAAAATGTTTTGTGCAAACGACGATGACAAGAACACATACAAAGCCAGCACACACACACAAACATCAACTCACACACACAAACACACACTTACTGCAAGCAAATTATTTAAATCAACAATAAACAGTAGAAAATATTTTGTTGAATAGAATGTAACGGCAAATACAATTTACACACTCAGACACTCACACACACACACGCAGCAGTCCCTCACATATGTACATATGAAATAAGCTGAGCCACAGAATGACTGGGACTGAAGTGAGGGAGAGTGGGCGTGGCAGATTTGTGCAACAACATCATCTCCGAGTCGGAGGTCGACAACTTTCGTGCGCATTTTGCATGCGAAATTTTTCGGATTTATAACGAAAAATGCATAAATAACTGTTAATATTTAATATTGTTAACTTGTAAATTTTAAATGAAATATGTGCGGTGCAGCCAGCCATGTGCAAGCAGGACGACCGGCCCAGGCCAGACCGGGCCAGGCCAGGCAGGATGACGCTGACGATGACGATGACGATGACGAGAGACCATGACGACGCTGGCGACAACTGACTCGGTCAGTTCTCGTTCTCTCGACTTGCTGTACGTATGAATTATGCAGTTTTTAACAAAAATCCCACATGGTCGACTGACTGGGCAGAGCAAAGGACACGGCACACACACACATAGCACACAGGCAGTGCAAAACACATACATATGCAGAAGAAGGCAAAAGTTTAATTGTTTCTCTTCTGTTTCGCTATAGAGTGCAAATTGCGTGTGTGTGTGTGTGTATATATAAGTGTTAGTTTGTGTGTGACGACATGTATGTGTATTTGTGTGTGTACAATTCATTCCGCTTATGCATTTTACATGCGCCGCACACGAGTTTTGTCAAATTAGACAAACGACATTTGGCATTTTGCAATCAGCAAAATAATGTTACATGTCGCGCAGCAGCAGCAGCAGCAGCGACTGCGACAGCGACAACCGAGTGTTGCCTTGGATTTGCATAATTAAAAAACGGGGCAAAACTGCAGTTGAGTGCGATAAAAAATCGCGTAGGGTTGCCTAAGAACTTAAGTGCATTTCAATTACAAAAATTGTAACTGCAACTGCGGCTGCATCTAGCATATCTGCGCTCTCGTTCGCTGCATAAATTACGAATAAAACAGCTAAGCTCGCACACACACATACACGCACACACACACACACAGGCAAGGCTGTTCAATTTAAAACGTGTTGTGTGAAACAAACTAAGTGAAAGAGCCGACACTGACACTAAAACTCACCGGATTTAGCCGCCTTTTTTCGCATTCGGGCTGCGCCTAACTGCGAATTCAGTTTTCGTTTCGTTTCGTTTCGTTACGTTTCGCTTGCGCTACAAGAACAACAACAACGGCAACAAACATTTGACCAGTACTGGGCAAATTTAAAACTTATAAGCACGCCATACCACGTCACGTTGTAAGCCTCGCCTCCGCCCTCGACCCCTCGTCTTCCCACACACTGTTGACTGTTGAGTCGCACGCACACTGCCGGCCCATTGCACGCCCACATGCCACCCCACCGCACTCACATTCACTGCCCCAAAAGCCATAAAGTTTTTATTTATTTGCATTTGCTCACGTGTGCATGTTTAATTAAATTTGAAGCGCCAGAGCAATGAGTCTCGGCTTGGGAAATTCTCTGTGTATAGCTGGTTTTTTTTTCAGCCTTTTTTCATCCAGCTTTTTTGTTGCGTTTGTTTTCGGACCGCGCTCATACATGCGAGCTGTGGCTTTGCCTGCCACCTACAGTGCCTGGCGGCACACGAAAAAGTTATGTCTAACGGTTCGCGGAGCCGCCGCCGCGACGGCATGTGGCATATGATGCAGTTTTACGTAACGAAAATTGAGTTGGACATGAACAAATTGTGGTTAGCCTGCTGGATTTGTTGGTGGTCTCTCATTCCCACTATGTACCCCCCCCCCCACCATCCATCTTTTTTTAGCGCACCTTCTTCTTCTGCAGCGAGAGTTGGGATAGTTGTAACATGCAAATTGGAGCGTGTCATGCAGCATTTCGACAGCTGAAAAGCTGTTGATGGTTTTATCTTAAAATTTGATTCGAGTGCTGCGCGAAATGCAGTTGAAATTTGGCTTAAAAGCGCGGCGCAGGCTGAATGCAAGCTCGTTGTATGACGGCGCAATGAGAGCGATTTATCATGTTGCGCTGAAAAGTAGGCAACGGTTTTTTATCCGCTTGATAAATGACAGCGACGATGACGAAAACAACAACAACAGCGACGACGGCGATGTTGAGCGTAAAATGCGTTAATTAAATTTTGTCTAACTGTTCTGAATGGCGTAGACAAGCCCAGAGGGACATTACCAAGTGCGCACATCATATCTCACCTATCGCAGCAAGCAGCAACGGCACTAACAACCCTCACACACACACACACACACACACACGTACAGAGATAGAGAGAGAGACACACACTCAGACGAGTGCGCGCCCACGTGTCGCATTACGTTGTTGCCAGCTTGCCGAAGCGCTGACATCTTGTTTCGCCGGCAGCTCATCAAATTTGCAGGCTGTTTCAAGCATTTTGCCAGCTGCTTAAATATGCACACAAGTGTGCCTATGTGTGCGTGTGTGTGTGTGTGCGTGAGTGTGTGTGTTTGGAGAATTTGGCGTGTAGAATTTATGCGCCTCATTAGTTGGTCCAGCTCAAAAGTAACTCACAACTCTCAGTTCAGTTCAGCTTGGCTCAAACTCAGCATAGCCTAGACCCCGCTTTCTCTCTCTGACTCTCGCTCTCTCTCTCCCACTGGCTGCGTCATCATTAGTCACAGGTTGTGGGTCACAAGTCGCGGCTGGCTTGCGCCTAAAAATATGCTAAGCATTTGCGCGCGCGGCATCAAATTAAATCGCTTCGACGATGTTTGACATATTTGCACAGTTTTTCTTGTTTTCGTCACGTGTTGCCCCCCGTGAGTGTGTGTGTGTGTGTTTTTGCAGAAGCAAAACGTAAACATATGCAAAGATTTTTCATATTTCCCGGTTACATTTTTCACGCAGCGAGAAAGGGTTGAACACATGTAAAAGTAAAAGTGCGCCAAGACACGGATGGATTCGCCGTGTAGCTGGAATGGGCGCAGCAAAGTAGGCAGAGCCGGCATTGATTTTTCTCCCACGTTTTTTCCTGCTTTTCTTTTATTTTTATTTTTTATTTTTTTTTTTTTTTGCTTTGCATGCCGTCGGCTGCTGCGCTCATTCATTTCATTTCTCGTCTTACGTTTTATTTTATGCTATGCTTTTCATTTTTATGAGTGTGAGTGAGTGTGCGAGTGTACGAGTGTGTGTGCGAGTGTGTGGCTGCTGCACGCTCTGCCCAGCTCTACTCGGTTCCGTTGCCTACTTTTTATGTGTTTTTATTTATTTGCGCCGCTTTGCAATTTCAAAAAGTGTTCGCGTGTTGCCCCAGACTAAGATGGTGCGCTTTGGCTTAGCCAGTCGCCCCAGTCCTGCCTCTGCCTCTGCTTTCGCCCCTTTGCCGGCCCAGCCCGGTCTGGTCTGGTCGGTCCTGGCCTGGCCTGGCTGGTCCGGGTCGTCGTTCTATTTCGTGTTGTGCCGCGTCTTGCGTGTTTCTCTGCCTTATATTGCAAAGCGAGCATAATAAATATTTGACGCTTCATAAATCTTTAAAGAGTTGCCAAAAGAAGCGGCAGCATCATTTTGCCAGTGTCTTCATCCTCTACTCGGCTTATTTCGAGTATTTTGGGCGTCGCTTAATGGATTTGCTACATTTCACCGTTTCTACGTTTATGCTAATGACCTGGCAGGAGGTCGTCTGCCACCCCCTCGCCTGCCTGCCCAGCCTGCCTAGTCTGGTTTGGTTTTCAGCAATCGGAAGCCACAGTGAAAATTTGACAAGCGGCATCAGTTTTGGGCGCAAAGTTGGCAGCAGGGTGAGAAAGAGTGGGGAACGGGGAACCAACCATAGACAACACTGGCCACTTGGGAAACCCTTGCAAATTGCATGGCCAAGAGCAAACGAAGCATCGGCAAATCTTTGGCACAGTTTTCACTTGCACTTGCCAGCGCCGCCGCCATTTTTGATTTCCCCAATGAATTGCATTAACATTTTCGGCACTACGCATTCGAGTCTAATCTCGCTTACCTCACACTCTCAGTCCCGCTCAGGTTTGCAGCATTTTCCAAGCAATTTAAAAGCCACACACAAAAACGTAGAGCGCAAAACGAACGCATAATACTCGTACCGTGCTCGTGCCAAAGCCACAGCAAAATCTACAGACAATGTGAACAGCGGCCACCGATTCGACCAGAACATAAGCGTATTATGCGGGTTGCGCGCCCCTCCCCTCCCTTGACCACACCTACTCCACCGCTGCACATACACAAATGAACTATTGTTTATAAACCCAAATAAACTTGACCGACTATTGCGCTGCCTGCATCTGCTACAACTAGTCGGGTATTTCGTTGCTATTTCGATTAATTATCGTTTCCCCTGCCTGATCATCAATCCTTATTGAATCGTAAATACTTTAATTATTTGCACTATTTTTTGAATTGAATTAAAGCTAAAATATAAATTTCCAATAATGTTTTTAATCAATATTAATATAAGTCAGCGCGTTGTGGTCGTTTAGTGTGTGCTCAATCAATTGTGTTTGTTTTATGCCAAAGAGAAAAATCATCCGAATTGATTAATACCAAAAACTGTCTATAAAAGCGACTCGCATTAAAAGGGTAATTAATAATAATGTATTTATCGCATGGAAAGCGTGTCACATGTCGCCAGTTGACGAGCTCGCTTTGTCTCTCTCTCTCTCTCTCTTTGTATCTCTATCTCTATCTGTGTGCCACTCTAGTTGAACTACTTTTGCGCTGTGTTGCACGTTTCGTTTTACAATTCATTAAAATTTGGCGCATTGCCAGCGGCAATAAGCATTAAAGTTGCGCTCATAGTTTCGCCAGTTTGTCTGTGTGTGTGCGTGTGGGTGTGTGTTGGGTCGTCTCGCTGTTTGTTCTTAAGTGTGTTAACAGGCTTTATATTGCACACTCCTCTCTCCTCCTCACACACATACAGCGAGGCAAACATATCATATACAAATATATACACAGTTATGCTGGCAGACTGCCTGGCATGGACTCAGCCAAAGCTGTCCGATACTCAGCCGGGCTGTCTGTCTGCCAGTCTGCCAGCCTCCCTCTCCCACTCTTCATCCCCTTCTCATTCGCACTTTCTACCTTATTAACGCCGAGCAGCAACATGGCCAGCTCGCGTGGCAGTGAAGCTCTCGGGACTCGCTTTAAAGCGCAGCGA
The DNA here is from genome assembly GCA_018151445.1 of Zaprionus inermis. Taxonomy (NCBI): domain Eukaryota; kingdom Metazoa; phylum Arthropoda; class Insecta; order Diptera; family Drosophilidae; genus Zaprionus; species Zaprionus inermis. The sequence goes on along the minus strand of JAECXD010000716.1, from coordinate 339,387 downwards.
ACAAACGTCTTAAAGTCGCCACACACAAATCGTAGCATACATTTGTGCGCGCTTGTGACGACGACAACTTCCGACAGTGCGGTTCAGGCTGAGCTATTATTACGAGAGCATACCTCGTGTTTTTTCTCGCTCTTTTTTGTTGCCCGGCTGTGAAATAAAAACCGCAATTACCAGCGAGTAAAATATATATGGCAATGAGAGCGAGAGAGACAGCGACCGAGCAAATAAACCAGCGCTGCTTTTATGTGTGTGTGTGACATAAAGCAAACAATATGGCGACACGCAACACTAAACAGATGAGGCAAGCGAAGGCGCAGGGTTGCCGGCAGCAAACAATGCGACAAGCCACGACGACGTTGACGACTTTTGTTGTATCCCACACACACGTACGCACGCACGCATACACGTATCTTGCACGGCACACATACGCCTCGTTGTCAGTGACAAGGAAGGCAGCGTGGCAGCGTGGCGCAGGCAACATTGTTGCCAGCAACAAAATGTCAAGTGCGACCGGCCAAACGAGTCAACATTAGTTTTAGTTGCCAACAAAGCCAACTAAGGAAAAAGGGCGCAAAATGAAATTATACCGAGGCGTCAATGTACGCCTTGCTGGGCGAGAGAGTGCACAGCTCTGAATGTGTGTGTGTGTACCTTCGGTACTGCACTCACTCATTGTGCAACTTGGCGAAGGAGAGGAAGAAGTAGCAGGAGTAGGGGAAGCAGCGCGAAGCAGTGCGCTGCCATTAAGTCGCATTGTTTCTGTTTTGCAAGTTTTCCTCGTTGAGCACAAAAATTGAGTAACTGCACGTGAATGAAAATGAAAACAAAGCCATGAAAGCACGAACCCAAACAACCTCAGCTACCCCTAACCCCTAACCACTCCTCCTGCCACTGACTCAACTCCGGTGTGCCCCAATACCTACACTCGCGTTCGTCCTGCTGGCCGGGCCGGACCAGACCAACTTTCACGCTAAAAACTTTCGCATTTCTTAACTAGTTTTTGTTATTGTTAGCTGGGCTTAATGCTGTTGTCGTTGCTGTTGTTGTTGTGGCTGTTGTTGCTGTTGCTGTCGCTGCTGTTTTTTTGGTGCCTGCTGCCGCCTTCGTGCCCTGCACAAAACTGCGGAAAATTAAATTGCCCTCGTTCTGTTGCCCTCTGCAAGTAGCCGAAAAACACGAAGCGTGCAGACTCACACACACACACATAGATAGACTGGCAGCAAGCCATCGAGACACACGCACACCCGCAAACAATAATTGAAACAAACACTTAAAAAGTTTGACTCGATGCGAGCAGCCACTACTGTCTTTGCCTTTCGCCTTCTCTCGTGCTTTTTCTGCTTTCGACTTTCCCCTGCCCTCTTTTCCCTTAATTTTTCATTTGTTTCTGCCTTTCTTTTCCACTTCGCAAGCATTGAAATAGTTTCGTTGCTTTTAACGCGCTGCATGGCGTTGCTGTTGCAGTTAAATTTTATTAAGCAGCAAACAAAACTTGCAACAATAGACAGATTCTCATCCGATTCTTCTATTATTGTTATAGTTATTGCTGTTGTTGTTGTTGCTGCTGCAACAATTCTTGCCGCAAGCAAAAGGACAAACAAGAAAAGCGCTTTGGCTCTGATCTAATTATGCTCGGCTTGTGATTTACTTACAATTACAAAACCTCAAACATAATTAAGTCTTCACCGCAAAGGTTCATTGTATAGAAAGCAAAATTAAATAATTTAACTAGGCACATAAACGGCCTGGGGCCACGTGTGCTTGGACAGCAATGCGATTCTTGTGATATTTGCATATTTTAATATTAATTCTACCCATTTGTGAACTTAGTTTGAATTTATTAATGGAAACAAATGCGAATTTAATATATAAGTACAGAACGTAAGTATTAAAACAGTTGCAAGTCAAATAAAATCTTTATCAAAAAGAGTAGCATACTTTTGAGCTGCATTTTAGGCTTGGCTGATTGACTTCGCCTAACCAAATTACTTGGCATTATTTACTACAGAATGCGGCTAATTGATCAACGCTGTTAACTGTTCCTGCGCCGGCAAAATAATAATAATAATATTCATTTAGGAAAAGTTTGTTTGCCTGTGTTTGCTCGTCGAGCATGACAAGAACAAAGCGTCGTTAATTAATTTGATAATTTCTTTTGCTACCAAGAAAAGTCTAGGCAAATTGTCCGTTGTTGCGGTGTAATAAGCCGCAAAAATGGCCGAAAACATTCTTTGGCTAACAGAAATACACACACACATAAATAGCCCTGTTTTTTTCTCAGTTCTTTCATTGTTTGCTTTTCTTTTTTTATGGACATTCCACGCGTAGAGCAGCAAAAATTAATATCAATTTTCAGCTTTGTCTATGACAGCACGCAGTGTTGTTGTGGTTGTTGTAGATTTTGTGTTTTTATACTTTCATTGCGTGCTTTTGGGCGTTATGCATGTGTCCTTTGTGCTGCCTTATTACATTAACAGCTATTACTCATAATTACGCGCTCTCGCTCGCGCACTTTGCGTGCTATCTCTCTCGCACTCGCTTGCAATTAACTTGATTACAATAAGTAGCGCAGGTATCTACTTAATTTTAGTTGGGCTGCACTAAACTAGACGAGACATAGCCACTCGTAACGCGACCCCTTCCACATGCCAGACAAAAAGGGGTGACACCACATGGGAGCAGTTTGGCCCTGGCCCGGAGAGGGGCGTGCGAGGCGCGTGGGAGGTGTGTGCTGATATACAGGCCGATTAGAGCTGCCTACCGACAGGAAGCCATCGACAGCAGAGTCGCAGCCACAGCCTAAGCTGACTTTTGGCTTCGATTTACTTTTTCCCAATTCTTTTTTTTTTTTGGCTTTTATTTTTCACTCAAATTCAGTTAAATGCCGGCGGCGTGTATCTGGCGAGGCATCTACCAAGTCGATGTAGATTGCAAAACACACACAAGGAGGGCATGGAGAAGGTGGAGGAGGAGGAGATGGAGGGAAAGCGAGCAAGACGTTTGTCTGGTAATAGAACATTTTGGCCGCAGGACAAATTATGCGTCCGTAATGGGAACCGTGCAGCCAAGCAACCTACAACATCGACAATCAGTGTCAGCAACAGGATGTTCGCGTGGCTTTTGGGCACGTTTGCCAGCGATTCTTTTTTCCTTTCCACCTTCCGCTCACTCTCCCTCTCTCTCTCTCCCTCTGTGAGTGTGTAATTGAAAAGCGAAAAGCGTCAAAAGTCAAAGTGACAAATACAGCTGCGTCGAGGTTTCTTGCTCGTGGTGCCCGATGCCGCTGATTGACAGCAAGTTCAAGTCGAATCCACTAATGTTAGTTAGTGTGTCTGCTCGCTCTCTCCGCCACATGGCAAGTGAAATTAATTAACACAATTTCGTTAATCAAAGCAACTGTTACGCACGGCAAGTAGAAAATAGAAACGTAAAAAAAGACGTGTTTCCCGGTGGGGAAAAAAAGAAAAGGTTGCAATTACCGTTAATGAGTTTAATGCCAAAGGCGTCCGCCAAAAGCATCGCACCCTACCGCTCTCTTTCTCTCTCTCTGTGTCTCGCTCTATGACAGCAGTTTTTCTAAACTTGGTTATTCCCTGTCTGTCTGCCTTTTTTCCTAATGAGCAGCACCCGTTGCCGTGTTAGAACATCATCAAAATGAAAAAGTTGCGCCTTTTTATTTACACTTGACTTCATTTTGACAGCATGAAAAGATGCACAAAGTGAGCGCAACAAGTCCAAAGCCAGAAGTTTTTATAACCGCTAAAACATAGGGTAGAAGCAGGCATCTACGGCCCTAATAAGTATGCTATACTTTACTATTATATTATACTCTATTTTACTACAAATAATTTTTTGTTCTACAGCAATAATCAAGTCGATATTGTCACGCCAGACTGCATAATGCATATAAAAGTCAATTTGTAAATCAATAAAGTTATACAATTTTTGCTATTACAGCATATGCTGCCGTCTAGCATACCCTGTCTATTTTTCTTCACTTTCTTGGCGAAACCTTTTGCATTTGACAACAGAAATTACCCTTTTTGCTTGGCACATTAATTTACCCAAGTTCAGTGATTTTCAGCACACACACAGCAAAAGCACCTGTCGACCTTTTGAGCATTTGACCAGTTCAGTGAAGCGCTTCGAGTTAAGGTTTTGCTCTTATAAAGACGCATTTGCTCGCAACCCTCTGGCTAGTTGAGTGAGTGCACGCAGGGCTGGGTTCAACCCTAAATGGCCCGCAAATAGCATTAATGACCACGTCGTTTGTCTGTTCGACAGCATCAAGAGTGGAGTGGAGTGGAGTACAGAGTACGTCGTGACCAAGCAGCTTCTACCAAGAAGCAACGTAAGCTTTGACTTGAACTTAAGCTGTCTGCTACCTTGTGATGCTTCTGTGGCTGCTTGCCTTTTGGTTTCGCTCTCAGGTTTTTTTTATATGGTATATATATTGAATTGGTCAATTAGTGGTCAACGGAGAGCGGCCCGAAGGCAGGTGGTAAGTGTTAAATTAATTATCTAATGACTACTCGTAAAATGCCTGGCTGCACGGCAACTTCTTCTATTTTTTCCTCTTTCTATTGAACTTTAAAATAAAATTCATCTCAAGTGCAAACACACTCACACACATACAGTTAATTATATTTGATGATGGAAATAAAAATGAAATTGCAGTTTATCACAGTGCTGCTCTATGCCAAGTGCTGCACAAATAGACAGCTTGCAGGTCGGGTCAATTGAGGTCACTTCTCGCACAGGGGTCACATGCGACGTGAGGCGACAATGGCAAAACAAATATTAAAGCCAGACAAACACATTTCATATGTGTGTGTGTGTGTGTGTGTGTGTGAGGTGTAAGTGTGTGTGCGGCTGACTTGCTGCTGCGTGAAGTGGCAAGCCGTTGAGCTAGCCGGCTAAGATGCTGCTGCAAAATCCAGTTATAGAAATGGTCAGGCAACAATTCATGCAATGCAATTGCAGGACAACCCACACACACACAGCAGACGGCGAGTCTTGCGTGTGTGAGTGTGTGTGTGTTAGAAATGTAAACTTAAATATTTTATGGCATTAAAGCAACAAAATAAAAACAGGACGGGTCGGTGCTGAGCATGCTGGTCCTGGTATAGCCCACGATAGTCAGGGCAGCAGCCGAACAGGTAAGTGCCGGGGGTGGCTCGTTGTGAAATAAAATTGCATACTTTATGGCGCAAGATGCGGCTGCACGTTGCGCAGCTAAAGGACCGACCGACCCGGCGCCACAGTAACCGAGACGGAGGCGGAGGCACTGGCAGCATCCGCCTTGGAAGAATGGCAAAGCAGCGCAAGAAATTCGATGAAATTTATTTACAGTTAAAATGCAGACAAGTGCAAAGAGCGAGCCGAGCTCTCGGGCAGCCAAAAGGACTTGAGTCCGCAACGTGTGCGTGCTTCACGTGTGTGTGTGTTTGTCTCACTCTCTCTCTCTCTCTACCATCCCCCCACCCCCATCCAACTTACTCTCGCTGAGTGAGTTTATTTAAAATTCAATTATGCCGCACACGCTCTGCTCAATAACAGCACACAAAAAAACAGATTGGCATGAAAAACAATCGACTGTGAAATACCCTACAAGCAGCGCAGAGTTTGCATTCGCTTTCTAGCAAGAACTTTGGCCATTTATCTTAATTTACAGGGTATTAGCAGGTGTAAGAGACACGTTGTTAAATTAAAATCATTTTTATGCAGCACATCAATCGCCTGTTGCACTTCGACTACTCCATCTTGCCCCCTCCTGCTTATGCCGCATATGCATGTAAATTGATATGTTTTTCGAATTGATTGTGTATGCTTTGGGCTTACCAAATGATTGAGCTTATACAGAAATTGTTCATCGATCCTTACCTGCAAATAGAGCAAATAGAGAGAGAAAAACATGTGATTAATTCGTTTGTTTGGTGCCGAGGACGGGGCTTAAAACTAGGCAATAACATTGGGCAACTTGGACAACAATCGCTGGATTTATAGAGCTTAGAGAGAGAGGCACACACAATATCAAATATCAAATATGCAATTTATTATTATTATTATTGTATTTCGATGAACTGAAAAGGAGAAAAAGACTACGTAAAATACAATAAAAAAAATATGTAATAAAGTGGATTAAAAATAGAAAATACGACAGGCTGCGTAACGAGCAACATAATTAGATGATTTATTGCGATTATCGTGTTTCAATTTTAGAAATAAAAATAAACGAAATGACTTTTTTTTATAATTACTGAAACTGGCGAATTGTGTTTTTTCTTCCCACTTTTTCCTAACATAATATTAAATTTCGACAATTTGACATTTCTGTTCGTGGGCGCATAATGAGCCCCATTTGCTAGACAGTTTACAGCCAGCTCCCCAACTGCCTTGCCGTTTCCCCTGCCTTTATGGCCTGCGGCATATCATTTTCAAGGTCTCACTTGCAATCAAATTATGAGTAATTTATGCAGCTGCCTGCGCTCCACTGCCGCTGCCTACTTATAATTTTAATATCATGACATCCGAAATCTTGTTAAAGAAATCTCAATTATCTACTTTTATTGATTTGCACAGCAAGCAGAAAAGCAGAGAGCGCGAGGGGTGTGCCCGGGACGGTTGGCAAAGCGTACACAGATGGTAAACAAGCTGGAACGCGATCCTGATTCTATTTACGCACCATTTTGTCGCTCTTCACTTTCGCTTTTGCTGCTTCCGAAATGTGGAAAAAATGCACGAAAACAATTACGATAAAAATGTATAGACACACACACAGACACACACACCGATATATTTGTATAGGTGTATAGGTATGGTAAGTAGGTTAGGCAAGGTTGCTGGGGTAGTCAGTGACAAGCCCTGAGCATGGATAAAAGCAAATTATGATAACAATAAAGATTTAACTAGAGAGAGAGATAGAGAGAGCGGAAAGTGGAGAGAGGGCGACAGGGGAGCTGTCGTGAAGTGGCAGGCGGCATGCCGCGCTAGACACAAAGCTCCAACGCGCTGCTCCCCCTGCAGGATACCAGCTACCCGCCTGCCTGTTGCGAAGCGAGGCAAGGCACATAGCGAAACAAGGACAATTTAAATAGACATTTATCTTGCGAAACGACAGCGCAGGTTGTGCACCCACACACACACACAAACATACACACACCGTATAGATACCACGTGCCGGTTGCCTATAACAAAATTACAGCATTGCGGCTGATCCATGACGATGACGATGACGATGACGATAATGTGCGGGCTCTCACTGCCCCCGCTCTACTACTTCCATTCGCCCCTTCTATCATTCTGCATCTTTCTCTACCTTCTCCCTCTCTCTCTCTCTGACATTGATGATGTGCACGAGAGTTACGTCTGTTTTTGTTTGATTTTATTTATGCGATTTCGTGTATTTTGTTTAACAAGAACAGAGACCGCAAAATTTTGACTTGTCTTCGTTTTCAACTTCGTCTTCCACTTCGTCTTTATCTCTGTCTTCGTCATCATCTTCGTGCTTGGATTTGACTTCAGACTTGCGTCTTGTTTCTTTTGTTTTTTTTTTTGTTTTTGTTTGCTGTTTTTATTTTCTTTACAATTTTTAGTCTGGCAAATGTTTTTCAAAGCATAAAAATACTTTTACATTAACTTGTTCTAACAACGCACACACACACATAGTCGCACAAGGAACCGCAAAAGTTCTAGGAAAAGAAACATTTTTTTGATTTTTTCTTTTCCTTCTCTCTCTCTCTCTCTCTCTTTCACTCTCAATCTCTGCGTTTCTTCTCTATATTTTGCGTAGCTTTTAACGCTCAACGACTTTGCCGCTTGCTGGTTGCGTTATTGTTGTTGCCTACTTTTAGGAAAAGCGAAAGTAGCACAAGAACAACAACTTGCTGGGAATATAGAGCGTGCGCTCGCCACGTTATGCCAAGTGTGTGTTTATGCGCAAAGTTTTTCGCCGAAAAATAAGAAAACAACAACAATAACAACACTAGAGAGGGAAGGAGAGCAAAGTTACCCCACAAGCCGTGCTGCTTGCCTCAGCTATATCAACATCATTTGCGTTAAGTGGTTTGAAAGGAATGCGTGAAAAGTCGAACAGTTAGCGAGGCTGCCCCCTGCCCCATCTATGCGTCCCCTACCTCCCTCCCTCCCACACAAACACACACTCACTTATCGCGTTTCTAATGCGTTTGTCTAACTGTCATTGATGGGGGGAATGGTGGCAACTCTAGGCGGCAATAGGACGACTATTAAACTGTAATAAAATGCTTTCTGGCACAGTGCCAACTGTGCAAACTGTTGCGCCGGGTAGCTACGTAGCCACCACTTCCCGCCGCCCGCTGCGGCAGTGCCTAATTGGCTGTTGTCTGTTGCGTTGCCTGTTGCCAAAAACTGTTGCATGCTTTAAGGCGCAAGCCTAATCAAATTTGCTGCGCCTGACAATAAAGCAAAAGGCAGAGCGTATAAATAGAATAGCAGTAAGGCGAACACACACACACAGACTGGCACACACACACAGCGAGACTTACACACACACACACACATGCCTAGCCAAGCTGCGCATATTTTATGGCGCCCCACGTGCTGCGATATTTCCTAGGCAAAGGCAAGGCAAGCCGCGTGTACGTAGAGTCTTTGCCTTTTGTACAGCACTTTGTATAGATTTTGGCATATCGATAGCACACCACGAGCGTGTGTCCGTGTGTGTGTATGTGTGCGGGGGGTATCCCTTTTTTATGGCTGCTGGCAATATTTATGATTTCCATTCATGGCGTCGTTTTGCTTTGTTCAAAGGATTTGTACCTTACGCTGCTTCAGCTCCCACTCCCTACACCTCCTTCTGCTCAGCCACCTGACCTGCTGCTGCTTTGCGCATAATTTATACGCTTTAAATCTTGCGCTAGGCCAATTAAATTTGCATGAGCAGCAAAAAGCAGCTTACAGCAAGCGATCGAGTAAATTATGGCAATTAAAGCAAATTGAATCGAGACAAGGCTGCGGATGAAGTTAACTTAAATGGGATATCAAAGTTCAAACGCGCAGCTCGATAAAGTTAACTAAACAAACTTGATGAGTCTAATGAACATGCCAAGCGACGTCTCATTTTGCGATGCGAACAGGGCGGGGCGCGGGATAATGGCAGAAACGTAGCAAAAGTAGACAAATAGCCGCATCGGACATGGAGAGAGGGAGAGGCGGAAACAAATTGATTTGCATAGCAACCAAAGACCAGTTCCCAGTTTGTCTTCATCCTCAGCCGCCCAACAAATCAGCATATGACCCGCTTCGGCTACGGGTTACAAGACGTTCGCTAAGCAGTTTAACTATTTAAGGTAACAACAGCAGCAGCAGTGGCAACAATGTGCCGCCTGTAGTTGCCTAGGTAACTCGTCAAGCTTTTGGGCAACCTTCGTTCACCCGCATGCTACTGCCCTTACCCGGCCCCAGGCTGAAGTGTCAAAGACATGGCCTGAGCTACACAAATGTTGACAAGCTAATGAAATGTGAGCAGCTCCTTGGCAATTGAAGGGGCCGGCAAAGTGACCGAGCGGGGAAGTAGTGCGGTGAGTGGGGTAGCAGGCAGAGAGAGAGGGTGGGAGTGGGGCCAGCTGTCGAGTACCCAAAATTGATACACTGTCGCCAGCCAAGCCGGTCTATGCTGATGAACTGTCGTTGTCGTTGTCGACAGCGACCAAATCCCAAGCGATTCGGGGCGAGGGCACGACGGGGCAATTGTTGCTTAGACATTTGCTTATGCAAATCGATAATATAATGAAATCAACTATAACAACTCAACTAGAAGTGGAGGGCGGCGTGGCAGCTGGCAACCGGATCGGATGGATCCCAAAAACGAAACGAACCCAATCGACCTGGTCGGGACATGTACGAATTTCTGTTGCAGCAAATTGAAAATCTATCGAATGATTATGATGAAACTGCTGCGGGCCAGAGCGATGAGTCATGGCTGCCTCTCACATAATTTGCATATAGAGGGAGGCAGATAGAGGCATACAGAGAGAGAGAGAGAGGTAGAGAGAGCGTTAAAATGAGCGATGTATCGTAGGACTTTTGCTGTTTTAACGAGCATCACATTTACCCCATGTATCAAAGCACACACGCATTCTCTCTCTCTCTCTGTTTCTCTCCCACACGCACACACACATGGGTGAGGATAGAGAGAGCGAGAGAGGCAACGAGCACGCTGGGCTGCTTAATTCAAAAGTGAATTCCAAACAATTTGCACAGTAAACTGTTGGACGCCCCAAAGACATAAGTGGTAAATCACATCAATATGTAAGCAGGCAACAACAGGGGGGAGGGGCAGCGGGAGGTGGGTTAGCCAAGCTCGCTGCCCAACTGAGCAAGGATGTTTATCTTGGCAGAGAGCATGAGGCAAAGCGAGCATTGCCACATCCATCTATCCATCTATCCGTTCAGTCATCCATCCATCTATCGCTGGAATTGGAATAGCAGGGGGGATATGGGGCGAGACAGGTGGTCGGGGGGAGCTTTCTACGATTTGCTATGCAATTTTACACACTTGACCATTAAACGCAGCCATTGGGAGCAGTTTGCATAGCAATGAAGCCAGCGGGCAAGGCTGAGCAAGGACACCGCCAGGCCAAAAAGAAACTGTAGAAAAAGCAAGCCAAGGTGGGGCCGAGCGGGGCAGGGCAAACCATAGTCGGTCAACTTGATGAAGTATGAATGATTACGCCCGACAGAGAAGGAGACATGTTGAGAGTAAGGGTGAGGAGAGAGAGAGAACGACAGCGAGAGGGGCAAATGCGTGCTCATCTTTATCCACATTGAAAAGGTGTAGTTGACTGTAAAAACTTCAATGAATAAATTTTTCCGTTGGGTCAGCCGCCTGACCATCGCTCTCACTCGTAAAAGGCATAAATAAGTAAGACCGACATTTGGTTAGACGCAACGGCCAGAAAATATGTGTGCAAGGAGCTGGCCAAGTCCCAAGTAAATTGATCGAAATGAAAATACTCATAAATTTACATAGACTCCGAAAATATTGTAATTGAGCGTAGCCCGTAGGCAATTTCGTTGAGGGGGAATTTTGAATTTATGTGCGCACAGATATCACTCCGAAGCGACTGCCGACTTAAGCTGTCAGCCATTTAACCCATTAAAGCCGACGAGACAGAATATGCTGCACGAAAATTAAATAAAAGCGAGCAGAAACCTCTTGACACTTGACGATTTGTCATGTTGGCACAGTAAAACTTCACACAGGGCAAACAATGGCGAAACAAAAGGAAATAAAGTCGAGAAACGAAAGAAGCAAAACAGAACAACAGAAATAATGCCCCATCCCCCCCTCCACCCAAAGACCATCCTCACAACGAAGATTCTATGAAATTATGACAAACTGTCTCGAAAATGCTGGAAAATACTCTTAACTTTACTCTCGCTGACTGTGTGTGCAAGTCAAGAGAGCGGGGCGGAGGGGAGCAGAAACTGTAGCTGGAGTTGCCTTTGTTGACGAACGTGGCGTATGAGCAATGTCTGCTGATGAATATGATGAAACAGCACAAAAACGAGAGAGAGAGAGAGAGCGTTGAGCAAGGAGCGGGGCAATAAGCGCCGGGTATGCAAATACAATGAGCTTGACTAGCAGGGGAGAAGGAGTGAGAGAGAGAGAGGGGTAACGGTGTGAGAAAGGCAGAGAGGCAGAGAGAGGGCAGTTCTCTGCTGGCTGCATTTATGAGCATAAAAAATTGGCGCCGACACATTTGCCGCATTTACACACACAATCAAACTCATTCACAGTCGAGCTGGTTGGCACTGTCTCCCTCTCTCTCTCTCACTTTCTATCTCTCACTCTTTTTCGCACTCTCACGCCAACTGTCTCGTTTTGCTGTGCGTTTAAAAGGCAAGGCTAGCAGTCAGGCCCAAAGAAATCACAACTGACAATAGCGCTGCCGCCTCTGACTTTTCTTGTTTTTGCTCGCTTTTTTCTGCATCTGGAAAATTGTGCAACTCATCGAAAAGCGTCTGGCCAGACAGGCAGCATTTTCACTCTCTCCCTCTCTCGCATTTATGCACAGAAAACTAGTGCAAAATTTGATGTTGACAAAGGTGACAATTGTTGTCAGCTTAGCATCAGCAGCAACTGCTGCTGCCTCTGCTTGGAATCGAGTTCCAAACTGAAGTGAACTGACAGACGACACTTCTGACAGACAGACAGAGAGAGACAGCCACTTCTCGCTCTCACTCCCTCTCTCTTTCTCTTTCGTTAGTGCGGTGCCCCTTTAAATTGGACATAAACATGTGTTTACTGCCGCCGCCGCAATTGACTGTCAAATCGGACGCTTAATCAGAGATTATGCGGCAAGTTTGTTGCATAATTAAGCTAGTAGCACAATTATGCGCACAGTTTTACTGCCAGAGACACATTAATTAGACGCGAACAAGCTGTCTCACTCAGGCTGCCTGTCTCTCTCTCTCTCTCCCTCTAGCTGTCTCCTTCGAGCCGTTTGAAATATTTATTAATCAGCGCGCGTGCTAGGTAAAAAACGCGTTTGCATACGCTTCTGCCAACAACTTTTCGACAACTTATTTTCAACAAATTAATTTCCCAACCGTTGCTTTCCCTTTTCCACCCCCTCCCCCTCTTTTCACTCTCCTCACTCCTTCCTGCGATCCACTTAACGTCTGTTTGCATATGCCGCAACTTTAGTTAATGTAATCAGCTGCGTCCTGTTCAGATTTCTGCGCGCATGCAACGCGCAGCTGTGTGCCTGTGTGTGTGCGTGTGCGTCTGTGTGTGTGTGTGCGTGAGTGTGTGAAAATTTTGTTAGCTGCAGAACTTAAGCCAAAATTACGAGTTGTCGGCGCGTTGAAGCGAAACGCAGCGAGGCGGCAGCAACTGCAGCCTGCAATCTGCGCTTCACTCTGCTGTTTGTTGTCTGCCTGCCTGTGTGTGTACGTGTGTGTGTCTGAGTGTGTGTCTGCCTGTGTGTGTTTGTGTACGCACGCTTTACGGCAACTTGCCCGTAATTTGGAGCATGAAAATGCCTCATGCTTTTGAGCTGCACCTTTGCAACCATCGCGCGCCGCCACAGCAGTAACTCATGCAGCAAGTCCGCTGCCCAAGTCATTTGTAGAGAGTGTTGGTTTTTGGTTGAGTTGAAAGTCTACGCCATCGCCCGCTCCCTGCCTTTGCCTCCATCTACTCCTCTCCTGCCATCTGTCTGTCCGTCCACTCGCACGGACTGTCTGCGTAATGTAAAACGTAGTAAATTGAGTTCATTTGCTGCCGGCAGAACTCATCATTAGTATCGCTTTTCAGAGCGGCCCGAGCTGCATGAGAATGAAGCAAACAGGCATGTGAGACGAGCAGCACACACATACAGGCATGCACATGCACAGACGTGTGCAGACACGTTAGAATGTAATAATTATATACTTTGCTCGAGGTTTGTTTCGATCCCAACCAGACTCGACTCGTATCGCGAAAGTTGTGCGCAACTTTTTAGAGCATACTTCGCGGCACGACTACCCCTTGTCGTAATCCCTGCCCTCGCTCCTCTTCCACCCTCTCCCTGTTCCTCTTCCTGCTCCTGTTCTAAGCGAGTATTAGTGGAAATTTAATATTGCAATTAATACAGCAACAAAGTGTGCATTGCATATTAATAAGTTACTCGCTACTGAGCGCCACAAAGTTGGTCAATGAGCGCCATCGCGACAGCTTTGGGACAGAAACGGAATTAGAGTACTCCCCCCCCCCCCACACACACACACAACCCCTCCCTGCGCATACACACACACATGTAGTGCAGCACATTACACTCAAGGGCAAACGTTTGCGCTCGTAAATGCCAAAGTTACTATCCCATAAGTTCGCTTAGGGTTAGGTGAGCGTGTCAGCTTTTAATGGGTTGCCAGTCAAGCGACACACACACACACACCGACACACACACACTGACTCACACACATATTCAATATTCATAATAGTAACTCATATGCGCACTCACTGTGCACATTAAAGTCTTTAATGAATCAACTTTGCTTGAGCGCTTCACTCCCAAAAATAAGAAAAAAATGGCGGAAAACACACTGTGCAAAACTTATTTAATGCGCTTTGCTGCGGCCGCTTAGCTGCGAAACTTAATTCACGCTTGCCGCTTGCCTTTTTACCCCTCGCTTTGCGCTCCTTATGATTATTATTTCCTTTTGCATTTCTTGTTTTTTTTTTCTAGCAGTTTGCAGTTTGCGTCACGCCGCTTTTCAAAAGGAAATCTCCTAGTTTTTATGGCAATGGCGACAAAAAACTATTTGTGCAAACAACAAAGAAAACTTGAGCGCAAAAAGGAAAATCATCATCAACGGCAGCGAAAGAAGCAGCAGCAGCAGCAACAACAGGAATAAAATGCAGTCAACTACAAAAGCGCAACAAAAGCAATTTAAATTTGGCCAAAGGCAGCTGAGAGCTGAGCAGAGGCGACGAGCTCGAGCCGGCGCCGGAGCCGGTGCACGAGCCTGAGCTGAGCTGGCCAAGAGCGAATCACAGAGAGACAGAGCGAAATAAAGAGGGAGAGAGAGAGAAAGAGAGCGCGTGAGGAAGAACTGCAAAACTCATTTTGTGCAAACGTTTTTTGAGTCATAACTTTTTAATTTGTTTGTCAGCGGCAGCAAAAGAAAAGTGTTGCCTGCTTTTTGGCGCACACATTCCCATAGTCTGATTAGCGCAATTGTATGTAGCACACACACAGAGAGAGAGAGAGACACTCACACATTCAGGCACACGCAGGATAATTGTGTGACAGCGCCATAAAGTATGCTATGATTTTCAATAGGCTCACCCAAAATCGATATGGCCCATTCGCAGCTTTTGTCAGTCCGGCGCAGAAATCATAACAATGCCTAAGCAGACCCCTCGCGCCACACCTCGCTCACCCCGCCTGCACTCGCCTAGGATAGACCCATCTTTTGATCAATGCAAAATTGTTCGGTGTACATGTCCCTCGGGTTGATTTATCTATTTAATCGACAACAGTCGCCCCTCAGTTGGTCCCCTCGTCTGCTCCCTTTTTGCTTCATTTTTTTTTTTTGTGTGCTCGAGGGGAGATTGAGTAGAAGGCGTGCGGCGAGGTAGCTGGGGGGGGAGGAAGGATGCACGCCCTGTCAATATTTAAAACGTTGTCCTTGTTGCTGTCACAGCAGCCCAGGCTTCCCACTCCTCTATCCTGCCCCGCCTATCCTGCTGCTCTACGCATCTTTGGACGCTGCTGTTGCTGCCGCTGCGTGCTTAACAAGAGTTTATTGAATTTTATTTTCTCATCTCAATTTGATGTGCGTGTCGTAGCCGACATCCTACAAGCCCCACGACCCCAGCCAGCCGGGCAACAGATTGTCTGCCCTATTTACGTTGGGAAACGCTGCTAGCAGAGGGAGGGTGGGGGGTAGCTGGAGTTACAAAGAAGGGGAGGACGGGGTGCCCTGTCTAGTGCATTTAAATTTCAAATTATTTTATTGCTGCTCGCCAAAATAATTGAAATTTTAGTTAGAAAACACTTTTGCACTTGTTGTTGCTTGTAAATCGCTTATTATAAATTTTCTTATAAATTTCTACACAGGCGGAAAAGTTTGTGCGCCGTGTTTCCATGCGCCAAGTTTTCCGATTACGGATTAATGTAATTTTTATTTTATTTATGCTTTATTTTTCTCGCTCTACTTTCATTTTTATTTTCATATTTTTTTTTTCACGCTGGCCCCGGCGAGTGACCCCTCCGCGGGCTGTGTGTGTGTTTGTTTGTTTGACAGGCGCGCTTCAAAGTTTGATGAATTTTTAAATTTAAAAAGTTTATTTGTGCATTGCTAAGTTGGACGCTGTATGCTTATTAGAAGTGCAGGCTGGACACGACACCACCACTACCACCCCCTGCCCCATCCCATTTCCCGCAGCGAAGCCGAAAAAACAGCCGACTGAGCCGCGCACTTCAAAGCGCGTCCGGCTTTGACACTTTGTACACAACGCTCTCACTTCCTTTCCATCTGTTTCTTTTTCTTGTTGTTTATTAATATGATATGATATATGCATATTTTTTATTTGTTTTGAAGCCACAAAGTATGGCAGAACAGGTGAGTTGGCGGGGAGGGAAAGCAAATTAAAATTGCGCATATTAAGCGAAATTTTCTATTTGCTGAGTGCGAGCGCGAGCCTCGACGGCTTTTATTAGCACCTGAGGGCAGCTTTGGCATTTTCCTGTTTACGAACCTTTTTTCTTACTGTGACACAGTGTGGAAACAACACATTTTTTTTTGGGCGAAATGAAATCGACAAATGCAGCTCGAGGCGCAGGCAGCAAACAAAACGCGCCTGTATTGACAGACCGAGATAATTGAAATGTCAGAGAGTCAGCGGGCAGTGGCAAAGGCAGATACAATTGTAGCGGTAAATGCAATTGTAACTGTAAATGTAACGGCACGTGGTGTAGGCGAAAATGCAGCTATTTGTGCACTAATTACGTATACGTAATACACGAACTGAAAACATTTAACAAACAAAACAAAACTGTTTTTGATTTATGCCTCTTCTGTTCTGACTTTTTACCCAGCGAATAGCAACATGTGCGGCAGCAGCAAGAACAGCAACAACAACAATGAATGCATAACATATTTCCATGTCATTTGACCCGGCCGGAAAACGCAGCATTCAATTACGCGTGTATTAGCCACGCTGCAAAAAAGGCTTAAACAGCGTGGGCGAGAGGAATTCGCTGATAAACAAAATCAATTACAGATAATTTGCTGTCGATGCCAATGCAATTGTTTGTTTGTTTACGCGACGCAAGGGTCGCGCCTAGTGTAATAGAGTCATTTCGGCGGGGAGAGCCTCTCACCATTACCCCATCCTTCCCTCCTACTTTCGCGGGGCGGTCAAAGCTTTAACGACCTGCGCGAGCGGAATATGCGAGAGTTCAGTGTGCAACAAATCGATAATGAATGCGAATGCACATGAAAATAAAAATGTGAGCAGCACGGTGCACACACACAAGCACACACACACACACACATGCAATGAGGAAAAAAACAGTTAGCTGACCCCTCAAGGCTTTGGCCGTTTCAGCGTTTTTATGTGCAACTTGCAACAATTTGCAGCGACATTTTCAGCGCCAACTAATCAATATGGGCGACATGTGGTCGCATGGTGTGCGTGTGTCTCTCTGTGTGTGAGTGTGAGCCTGCAGCGGACAGTGTGGTGCAGGGGGGAGAGGGGGTTGGCTTTGGTGCAACTGCTGGCACGTCAAGGCGTAAGTGCACGCCAAACAATTGCGGTTAATGTTCGCATGAGCGATATTTATGACTGATAAAATATATAAATTGAGCGAGCAACACACACACACATACAAAGGCTGCATTGAGGCCACCATTGTTTTTATGCAATATTTCGAACAAAACAATGTTGGTTAAGGAATTCCTAATGACAGACGCGAGCGGAACAGGAATGCCATAAACTTTTATGACAAATATTTATAAAATGCAATTAATTAAACTGAGCGGCAGAACCCAACTATTTTAAATTGTTAGCAGTGCTTTTCAACACTAACTCATTAGGGCAGTTTCTGAAAGCCAACATAAATAATTCTATATTCAATATATATTTATATATGCATTATTAATTAAGTAACGACAAAAGGAATAATATGGGTTGTATAAGGATATTAGTGCACACTATTGTGCAATAAATATTTGAGTGTGACATTAGTCAACACGAAAATCAAAGGTGGAATTGCAAGCGTTGCCAGACTGAATAGTTAAAGAGATTTGCTACACTTCTATTAAAATTATAAACAATGAAAGTATGTATAAAGAGCGTCTTCATTTGAAAAAGCATATCTTAATCAAATAAAAACAAATCTTAAGTCTGTCTTTAAGAAGTTCTACAAGCCACAATTATTTCCACGTTTTACGCCCACAATCAGCTCGATTCGTACTAAGCTGAAACCCAGTAATTCTATAGAACACTTTTTTGACTTCCTTAGAATCCCCTACGCAGAACAGAAAAGTGAGCAAGCAATGCAGGGGGAGAAAAAAAAAGGGCTGTACCATAAATATACATATTCAGCGAGAACCGCGTGCCCTGCTCGCCCCTGCCTCTCTTCGTCGGCTGTCTCATCAGTATGCCAGTCACATGGTCAAGCGGTTGCACATTATTTTATTACGCACAATTGAGTCGTTCGATGTCACGCCCATCGATGACCTGAGGATGCAGGAACGGGGTGCCGGCGGGAGGAGGCAGTGCGAGAGGCGACGCAATAAAAACGCCAGAGAGGGGAGCAGCACGAGCAAAAAGGAAGCAGAATAACAAGAAGCAAAGGCACAAATCGCATAGCAAACAATTTGATTAGATACGAAGATGTATGTATGTGTATGCACTATATGGCGAGTATATATATTACAGTCTATTCAAATAGGGATGGTACACGTAAATTCGCAACCAATGACATATTCAATTGCATTTAATTACACGGCAGGACGATCTGTCACGCCCGTTGAGCTTGCTCGAGGCCTAATTGTCAGTTGAGTATGTGAAAGAGTCAGCTGAATATGATTAAAAGAAAAGAAAAAAATAACAAAAAATAGCGAATAGCAATCAATAAAAAATATTAATAACTTATTGCTAACTTGATGTGGCTGTGTTCTTAAGTCTAGAGGTATTTTTTTTATTGTTTTTTTTTTTCTTATAGTAGACACTGATATCGAAGGAACAACTACAACAACAGCAAATGAACTACGTATACAACATCAAATGAAGCAAGATACTACTACAAAGAAGAGAGGTAGAAAGAGAGAGTAAGGGAGAGCGAGAGAGAGAGAGCAAGTACTATGCTACTGTGTGTTAGGCTTTTATGTGCTAAGACTACAAGAGAGAGAGAGAGAGCTAGATCGAACTACTTCAGAGTTAGTTAAAGAGTTAGAAAGAGAGCGCAAGGGAGAGTGAGAGAAATGAGAGTGAGGAAAAAAGCAGAGATTTGTTAAATTCGTTTGGAATGCAATGTGTTTGGTTTTTTTGTTTTTGTTAGAGGTTGTTTTTGTTTTTTTTTTTTTTTTTTTTTTTTTTTAGTGAACACACAAACCTTTTTAGGAGAAGATAAGTGTAGTGAAGTTGGCGATGGCATAGAACAATCAGAAGATGCAGAGCTGCAGCCGCTACTGCCACTGCTGCAGCCAACGACATGGCCGTGCACCGTGACCATCGACGATGACGGCGGCGGCGGGCCGAGCAACGAGATCGTTAGACGACCGCCGCCGAGCTCGCTGGCATCGCCGATGCACGAGAGTTGACCCATGTCGCCGGGGGCAACGGCGGCGGACTGCTTAGTAGTAGTGGTGGTAGATTTGGTAGTAGTTCTAGTTACATCACATAGATTAACTGTATTATTTACATTGTTGATTGGCGTCGTTGCCGCCGATGTGGGCGTGGCCGCTGTGGCAAACATGGCGGCAGCGGCAACTGCAGCCGCTCCACTGCAGGCGGCGGGAATGATTGTCAGCGGTGTTGTGGGTGCTGTAAAGTACTGAGCTGTTGTTGTTGCTGCGGCGGCTGCTGCTGCTGCTGCTGGCACTGAAGCGGGCCCAGCCGCAGCGTATTTGGTGGGCGTGGCCGGTGCAGCAGCCACATTGTTAACCTGCAGTTGCATGTACGTCTGCAGCATCGCCTGCGCCTGCACCTGCGCCTGTTGCTGGTAATGGAATTGCTGCTGTGCGGCCTGTTGCTGCTGCTGTTGCAGTTGGAACTGCTGTTGCTGTTGCTGCTGCTGCTGTACCTGCTGCTGTTGTTGATGCTGTGCGGCAACGGCTGCGGCAGCAGCTGCCTGCTGATGCATTAGCATTGCCTGCTGCTGCTGATGATGATGTTGCTGCTGCTGCTGTTGATGCTGCTGCTGCTGTTGCTGCTGCTGCTGCTGGACGGCGACAAGCCCACTGGGCTGCAACATGGCAGCCGTGGGGCCAGTCGGATACGCCGGATAGGCGCCTGCAGCCGCCGGATGCTGCAGATGGTGCAGATGATGTGGATGCGTGGGCGGCGGTGCTTGCAACAGTTGCATTTGCTGTGCGTGGTGTGAATTGATATTGGATGCGCATTCAGATTATTCATGAACTCGTTTTGGATATTTTTTTATTTTTTTTTTCTGTTGAGTTTCAGTTTAGCTTTGACTTTGGCTGAGGGTCATTGGCAAAATGTTGGCAACAAAAACCGATAATATATACAATATACATGCCAAAACTCCCTTGTGGGGCGTGGCAAAAGAAAGAAATATTCATATAAATAAAGACTAAATTCGGCGGAAGCTGAAAACAGTTGGCAAATTTCCGCTAAACCGTCTAAATAATGTTAATAAATTGAATATTCAACTGCAAGTTATGTAGAAGATTCAAGTGAAAGAGACAGCAAGAGTGAGCGAGTGAGGGGGGCAGAGAGAGACGGACAGAGAGAGAGATAGCTCAATAATAAGTGGCAAAATTAGCGGTTCGTAGTAAACGTGAGTTGTGACTAAGTGTTGAATCATCGGGGCGCATAGTTCGAGATCAAAGAAAGTGGAATACTACAAAAGTGAGAGAGTGAGAGATAGAGTGAGAAAGACAGAGATAGGAAGAGCATAGTCATAGGCTGAAGCAGAAAGAGAAGTAGAAAAGTTGTAGCTAGTTTCATGAGCAAAATCGCGAGATATCACAAGTTACGACCTATCGCAGAGCCACTGACTGGACATATCCCAAGAAATTAAATAGAAAATCGTAACAGAAATAAAATATAATCTCCAGAAAATAACAGGAAATTTACCATGTGTATTTACAAGCATAGTCGATAAAGTGTTAGTAAAACTAAATAAATAAAGTGGAGCTCAAGTTAAGCACTTAAAACTGAACAAAAAGAGAGTAAAATATAAATAAATATATACACATAAGAAAACTATTCACAATTTATGCCCACAGTATTATTTCTCATGGTTTGCTTAGCTCGTAACTGAAATAAGATAGAATGTACTTAGTATATAACGCTTAGATGAACTAAAAACCTTAGCCAGTTTAGTAGATATGAAGAGAGAGAAGTGGAAGAATAGAGAACTGAGAGCAGAGAAATAGAGTAAGTAGCAGAAGTAGAGTTGTTTTACAATAATGAACTGTACAATTTTCATTGATGAGCATTATAGGATTATATAATTGCGTATATAAATATATGTAGTAGTTGTTCATTTGATTCGATTCGATGGCATTTTGATTATTTTATATACGATATGTGGTACGAGTATTAACAAAAACGAAACTGTCGATTCTCAATAGATCACAATAGATCAAAGTGGTTGTGTTCGTGGTGGGTAAATTTGTCATTATTCTGTCATTATTCTCTTGCCTTTTCTTTTGTTTTTCAAGTGCATTTTCTTGTGCAGTTAATTTGATTTTCTGTTTTGTAGTTGTTTTTTTTTTTTTTTTTTTTTTTTTTTTGGTTAGGATGAGGGCGTCGCTTACCATGATTAAATCTTGTATAGGGGAGGACTCGGCTGTTGAATCGGATGCAACGATTTCGCTTTTTACCGTTAACGGCGGCGAGGGAGTTGCTGCTGCTGTGTTGTTGCTGGCGGTGGCGGCAACAACTGCTGCTGGCGTCGGTGCGGCGGCGTTGTTGGCGTTGGCGTTGACGCTGGCAAGCGACGCTTGAGAGCTGCTGCTGATACTGAGCGCTGCAATCGCTGCTGACGCCGTGGTTTCTGTTAACGCGGCAATGATGACAGTTTTATTGGCAACAAATGTTGATTAAAAAATTTCTATATTCTGCACTTTTTGTTGTTGTAGCGGTTGTTGCTGTTGTTGTTGCGTTTCGTTTGTTGTAGATTTGCTTTGCGTTGGTTTTGAATTTCTTAACGATTTTAGTATTTTTTATGCGATTTTTAACTTGGCGTCGTTTTAGATTTTTATTTTATTTTTTTGGAGGGGAAATTGCACGGGTTTCGGTATTTGGAATGTCGAGAATGTTCTGTGTGCTGTGTGATTGTCAGATATGTTGTTTACAAGTACAATATGTAAGTATTCTTCTCATATAAATGTGCTCAATTCAAATGCCAATTGTGTTGCAAGAAGTTTTACGCAAATTGTTGTCAAATTGAGTGCGAGAGAGCGAGACAGAGAGAACTACGGTTAATTCCTAAATATTTCTGAATATTTTTGAAACACGTTTCAATTGCGCTAACAAGTTTAAGGTCTAAGGTATATGCTGTGTTTGGTTTTGAGCGTAGTTCTTGCAGATTGTCTAACTTATGTACTCTATGTATATATATATATATATGTATCTATATCGGTATGGTATATATATCACTACTGAGATTGATTAATTAGACATGTATGTCGCGTGTGTGTAGATTCAGATTCAGAGGTATAAGTATATAAGTATTAGTATAAGTATCAGTAAATAGATGTATAAGTGTATAGAGTAAAAGTTATGAAAACCGTTTGAAGATTGTTTAAATTTGATTGATTGATTGATCGATTGCTTGATTGAATAAGCCTTAAGAAGTTAGTTAAGGGGGAGATTGTCGTAGAGTAAAGTGATTGTGAGTACAGCTTGAGGTTCGATTCAGTTGAGAGCAAAAGTTGCGAAAAGTTCCGTATAAATATAAATAGAGTGTATAAGGTATATATATATATATATTATATATATGCTATGAGACTATTTATGTTGTTGCCTGTCTTTTGTATGCTTCGATTGCTGCTACTCAATTTCGGCCCTAAATATATACGCTAATTTTTGCTGATTGTCAAAACGCGTACTCTTGTCGATCGAGGCATCAAAATACCTTGCGATACTTGTCTATGTGTAATCTTAACTTTAAATATGTAGAAATAAACTTGGTACTAACACTTTGTCTGTGTGTGTGTGTGTGTGTGTATGTGGAAAAGCTAATGAGAAAATCTTCCTTCTTGATTGATTGACACCGTTTCTATACTATGTTCTAGTTCTGTGAGTTTCGCTACAATTGACTGTCTTCCCGATTCGATTACAACCAATTTATTGCGATAGACATAAATACACATATAAATATATGTTTATATATAAATATATATATTTATATGGAATAATACACGCACACGCAGGATTCCGATGCTAATTGTATTTGCCTTTATCTAATTTTATTTGTTTAGGATCTGATTTGGATTTCGCTATGGGATTCGGTTTGGGTTGCTATATATTTCTTTTGATTTAAGGGGTGTTTCGTTTCTTTTTGATTGATCTGCACTTTCGATTACGGCAATAATTAACACAAAAAACTGTTAATTACTTGATTTTGCCCTTTCTCTTATGATATGTTTTTCTATTTACCGTTCTCGTGCTGTGGCTGTTGGCGCCCTTTTGTAAATATTTATACTTAATTTCAATTTAACAACCTTTGCATTCTTTCAGATTCTACTCGCACGCTGCTTCGACTCCGACAAGCAAAAAAAAAGGACGCTAAATTTCAGCTTGGGATCTGCTGCCTGCGGCGTGTTGCGTGGGAGTCGGAGCGGGGCGGGGCACAAAAAATGCTCGTACTTAACCCTTGACGGCTTTATCTCTCGCTCTTAAATGCTATCACCTTTTTTTTACCGTTCTCTTTCTTCTACCTGTATTCGATAGGGGTCGCTCGAATTGGGGAGTACGTTTCGATTAAATCTTCTCCTTATTAATTCGACCTCATCCCAATTTAATATTTGCCTGGCAAATTACGCTCAAAATTTACAACAAAATATACAAATTCTCAACAAGTTTTCTTTTTCGGTTCTAAGATTAAAAATATTTACGTCCTTGTAAATAGTTTCGTTTGCTTAAAAATCCTTCACAAGTTTACTTCTTTATTAATACTGTTCTCTTTGCATGTGTTTTCTTCTATGTTTCGATTCTTTTTCTCAGTACTCTCAACTTGATTTCCTCTTACTTTAAAATTAACAACAATTTGCCACTTTTTTATATTATTCGAGATTTGCTTTTGCTACCTATTTTTGCCTTAATGTTTTAATGGCTTCTCAATGCGTTCTCTTTAAGTTTCTGTTTCTGTTTCGGTTTCGGTTTTGTTCTTTGGATGGGTGTGTGGGATAGCGAGTGGAAGTTGGGAACAGAGAAATAGCAGTTGATTATCGTAGACTTTGTTGCCTTGTTGTTTCAAGAAAATAGACGAAGAATTAGACAAGTAAAATACGTTTTTTTTTTTTTTTAAATTGCAGTTCGATTTGAATGTGATGATATTTCATGGACATACAGGAGATTCGATAGCAAACAAATACGATAAAATGGAGATTTTGAAACTGTTTTGTGGAAACAAAATAAGGAACAAAAATTGCTTCACATTTGTGATTATAGTTTTCTTTTTAGTAATTTCCAACACTTTTTGCCAATTCTCAAAGCCAAACTTGAAACTCAACCGAAAAGTTTTCTGTGTGCGACAGACAAACAAAAGAGAAACGAAATGAAGCGCAAACAATTAACAACAAAATGGCACAAAATAAGAAGCACACTCACACACACACACGCACGCATACACACGCACGCAATGGGCATGAATAGTTAATAATAATTTGCTCTTATTACCAATTAAATGTCGTGTCAAGTCGTTGAAGTAGATGAAGTGATGGTTTTTTGTTTGATTGTTTCTTTTCAAGTTTTTTGTTTTTGTTTTTGTCTTTTGTTGTTGTGGTTTTTAAGCTTGTTGTTGCCTTTTTTGATTTGTGGTTTAAGTGTTTTATTTATTTTTGATTTTTGTTTTCTGTGTTTTTTGATTTTCGATATTTGTTTTCAGTGTTGTCTTTAGGTTTGATTCAATTAATTATTGTTGCTGCGGTAGCTTTGTAATTATGACTCTGAAATGGAACAAGAAATTCGCCTTTTGAATATTTATTGTGCTCATCACAAAGACAGACTGGGAGAGAGAGAGAGAGAGGAGAGAGTGAATAGTCTGTGAGAGAGAGAGTGCTTTAAATATGTTTTGCCAAAGCCTTTTTTATACGTATTTCTTCTAGTTTTCAAGAGCAGAACACGTTTTCGGACTCAATGAATCTGCTGGGCCAAGACCGGCACACACACACTGGCACACACAGACATTACCTGCCTCTGTGTGTGTGTGTGTGTGTGTGTGTCTGCGATTGCGATTCTTTGCGCTCTCATCGTGATTAGCACGCACGAAATTTCTTTGCCTTTACCGGTTTTGTACGCTGTGACTGAGTCACACTTTCGGCTGGGGATCGTGCACAAAAAAATAACAGCAGCAAAGAGTGGAGCGAGCAGAGTTGCCAAGCTGTTTCAAATTGATAGAGAGCGCTCTCCCGATTGGCTTCGCTGGCAGAGACGTGTAATTACAACAATAAAAACAAACTACGGGAATTATTTCTATGCGTACTTAAAGCACGACAAGTGCCCAAAACACGTCGAGCTGAGCGGGAGAATGGAACAGAGAGAGAAACGCAGAGAACGTGAGTGAGAGAGAGGCGACTGAGCGACAGACAGCGCGAATGTGCGGCCTATTGGAACGTTGGCCATAACGTTTTATGGCTAACACAGACGACGCGACGGAAACGTCGTTGAATGCCGGAGTTTTTTTTTTTGGCTTTTTTCTGATTTATTCTGCCTTCTTTTTCATTGTTTTTCTTTTGCTTTTTTTTTTGTGTTTTTCGTCTGTTTTGCTTTTGGGGCTGGCAAACACAAAACGTGTTTCTGAAGCTCGACTCGCACAGAATTTGAGAGCTCTCTCTCTTTCCTCTCTCTAGGTCTCTGTGGTTTTTTGCCGGCTTAAACATTTCTTTGGTCTCGGTTAGAGCCTATAGCTGACTGAAGACTGCAGAAGAACGAAGACTTTAGCCGAGACTCTGAAATACAGTTCAAAACGTGTTGCTCTTGGCAAAGAAGAATGAGAGCGAAAAGAATGAGACGAGCGGCGTCGAGCAACGAACTTTTGCCAGCAATTCTTTTCTTTTCTTTTTCTGTATTTTTTCTTATTGTATTTTGTTGGTATTTTGTATGGTTAATTTGTGTACAAACGAGTATTATACTGTATTGTTTTGTTACTCAGTTTTCTGTTTTGTATTTTTGCTTACATTGAGTCGAGTCGAGTCGAGTGTCAGAGGATACAAAATACTGGCATAACACTGGAAGTTTTGAGTTTTCGTAATAGTTCAGTTTCGGGTTTCGTAGAGATATATTTGCAAACTGTTTAGTTGTTTTTGTTTTTCTGCTTTACCGGACTTGGGATTTATTTCTTTATGTGGCACACACGTGAAGAAACGTTACGTTTCGTATTAATTTATTTTTTCAATAATTAATTTGTTTATTTTTTAATTTATTTAATATTTTTTATTATTATATTGTTTGCAGCGGTTGTGATATTATTTTGTATTTAGTTACGTGTGTTTCTCTAAGTTGTGTGAACTTTTTATTTTTAATATGCTGCGTGTGTTTTTTATTATCCGCGTGCTGTTTGCGAGTCGGAGTCGACGTTGTTGCTGGTGTTGCGGCTGTTTTCGATTTGAACTCAACTTTGATTTGGATATTGAAATTTTCGTGAGTGAGCGAACGTGTGCGAACGTGTGTGTGTGGGTGACTGAGTGTATGTGTGTTGCTGCTGCTTCTGCTGCTGCTGCTTCTGTTATTATTATTGTTGTTGCTGCTGCTGTTGCTGCTGCTACTGCTGTTAGTGCTCTGGGGGTTTGCGTTGGTGGTGGTGTTGCTGTTGTTGTTGCTGCTGCTGCTACTGCTGCTGATGGTGGTGGCGGTAGTGATGGTGGTTGGTTTGTGATGTGAGTGTGTGTGTGTGTGTCATGCTGCGACTGCGACGGCAACGGCAGCGGCAGCGGCGACAGCGACGGCAGCGGCGGACTGACTACACGGCTAACTCTGCTGCTTCTGCTGCTGTAGCTGCTGCTGCCGTTGATGTTGATGATGATGATGATGTTGTTGATAACCAAAAAAAAACTACAACTCTCAAATCTCTCTCTCTCTCTCTCGACTCCTATCTCTCTCGCCTTCCCTCTCCCCCCTCTCTCAATCTTTCTCTCGCTTTGATTTCGCGTGTGTCAACTAGTCAGGTGTGTTGCCGCTTACTTTCTTGTTGTTGTTGTTTTTGTTGCTGTTGTTATTTGCTGCTGTTGTTGTTGCTTTTAGTATTTGTTGTTATTGCTATATGATTGTTGTTGTTGTAGAGTTGTTGAAGAGCGAACGAGCGAGCTAGCGAGCATATACGAACGGCGGACAGAATTGGAACGGGTTAAAGCAAAGACTGTACGAAGACTGAAGTAAGAACGCCATGGATTCTAAGGTAATATACCTTTTTGTTTTCGGAGTAGCGACGCGACGGCAGCGTCAGATTGAATCTGTTGCGCCAACGTCGGCTGTGGCAGCGACAGCGACTGCGACTGCGACTGCGATGCCTGGGCAGCGACGGCGACAGCGACGCGTGTTAACCAAAATAAAGCAACAGTCGGAGGAGGCCAGAACCGGACGAGTTCGACACCGACAGCGACAGCAACAGCAACAGCGACAGCGATGGCCAAGAGAACGAGCCATGGGATGCTCGACAGTTCGTGCGAGCGACGACGACGACGACGACGACGGGCCGACGACGACGACGACGCAGCCGATGACTGCGACCGCGACGACGACGTGCTCGTTCGGCTGCATTTCTCCTGCGCGCAGCGAAAACTCCGAAAAGGCGACGATTTCGGAGTGTGTAGCACAACTTGTGCCTGCTCCGCTCTTTCTCTCTCTCTCTCTCTCTCTCTCTCTCTCTCTCTCGCTCTCCCACTCAATCCTTCTCTCTTGCGCGCGCTGTCTCTGTCTCTCTTTCGCTCTCTCTCTCTCTCTCACTCCCCTCTGCTACTCAGCTGTTGTTGTTTTGTTACCTGCGTGTTTCTTGGCTCATTCTTTTGCGTTTACTGGCGTTGGTGCTGCTGCTGCTGCTGCTGATGTTGTTGTTGCTGCTGCTTGAGTCGCGCTTCAGGTTGAGCCTCGTCTTTTGTACTGCCTCAGGTGCGCAATTATCGCGTCTTTTGTTCATTATTCTCCTCCTCCTTCTCCAACTTCTCGTTCTTCTTCTGTTTTTGGCCACAGTGTTGCTGGGCAGCGTGTTCCAATGCGCTGGCAGGGTTGTCAACTGCTTCTTATACCACTACTTATACATATAACACTTGTATAAGAGGTATTTGAGGATCACATGGAGCAGCAGGAGCCGAAACGCCGCCGCCGGCTCTGCTGCCGCTGCTGCTGTTGTTGCAGCAACAACATTGCTGGACACACAGACAAACCTACACACCTTTATTTACACCCATGTGAGACAGCAAATGCAAGCGCCATGCGTGCGCCCTCTGCCCTCAACCCTCGCAACGCACAACCCCGCAGCCCATGCGAGTGCGAGCGAGCTGGCCTGATGCTGTACGAGCGAGAGCGTGCGTGCAAGAGAAATGGAAAATGGAAAATCATGAGGCAAGCCATGGCAAGCCATGGCACGAAGCGAGGGGCATGTGGCATGGGGCAGCATGCAGCGCAAAAAAGGTAAAGGCAGCGACGTCGACGTCGACGGCAGCAGCAGCGGCAGCGAGGACAAAATCAACGAGAAAATAATAATTGTTACACCTGCTTCGGAAATGCGCGCAAGGGGTGGAAACGGGCGCTCGCACGGCACACGAGCCACAAGCAACGACGACGACGACGATGATGACGACGACACCGATTGCTGCTTCGTGGTTGCTTTCAGGTGAGCGGCGGCGGCGTCGCAACCCTCCACCCGCCACGGCAACAGCTCGTGGCATACCGAAGCACGCAAAGCCGAAGCGATCCGATGAAGTGCGCCCAATTGCCCCGTAGCCGATGCCGATGCCGATGCCACCGTCGATGCCGTCGCCGTCGCCGTCGACGTCGTCATGTGCTTCGTGTCTGCCGCTGCGAGAACGCTCCGAACGGGCGCAGCGCGCATGACGCCAAGGTGCGAATTGTGCGTAGGTGTGAATGAGTCGGTATTGTGGGTGGCCCCATTCGCCTGGGGAAGCGCACACACACAACGACAACGACAGCGACACCCCGCCAGGCAGGGGTTGCACCCTGCTGTTGCTGCAAGGGGCGCCTGCTGCAGGGGAACTCTTCGACGTCGCTGTTAACCGTACACGCTGTTAAAATGGACGAGGAAAAGCTTTGCCGACGAAGCTTTCGGTGGGTTCTATGCTAGACCATGACGTCGATGTTGGTAAGAACCCAGCAACAGTTTGGAATTTATTAACTTGCTGGCAATGTAAAGGGAAATCACTTCAAAGGCAATAAGCAACGATATAGACAGTTTATGACTTTACCGAATTATATCAAGAAATAAATTGATTGATTTATTATATCCTATAACGATTAATAATTGATATATGCTTTTGCATTTGTAACACATTGATAATTAATCTTTATATTGTTTTTCATTAGTCATATATTAAGAATTAATCGATAAATCGGCTACGTTTTCTCTTATATTCGATAGTAAATAAATTTATTTGCATTTGCCATATGCATATCTATAAATTTACTCCCAGTAGTCATATCTCTTTAATAATTCGACGAATTGCTTATAATCGTAGTTATTTAAAAATCAATAGTTTCATGTTATTTAATTAGGATAATTTCCTAAATGTTAAAGATCTTTTAACCCTCTTTAACCCTGCATGCAGCATGCACAGCACGAATTTATAATCAAAGAAAATTAGAGAACTTATTGCAACTTGTTTGATAATATTTTAAAACTCTACGAATTTCTTAACTTCTTTTACTGAATATCAACGTATTCAATAGGATTTTAAGCGCTTCATAGCCACCCTATAGCTACATAATCAGTACAGCATAAATTCTGCCCAAAAATCTAAATAAATTCCAAAAATGTACATATATAACGAGCGAAGAAGAGTATATTCAACTGCGGAGTCGAAACAGTCAAATAAGTCACTTGGTTGGTATGAAAACCTAGATCTCTGAAACTAATAGAGTTATGGTTATCAAATTTCTTGACAGAATGTCTTAGTGGTGCACGCAGATGATGTTGGTCTGAGTATTTGACTATTTCGAAAAAATTGAATTTCCAAAGCAATTTTAAAACTAATTGGTTGATTTTTTGTGTATATAATAATTTTAGCCGCCCAAATGATATTTGTAAATTTACTTTCAATTAGTTAATAAACAAAGAAGCTATTTGAAAAATAATATAACTCAAATAAATATGAAATATTTTTTGAATACATTATAAAGTGCATATACAACAGTCGAGCACACTCGTCTGTGGCTTTCGTAACTTGTTTATTTTCTAAGAAGCGAACTACAAAAATGTATCCTGCCGTATGCAGTTCGGAATCAGTCTCTCGCAAGTACTTAATCCCTTAACGGCCACCCCGCACCCCTCACACTACACACCCCTTTCCATTCCAGATAAATTAAATGCAAATGCCGCTTGCAGTGTGTGTGTGTGTGTGTGTCGTCGTCGCTTCCGTTGATAACCGAGCAAATCCAACCTGATTTGACCGTATGATTCCCGCATTGATAAAAATAAATTTTATTTAGCCCGACATGATGTTGTTGTTGTTGTTGCGACGCTTCTTTTTCGAGAGGATTTCGAATTGTTTTTAAAACTCGCAGTTCAGTTCCTTTTTTTTTACAACTTTTTAGACTATCGAGGCAGTTTTAGCTGAGTCAGGAAGGTCGGGGAAGCAGGGGGGGTCTAACGGTATAAAAAGCAATGCTGCTGTGCATAAAAATCGCTTTGTTATTGTTGCAGGCGGCAACACGTTGACGACGCGTCGTCATCGTCGTCGTTGTCGATGAGCAGGACGATGCCGGGCATCATCGATGACGCCGCGTTGCGTTGAGCTGTTGTAGTTGTAAACGGTTTATGGGATTTACGCGCAATTTGTTGGCAACTTTCATTGTTGTTACAGTTACCGTTACTCCTGTTTCCGCCATTGTTGTTGCCGTGCGGAGAGCGAGAGAGAGGCGTATAAAACAATATGCGCCCAGTCTAAGCTGGGCTCGTTAAATGATTTGCGTTCGGTTTTACTCGCGCTCGCTTTATGCCGCATTAGCCGCGGCTCTTACGGCCGCCTCCCGCTCCACCTCCCCGACCACCTCTAGGTAGTTCCCAAAATGTAAAATGGAGCTTACCTGCAGCGCGCATAAAAGACAAAGAGAAAAACAGCGAAACGGGGCAGCACATTATTTATTTACTTTCGTTTTATGCATTAATATTGATTAAGCTGTAAAATTGTCTGAATCGAAATTGAAATGCGACGCATAAAACGCTTCAGTTGAGCTGTGCGAATTTTTCGGGGCCAGATGCAACATTGTTGCAGCAACAAGTTGCAGTTACAGTGGCTGCAACGAAAAAGTACAGTAGACTACACGAAAATACAAATATAGCGCATAGAATGCAGCGTCTCGGACAGCGACAGCATGCAACATGCCGCAGACAAAGCCGCACACACAGACAGATCTTGGCAGATATACTATGCTGTTCACATACATATATTTATACACATATATCTGTATAATTTTGCCTCGTCGAGCGCAACAGTCGCCGCCCGAGGGCTGCCCAAAGGGGGCAGCGAGAGAGAGAGAGAGAGAGACCAGGCAGTTGCACGGCTCTGGCATGCAACAGGCAATGAATCTCAATCTCTGCGGGCTTCGCGAGCGCGACTCATGCCGTTGACTTTGGTAATTCAATGGCAACAGCAACAACAGCAGGAACAACAACAGCAACAACAGCTGCAGCAACAACAACCGCAGACGACATTCAACTTCAACTTGAATGTGTTTTAGAGAGAAATATGCGGTAACAACATTTACTAGCCAAGTCAGCCAGACCCGACCAGACCAGACCGGGCCAGGCCAGAGCCGAGCAGGCAGCTCAGACCAGGCCAGAACAGCTCAGGCGTTTCCCTGCGCTGGCGGACCAAGCGCGTTGCAAGCCAAGAAAAGCAGTCAACCAAGCACAGCACAACAACAACAACAATTGCAACTGCAACAGCAACAACAACAGCAACTGCCACTGCAACTAAACGCACGAAATAGTCAACTTGCCACATTTTAATTCAGTCGAATATTTCTTGTGCTCTCTTGGCCAGTTTTCTTCTTATTGCAACTGGCATAAATGGCAAAATTGCATGCAACACACACACATAATCACAGAGGGGGAGAGATAGAGACACACACATACAGACTGGCCCTGGCTCCTCTTCTGACCAAGGCTTGGAATGTCTTCTTGCCTCTTCTTCTTCTATTACTTTGTCTTGCGCTTAACTTGCTCGCCTGTTGCAGTTGCAGTTGATGTGTTGCTGTGTGGCTGCCACACCGCATTCCTTAGCTAGTCACAGTTCTTGTTGTTGTTGTTGCAGCACCACAGAGTGCCATGTGCCATGTGCCATGTGCAATGTGCAATGCGTGTGTGTGTGTGTGCAATAGAATTACAGTCAGTTGGCGTCTTTCTCTGGTTTATTCTAAGCTGAATTTATTACACCAAACGCGCTGCGCGAATAATGAGAGAAGCAGAATGAAAATGCCCAGGAAAATGCAAATGAAATTGGCAAAAGGGCTTCACCTTGCTAAGAATTATATTCGAATAAGGGGGTATTACAAGGCAGCTTGAAAATCACTTAAGCTACGAGCAGATTTTCCATTGGAATTACAACATAATTATTATATGCCAGGCGCGTTAAGAGCTAAGGCAAAGCAGCTCGACTGCAGCCATGGAGAAGAACTATCGATAATATGAATAGGGGACAGCGAATGAACTGGAGTCGATACTATATGTGAAATTCGTTTATTTTTGTTACGATGCTCATCTAAATTGTTCATCCTAGTATTTTATTTAAGTTATTATGGTTCTTTCCAGCAAAACTATCGATATTATCGACAGTTGGCGATGAAACATCGATAAAATCTAATTCTGTATATGTTTTTCGTTTTTATCGAAAGCAGAGTTATAGCACATACTGCAAAAGACAGTATTCTTTAATTACTCTATGAAATTTTAATCAATTACCATGTAAGATATCTTAAATTAAATTGTATATTATACAATTTTTTAATTAAATTTGATCAGACTATACAGACCTTCGCTAACTAGATTCCATCTCAAGAACAGAGATACCGCCTACTTAGAATACCCCCTATTTAGGTGTATGAAAAACACACTCTTCTTGCAGTTCCTTCTTATTATAATCTGCTGCAGCTCTCACAATTGTTTCAAGATAAAAAAAAAACAAGAGAAAGATAAGCATATTCACAGATCAGATAATTGCAACAAGTGTTCCACTCTATGCGGCGCATTGGAGCATGCAACATGAAGATGCAGCGCGCCGCGACGAAACGGCAAAGAAGTTTGCGTGTTGTACAATTGCTTTTGGCTGCCACTGTTGCTTGACCGTGAACTTGCCTTAACACACACACAGACACACTGAGACAATCTACGACTATTTGGCACTCTTCAAGTCTGTTTACATCGTTAATTATGCACGCCTCGCCACCGCATTTGCCCCACTGTGCAGCGATAGCCTGCCTGGCCATGGCATACAATATTTTTGTTTATTACCAACGCATTCCAACGTCACAAAGGCTGCCGGCAGCGACTTCTTTTGCCTCTGCTCTCTCTGCTCGCAGCACTTGACCCACTCGTAGATGGACAGGGGGCAGGGGGCAGGGTTAAGGGGTGACTAGTAAGAGAACACCTTTTAAATTAAAAACAACTGCAGCAGCGGCAGCGGCTGCATCGTACGGCATCAGGTAAGCAGATTTCGCGTTCAACAATCCATCGAAACATTTTCAATAATAAAATTCCAGCAAAAGGAAAAAGGCAGCAACAACAAAAACAACGAGAAGAACTGCAAAAAAGGGCAGTAAAATACGCGAATGGAGTCGCGCTGCCTTCGCCATCGCCATCGCCATCGCCGTGGACATGGACATAGCCGCAATTATACTTGCACCGCAAATGAAACAAGTTTGGCAACTTTGCGCAGCGACAGGCATTTTGTGGCCGTGGCAGCAGACACAGTGCACAGGCACAGGTCGGGGAGCAGGTCGAGGCAGTGGCGGCGGCGGCGGCGGCGGCCAGACTGCAAGAGGAAACAGCAAGCAGGAGCGACCGCAACAGCTTCATCATGCTCATGGCCAGCACGGTCATGATGAGCAACGGCGTCTCGAACTGCTGCATTTTTGAGATTCCGCAGCGAACTCACTTTGCATTGATGTGTTACGCAGCCGGAGAGCGGGAGAGGGATGCGGGTTAGCTGCAGCAGCAACAGCAGCAGCAGCCGGGAGTGTGCTGTGGTTGGCAGCATTTTACAAGCCATGTGGGAGGCAGGACAGCAGCAGCGGCAGTGGCGACGTGTCCATTAGTTGAAGCACTTTTACTATTATCGTCGGCAACCGCGACGCTAATGGTGCGCACAAAGCTTGTTATGATTGCCACCAGTCGCCTCTTCAGGCCCTACGCCAGTTCATCCGTCACACCAACCGCCAGTTCAGCCATTGGTTCACTCCTCCAGTCAGTCAGTCAGCCATGCCGACTGACCCCCGATGCGGTCGTGTAATGAAGCATAATCTCATTGTAACCACTTATAACCAATAAGGTCAACAAGCACGGCAACAACTGCGAAGGCGCCTCGAAGAAAGCCAAGCTAAGCGGATTGGGTCACAGCACGCAAGCAGCGTCGCTTCGCTTCGGCGTCGGCGTGAGGCGACAACTACTTGGCATATCCTGTGTGACCCAGCTCCCGCCCACCCGCATCGAGTGGCACTTTTCAAGTTTATTTACTTGCCACTTGTCCCTTTGCCTGCCACTCGGCCACCCGGCTACCCGGCCCCCTGACCATCACCTTCTCCATTCATGTCGAATGTTGTGAATGGCCATGTCGGGCCGGGCCAGGGCTTTTCATTAGCGTGATTTGTACAGGATCATTATGTTTTATTTTGTGGCCACTCTCTCTCTCTCTCTCTCTCTCGACGGCAACTGACATAAAGTAAACTCGGTATAAAGGATCACATAATCGCCAGCATATGCCTCCTTCAATCACGAAAATTTGGTCTAATTTGCGGTTAACGAGTGTGTTTGCATGCCCAACCCGCAGGCTTTACCCCGTACGGGACAGAGGCAAACACTTAACCGAATTCCTTTGAGGACACTTTCATTGAGTGGCAATGACAAAAAGAGGAAATGAATCAATGCTCAATCTATATGCCATATCAATACGGTCTTTCGAGCATTGACTCTATTGTGGATTGTGTTCGATTTCCAGCATGATATTGCCTTTTTTAGACATTCCTAGCTAGCTTTTTTTCTGGTTTATGCGTGCTTAGTTATACCTTTATTGAGCCTAGAATCAGATCTTTAAATCAATGAGAACCATGCCAATAATAATTTCGAAAAACCTTTTTAAAATTATTAATATATTTTGACAAGTTATTTCAAAAAACACATGCTAAGTTATTAAATATATTCATTTCAATAAATTTCAATCAAGAGAAACTATCAACACTTTGTCTTGGTATATATCCATTAAGACTGCCATTTTTCTTCAACTTTCTGACTTCATTTCATTTCGAAAATCTTCAATCAAAGCATGTTTCTTTTCTTAAGAAGACCAAAAATCTCTTTTCATAATCTTCAAGCTATTCATAATCAGAATAGATGGCATTAAGCTCTGCGTCTCGGCAATTGCAATTGTTACGAAACAGAAGAAGAGATCGCAGAATCAAAGGCAGAGAGAGATAGAGAGAGAGAGGCAGCCGCAGCAGCACAACAATGCGAGGCACGAAGGGTTTAACAGATTTTAATTTCAATTTAGCGCGAAAGAAGCACGAAGAGCAAGTCAAAAGTCGAAGTAGAATACAATTTTAGTGCAGGAGACGCAGCGGAAATCCAGTTTTTTATGTGGGTTTTAAGGGGGGATAGGAGAGCAGGATACGTCTATACAGAGCGCCGGACTGGGGGCAACAAGAACAAGAACAATGGGATAGATAATAAGGCGCTGCTGCTGCTGTTTCTGTTGCTGTTTCTGGCTTTTTACCTTTAGCGACCTTCGCTGAATGTGGCAAGAGCAGCCATCGCAGCCTGCTCTGCCGGTTTGCTGATTGGAATTATTTAGCCAGACTTGCAGCGAACAATGCACGACAAGAGGGGGGAGGCAGGAGGAGCAGTAGGAGCAGCAGGAGTTGGCGCTGGGCAACTCCTTTAAATTGTGATTTATTGTATTTGTGGCTCAACGCAGATTGAGTTTACAACAAAACAAGCTGAGCGCCATTTTGGCTGTAGATGGGCGCAGAGAAGGGAATAGGAAGAGGGGAGAGGAGGGAATGCAAGATCTAACGGCTAATGAGCCGCGTGTTAAGCTTGCAGCACTGCCACAAACCCCCTCCCTCCTGTGCACACAAACTACATCTAAAATGAAATCAAAAGCGGCAACTGAGTCTCATTGTATGCGCCATTTTTGCATTACGAGCAAGGTTTGGACAGCTCGCAGAACAGGGCTAAAACGAAGTAAATACATACATACATATATATGTATATATATATATATGTAGTAGATATTTGCACATACATATACACATGCACACATATCTTAAGCCAGACAGAAACAGGCTCTTGCGAAATATTTTTGCTTGACCAGCACGGCCAGTGGAGTGCACCATTTAAGGGCCTCAAGGCCAAGGTTTATAAGCAGCGCTTGCAAAAAAACTGATCAGAATCAAGCCAAGAAGAGCGGCAACAGCACTACCAACAGCAACAACAACAACAGGCAGCACAGTCCCAGTCGCCAAACGTGGTAGAAGATGCCTCCGTGCTGCAAAGCTTCCATGCATAATAAATGCGCAACTGGTGTGCAAAGTAACCGGTTTTAGGAAATCCAGAGAGTCGACACAGAGACAGATAGACAGAGAAAGAGAGTGAGTGAGAGAGAGAGAGAGGGCATACATTCCCCCACAACTGTAGCAGCAAGTGTTATACGCCCATCCCCGCCTGGCTTGGGGAAATGCGTTAACAGAAAAGCTGCCGCTAACAGTCTGCGAAAAAGGACAAGTCCGCAGCCGTTGCAGAGCGCGCTGTAGCCGAAAGCTTTCTGTTAGCACTTGGCTAACAGTATAAGACCAGAGCCTGTGTGCATGAACAGCGAATCGCAGCCAGGCCAGCGTGCCGGGCCACAACAACGAGACGAACTTCCGGCGGCAAATCAGCGCACCAGACCAGGCAGCAACAACTGATGCGCAGACCAAGTGGCAACTGGCAGCGGGCCAATTGGTAATAGATTGGTGATTGGAAAACGGGTAATAGGCGGATTGGCCGTTTGCAGACTTGACATCAGCGGCATCAGCAGCAGCAGCAGCATTTAAATGGTCTAGCAGGAATGCAGATTTTACAGCAACGCATGCCGCGTGTCTGGCCAAGAACAGTTGCCTAGACAAGTCAAACCACTCGACGGGTTTGTTGCCCGAGTACATTGACCATTTTGGCAAAACACGCGGTTGTTGTTGCCGCTGCCGTTGCTGCTTTACAACGTCGTCATGAGAAAATTACAGCACTTGATGTCGTCGCGTTCGCTTCTTCTTGGTCATTTCTCATGAATTGCAACTGAATTTGTAACAAGTCACAGGCGTAGACAAAAACGTTTAGTTGGGAAGCGGCAAAACAACAACAACAACAACTACAACTGGTTAGAAACAGTGGCGTCATCAGTGCCAGGCAGACAGACAGAGAGGGAGAGACAGCGCCAGTCGAGGAAGTGTGTGAACGGCAGGCCATGAAATTTGAGCGCATTTGCATGGAAATGCAAGACTAGAGAGCAAGAATATCTGGAAAATTAGAAATGCAGAAGATTGAGACATTTTAGAAAATCTCTCACCTCTTTTTTTAAGTTTTTAATATTATTTTGGCACACATAGATGTTTTTATTAAGCATATTCAAAGATTTGCAAGTGATAATCAAAGAAACGCTAAGAGTTTTGGCAAATTATTCGTAGGAGCACCTCAATCTCGTAGACTATAAGAGACAGGAGTCTCAAATTTAAGTATTATATGTCTTATAGTAATGCGCCCCAAGTAAATCGAAAAAGAACGATTGGAAGCCCAATTTTAAAGCTAGAAGTGATCCTTGATGAGTATAGCCTGCTTTTAGATATTTATTCATTTAAAATATTCATTATATGGAGGGAAAAGGTAAAGCTTCGGATTGACAGTATATAAAAATACAAGCGCACTTTATTAAAGCTTTTATAAATAAAAATTCAATAAAAAGAAATGTAGGTAAGATACAAATTCTGAATTCTGAATTAGCATATGAGAATATCTCAGAATATTACAATATTCTCAGGCAATTTTTCTTATTTTAGATGCTTTGGGATTATTCAAAAGATTATTCAATGAACTTCTCATAGGATAACGTAAGTTTGGGCATTTGGTGGGTTCTCTCTCTCTCTCCCGCTCTCTCTTAGAAGAGCGCACTTCATCCAAGCACAACCTCAACTTCTTGTCACGATCGCGGACATGGCCAAGGCGAAAAAAGAAAACGGCAGGGTGCAATTGCGGCAGCCACAGCGCAACAGCAACAGCAACAACAACAGCGACAACGCCAGCGCCAGCTAGTCGAGATCAGCGGCGGCAAGTCGCGTCGTCGTCGTCGTCGTCGCGACGAGAATCGCTGGATGAGTGAGTAGAGCGAAGCGCTTTGCTGGCGTTTATTGACCCTAAATGCAATCGCATTAGCTACCCCGTCGCTCGCCCGCTCTACCCTGCCTCCCCCCCGAGTCGCCTCGAACAGTTGCATGCACTGTGTGTGCAGTCGACATATTCAAATTTCAAAGCTAAACAAAGTGCGGAAAAATAGAAGAAATAGCAAAGACTTCGCCGGCAACGGTTGCGCCGGCGCAAGCGTCAGCAAAGCTGGCCAAGTTCAAGCAGCAAAGTCAACAGACAACAGAGCAAGATTGCATGGCAGAAGAACACACCACATACATACAAACGTACACATACATAGCTCACTTTTCATGTCTGCCCGTGCCTCACCTTGTTGTTGCGGTTGCAATGCAAACCAGTTTGCGTGTAGTCTGCTGGCATCGCTGTTGCCAACTCGGCAACGGGCGCAGGCAACCACAAAGCATTTAAGCAAAAGTCAGCACGATGATGAAATCCATGTGCACACACATCACTTCATATAAGTCTTTTAAAGAGCAAGGGGGGATCGCATCTTAATTGAAATGCTTGCGACAAGTCTTTGGCAAATTTGAAAAGTATTCAAATTAAATGCACAGTGAGGGCAGGCATAATACCCCATTACCATTATCAGCCATACCACCCCACTTCATCGCAACATCTTCTTGAGCTGCCGCTGTCCAGATCAGGCTAATAATAAAGTTTACAAAATATGCCAAACTTTTAGCGCAGGCAGGCAAAAGTTTGGCATAATAAATAAACACGAGCGAAAATCATTGAGCGGCCGGCCCCCAAAAACAACAACAACGAAAACATAATTATAATAGATTTGTTATTTTAGACAAAAACCCAAGCAGAAAGTAGAAGAAGTTTTCACTTTCATGCACACAAAAATTTCATTTTTCATTTATCACAATTATATCATGTTGATTTATATACATACTCACTGTAGAAGTAACAGAGCGAAACAAAGGCGGCTGAAACTTACCTGAAACGAGAGAGAGAGAGAAAAAGTTTAGCAAAAAATCGCCAGAATTTTAAATAATAAAGGATGTGCGAATTTAAGCAAATATTTTTGTTGGTGTTATTAGTTTGTAATACTCCGTACCTCTCCCCTTGAAAAAAAAACGCATACAATACAAAGTACATTTCAAATACATTAATCTGTAATTTAATATGTAGAAAATTGCTGTTGTTTTTCACTGACATTTTGTTGGCCTGATAAATTTGCCAGTTGCACTTGTGGCATCAATTTTCCAGCAGCAGCAGCAAAGGAAGAGAGCAGCAAAGCGTCGAGAGGGAAGAGAGCAAGTTGAGAGCGCCAGAGCGCTTCAATTATTAATGCGCTTCTGTTCATTGCATACTTTCAGGCTGGCAGTGAGAAATCAGCGCAACGCACACACACACACACGCTTTGATTTTACGCTTAGCTAACACAGCGCTGTGCATGCGACTAGAAACAGCAGCAGCTGCAAATGCGACAAATTGAATAAACAATGAGTTATTAATAATGCAGCATCGAGTGCGAATATTGTATATGCCTGTGTGTATAGCACCTTGTGGTATTTGCCAGGCCGGCACTGTGGCAACACTCGCCTGCCTGCCCCGACCCGCACCCACACGCAACTCTATTTGTAACTGCTCCCGCCTTCCCACCCGCACTTGCTTTGCATGACTCTCACATTTCAAATGGCATCCTGTCTTGGGTGTTTTAGCAAACAAATCACTTTTAATTTTCGGTGACTTTGATTTTTGCCCGGCGCACCCCAACTACTCTCGCCCCCTCCCCCTCTCACGACATTCATTGCTGAGCCAATCGAGCGACAGACTAGGCAGCTTCATTATCATTTGCTGGCTTTCTTTTTCTCACTCTCTTCCTTTCTCGTTCTTTTGCTTTTTACGCTTTTGCTACTCTGTGCCATTTTCTTCACTCTGCATATGTCATTTATGCTTTGATTTTAGCTTTTCGCTTGTCGTTTGTTTTCCTCGACACGCTCACGCACACACACACACACACACACACATACACACACACACACACAGGAAAAGGAAGCCAAAGTGACTTTTGAGTGACAAATTGTTTTCAAATTTTGGCTGGATGCTTATTTGTGTTAATGGCATAAATTTGCATAAAAGCATTAACTGTTTATTTGCTTTGCCGCTTGTGGGTCTGTTTGTGTGTGTGTGTGCGCTCTGTCACTGTATGCTCCCTTAGTTGAATCTTAGTATTGGCACGCCCCGTCCACCTGGGGGGCAACACCTCTTCTCGCAAATTTGCAAATTGGCCAAAAAAGGAAAAACAAGCAACGCGTCGAGCAAATTGAAATCACATCGCCACCGCTCACCGACAACTTCATCCACATATGAGGAACGTGAAGAGGCAGCAGCGGCGGCAGTGGCGGTACTTGAGAAAAAGTGAAATGACTTCTTTTCTCTTGTCTTCCCCCCCCTCTCTCACACTCTCTCTCCCTTGTTTTTTTATTTCATTGAGGGTTGCCGCTCTCTCTCTTTCTCTCTCTTTACCCCCTGGAGGCTAAATGTAATTTTCTACTCGTATTTATTTATTAAAGCCCGAAAAGCAGCGCACGGATTGAATTGTGACAGACCTCACAGCAGGCTGTGCCACGCCCTCCCTCCCCGGTCCACACTCTCTACGCACTGCCTACGTGCCACAGAAAATACATAGCTAAGAATGCAAATTAAAATGAGAACGCATCGCAAGCAGAGAAACAGGAGTGTTCTTTGGCAGGGGCAGGGGTTGGCAAGAGAGGCACACATGCATAAAAAATTACCGCTAATAGCGGGGGCTATATATGTGTATATAGGGCATAAAATTAACTGCATGAAAATCGGAAAATCTCATGAGAAATTGCCATAAAAAGAGGCAGCGCAGCACAAGTGAAATAAAAATAAATATAAAAATAAATACATATATTCATATAAAAAAAAAAAAACGAGAAAAACAGAAGGAAAATAAAAGGCACTGCGCATAAATTATTGAAAAAACATTTGGGCTGGTCGGCAGGCAGGTGGTAGAAGCCACAACAGAAGCTGACCAGGCCGAGGCCGAGGCGGAGGCGGAGGCTCCCATCGCCTGGCAAGATGAAAGGCTTAAAAGGGGCTTGCACGCAATGTTGCCGACAGCCAATGAGGGGCATTAAAACGGCTTAAAGGCGTAATATGTTGTGGCTTAAATTACATAATAACAAGCAGTAAGCGATGCAGCAAGAAGCAGAGCGCGAGAGCGGTAGCGTGGGGAGGGGGAGCGCACAGTGGGAGCAAACAATAACAATGCCAAACAATAACCAAAAAAAAATTGAAGCTTACAAATTTTTACTTAACTTGCTGCAAGTATACCCAGTAAAAATACGCAGCTGTACTATGGGGTAGTATCGACAGCAACTGCTACCGGGTTTGCTCCAGTTTAGGGCGTGTTTTCCTGCCCACTCTTACTTCAGCAATTACACGGTATGCCTTAGTCGTTACTGCCTTTTCAGTTAAACATTCTCTTCCCCATTTCGCTTTTTATTTTTAATTATATGCAAAGAAATGTGGGAGGGCGGTCGTGAAAAGGCTTACAAGAAATGCCGCTGTTCGCCAAGGCAAACACGCGCCGTCGCTGCCAAAGGGACTCAAATCAGTCGGCTTAAAGGCGACGGCGCTGCTGCTGCTGCTGGAAGAAAACTGCCAGACAAGTTGCCTTTGTTGGCTTTTATCATTAACATGGCTTCAAATTAACGGAAAAACACAGCAGAGCACGGCGCAGGCAGAGCTGAGCCGCCAGTTGGGGAATTTTAATTTTTCACACTTTTCCAAGGCGAGAGCGAGAGTCCTGCCACAAGGCGTTGCAGCAGCAAGAGCAGCGGCAGCCACTTGGCAGCGCTGTCACTTTGGCAGGCGGAAAGTTTTCCCTGTCCCATGAGAGCTGCATGAATATCAAATTAGCCGGCAAAGTGTTAATTTCAAGGCGCACGCGGCACGTTGCAAGTGGCATGCTGCAGCAACCCGCCTGTAAATAGCCGAAAAGAGGCGACGCGACATCGTGCCACCGTGCCACAGTTTGATGCATGTCATTTGCAACTTTTTGGCAAATTGCCTGACGACTGTTTCGTGTCACTGTTTGTAATTAATTGAACATCACATAGCATCATCGAATTATTTATCATTCTTTACCTCCAACTCTCTCTTTATATATATATATTTATATAGATTTTGCGGGCACGCAACGCACAATTAACACGCCTGACAACACGTAATTAGCGGTCAAATAGTTGCCAAGTTGAAATTAATCGATCAATCGATACGATGACACGACACGATTAGCAAACGCAGGCAGCACGTTTAGTTTACTTTTTATTGTGCACTTCATGGAGTTTTCAAAGTGTTTTTTAAATTTAACCAGGTTATAAATTAGAGCAATGATTGAATCAAATCAAACTGGCCTGTCTATACTCCATAACAAGTTTTTAATATCTATAAACACCCGTAAAACGCATTAGACTGTCGTAAATTATTCTAAACTTCCCTTCTAGTATATATTCTTAGTTTTCCAATTCATTTGAAGTCTTAAAAATGATCGAATATTTAAATTTAAATGCACTTCAAAAGTTAATATCCTCACAAAAAACACAACGCCATAAAAAATATTCATACGCAAATCCAGTTCGAAACTTGATATAGAGCACAATATAATAAAAACAAACGCAATTTAGCGTCGATTTACTAATGAGCTATAAATTGTATACTGTATTCGTACATATTTACACCTTAAGGTCAAAACTCTTGAGCTAAAACCAGATATACAGAATTCTCTTAAATATTAAAATTTCAAAAAAAAAAATCAACTGCGTTTTTTTTTTTTGTGTTGTTTCTTATAATCAATTGCAATGATCTCGAAACGAAATGCGAAGCCAATAAAATTTGCGCGAATTGAACTGCAGATGAACCGATTGGGCGACAGGATTAACATATTCCTTTGTGGAGGGGCAGGGCAGGGCGCGGCGTGGCGAGGCGAGGCGAGTCAAGTTGAGTTTGCTTGTTGTTTTACAGCTTTTGTTCGTGCTGGCGCGACGCGGCGTCATGCGGCATGTCAGGCGTGTAATATACGTGCTCCAGTGTGCTCTCAGTGTGTGTATGTGTGTGTTGGTAATTCGTTAGTTTTGCATACGTAATGTTGCCATTACACGCACATGCAGCGCCAGCCAAGCTGCTCTAATGCAAATCCCTTGTGGCGTTTACCGCCTGCTGTGCTCTAACTGGGCTGCTGCTGTATTTATTTTGGAGATTTTGCAAACTTGCAGCCACTTACGTGTGTGCGTGTGTGTGTGTTTGTGTGTGTTTGCCATTGTCACGTGTGAAGTGCCATCGAGTGACACAAATGAAGTGACTGCTATTAGCTTTAAAACGCACTGACAGCAGAGACAAAAGCCAGAGAGGGAAAGAGAGAGAGAGAGAGAGGGGGAGATAGAGAATGCCAGAGAGTAAGGCAGCTAGTGTGCGTGAAAGGGGCAAGACGGGGGCAAGGAGCAAGGGCAGTGGTAGTGGCAGAGGGGCAGACAACAAGCGTACTCGGCAAAGTGGCAAACTTTGCGTGCGTCTCTCGTTTGCCACTTGCTGAAACTACTTACTTGTTGCCCTTTAAGCTGCCACGCCTTCCACTCCCACTTTCACTGTCGCTCCCACTCCGCTTTCATGTGCGCAAATTAGCTTATCTGATACATCAGATTGT
Organism: Zaprionus inermis; assembly: GCA_018151445.1. Taxonomy (NCBI): domain Eukaryota; kingdom Metazoa; phylum Arthropoda; class Insecta; order Diptera; family Drosophilidae; genus Zaprionus; species Zaprionus inermis. The sequence goes on along the minus strand of JAECXD010000716.1, from coordinate 294,975 downwards.
TGTTGCATAATTCAGCAACATTTTTTCTGCCACTTTCATTCAATTTGCACCAAGGCGAATTCTCGCATTTTCCTTGAACTTGACTGATTTGTGCTACATTGCTACCGTAGGTGTTTTTGTTTTTGTTGTTTTTGTTTTTGTTGTTGTTGTTGTTGTTGTTGTTGTTGTGTTTTTGGCTCCAGCTTAGCTTGCTGAGCTCTTTTGCCAGCAGTAGTCGGTGCCTCCTGTCTGTCTGTCTTGTATCTCTGTCTGTTTGTCAGTCTTTTCCGTCTTGTCGGTCCGTCCGTCTGACTGTATGTACGTATCTACGTATCTACGTATCTGTGTATATTTGCCTGTCCCTCTGTCGGCCTTGTCTGTTTGTCTTCGCGTGTTTCTGTCTGTCTGTCTGCCTTGCCTGCTCGTCTGTTGTTGTCGACACCATGAAAAATTCACTTAAATTGTAACTCACTTGCAGCGCTACCTCGCATAGCTGATGGCCACTGATTGCCACGCCTCCACCCCCTGACTGCCTGCTCAAAAATTCCTTTTGAGAAATTGAATCCTCGGCATGCTGGACCGACACGAGAGGCAATCGCATGTTTATTTATCTACCAGTGGGTAGAGAGTACCTTCTCCTTGTGCATGTACTTGTTGTCTCTGTTGCCGGTAGGCTCCAATGGGATTTTTGCTACTTATCTCATTTTTAGCATATTTTATCAAACATGAATACAGCATATACCGTATCTATACTATGGCATAAAGGTATGTAGCTCTCTCTCTCTCTCTCTTCCTCGCACATAATGATTCGCTCGCTTTGACAGCCTGTGAACGTCCTGCTCCTGCGGTCCTCAAGGATTTGAACTCTCATTTTGTGCGTCATCGCAGGCAGCACCGGAGAGTTTTGACTTATTCGGTCCCCCCTCTATGCCCCTTTCAATGCTCCCCCTTACCCTCTCTCGACGGTTTCATCTGCCAAGTAGCCTAACGCTTTTTAAGCCGCTTGATTGACTTGAAGTGCTTGGATTTAAGTGGTCGTTGGAGATTTCCTTGTTGTTGCCGGCATCCAGCACCCATCACCTCCTACCCTTCCTGCCACATCCATCCTACACAGCGGCCCATCTGCTTCTCATCTGCCGTGTTTGCTTGCGGGTGACGTCGCGACTTTGCCAGATTATGATTATGATTATTTGACTCGACTGACTTCTTGAGCGACACGACGCGACGGCAGGCGTCATGGAATTTTTCTGGCTGTTCTGCGAGCATATCCGAAAGCTTAGTCTCAAATTTACGCCCGTATAATTGACAGCTGCAAAACGTGGCTCGAAATTGCCAATGCTCTAGATAGATTTGAAAGGGGACAACAAATATACTTGAACTTCAACTCACGGAATAGTCTCAAGTCGCTTCTACAGGCATTCATTAATTTAAACCTATTTTCGCCCCATTTTGGCCTATTTTCAACCTCTTTTAAACTTCTTTTGACCAATTCTTAACCTATTTATAATCAATTTTCACATATTTTGAAAATATTAAGCTGAAAATGGAGGGGTTAACTTTCGGGACAACTGTAACTCAAGCAAATCGCTATCGACCTATTTCCGACCTATTTTCCGATATATTGGACATATTAAGCTGGAAAATTGCGGTTTTACTCTTTGGACAACTGAAACCCAAGCAAATCGCTCAACTTAACTTCAAACAGTAATTTAGGGTTGCAATTTAAACGCAATTTTTAATTCAAGCGAAAGTTACGCCAAGTTGCATGCCCGGTCGCATCAACCTAACCTCAAACAATATTTTTCGGCTAGCTCTGAAAGTATGAGAGAGTACAAGTTCGAGTACGTTTCGAAAATCCGCTTAGCATTAGCTTGTTTGGCTCGTCACAAGTTCGAAAAGTCAACCTTTTAGTGAGCACACACGCACGTCTGCTTACTTTGTAGTGGTGTGCGTGTGTGTGTGTACGTGTGCGTGTGCATGTGTCCGTGTGTGTGCATAAGTCACTTAAGTGCACAATATGCTGGACCATTTGACCAATTAAAAGTTTGGCTCTTAATACGCTTCATTTGCTCAACTTTCACAGAGGAATCAGCAGAAAGAGACAAGCCAGAAGGGCACAGGGTGCAAGAGAGAGAGAGAGAGAAAGAGAAAGAGAAAGAGGGAGGAGTAGGGAACTGATAGATATGCGAAATAGTCGAATTAAAAACTTTCGTCACATGAAAAAGCAGCTACGCCTTCTTCTTCAGCTTTGACGATTGCAAAAGTTTTTTAAAAGCAACCAAACAGGCGCAAAGCCATAGCCGGAGAGAAGCAGATAAAAGCAGAAAAGAGATGGAAAAAATATTTCACTTTGTTCGCTTATTGAAATTTATTGAGATTTATGCATAATCTGGCGTACAAAAAACAAGCAAAAAAAAAATGCGAGAATAAAACAAACTTTAGCAGCTGTCAATCACAGTGCGTCGTCCAGCTCAGGCTCAGGCACAGTCTCTGCTCGAGATTTTGTTCCGTCCTGTGAACCAATAAAAATAACACGCACAAAACATTTGATGAAATACTCGGGTCGAGGCGTCGCTGGCCGACGGCATCTGTCCAGGAAATAAGCGCCAATTATGCCACCAGCAGCGGCAAATGCGTTCAGCCTGATGCTGCTGCTGCTGCTCCTGCCCAGCAGGAAGCCAGCTGGAAGGCCAGTTAGCGCGACCAGAATTCATTTCACTTCAGTTTTTGCGCCGTTTCGTTTCGTTTTGCTTCTTTCAATTCCAATTTCAATTTGCAATACGCTGAAATGGCACTGTCGTCGTCGATGTCGTCGTCCTCCATGTCGTCGACATCTTCATACGATGTGGCCTCAAAACTGTAGCTGCTTTTTTATGCCTGCTGCCCCTTAGCGAGGTTATATCTGCTTGACCAAGCGCACTGAAGAAGAAGGAGAAGAAGAAGCAGAAACAGAAGCAGGAAGGGAGACAGAGCATGAGGGAAGGGGAACAGCGCACAGACGCCCCAAAATGAAGCAATCTCCTGCGCGCATCTTCTGCCTCCACAACTGAAGCGTTGTTTCATTTTGTACGCACTTCCGTTGCGTCCAGCCTGCTCATCCCCACCTACCTCCCCCCAACCCTTCCCCCGGTGAGCTCGTAAAGGGATTTTCCTGTATCCTGCATCCGCTGGCTCGGAGGCAGCTCCTTCTGCTGCTGTCATCTTGCGCCATTGGGTCATCCATCTACCGTTTCATCCTTTGTGCAGTCCGCAAATGTTTTATTTATATGTGGACAAGGTTGGCGGCAAAGTTTTACTTAAATATGCGTAGCAGACAGTCAACCACGCCTCCAGCCCACCCCTCCTTGCCCACATCTGATCCAGGCTCTGCTCAGGTGTGCGTCCACTCGAAATCATTTGGATTCGGTGTATTGATATGTGTGTGTCTGTTTGCAGGGGCTGCTGCATACTTTTAGGCGCAGTTGTAACTCCGTCTCGGTCTTTGATTGAGTGGAGCGCGCAAATCCGCAAAATAGATTTCCCAATTGACACATATTTTCCCACATTTTCGGCCCCTGCCTTTACCGTTGCTGTTCCTGCCCGGTCACGTCTTCGTGTTAATACGATTTTAATATTTATAGCGTGGACAGGCGCAGAGAGGAAAACAGAGTTGGAAAAGTGTTGGCAAATGAAAGAAAACTTTTCATACATTTCCATTGTCTTCTATCATAATATTCATTTATGTTTGGTTTTTTAATCTTGATTCATACTCAAGTCTAGCCTCAAGAAATCTGGGCACATTAATAAATTAAATTTTATTTAATTGCTCGAGTTAAACGGGTTGCCTACGCTTCGCTTGCGGCGTGAAGTGGGATCGGGTGCGGCGAAAAAGGGAAGAAAACAAAACAAGATGCGCTCAGCGAAAATGCCTTTATTAATTTCTAAAACAGACCCAGACACTCGAGTGAAAATAATGTAGAAATAAAATAAAAGAGCGCGAAAACCTGCGGCCCGCACTTCAGCCAAGGTTCGTCGTCTTTCCGAGCCTCGGCGCAGCTTCTTTATTTGCTTTGTTGATTGTCAACATCAATTATTTAACTTTTGCGTGACAAACCGCCCAAAACTGGCCGCGACAACCCTTCCACCAACCCTTCCCCCTCCGGCCACCCACGACCCTTAGGCGGATCTGCAACGCGCCCCTAGTCTATTTAAAAACAGTCAAATAAGCGCACATAAAACTTATCACGCCTGAATTTGTCAGCACAATAGCCAAGGCACGAACAAAAAATATTCGAAAAAATATACATACATATAGACGATACACATACACGCTTACAGATATAGCGCGACCGCGCGCGGATTGAAGCAACCCTTTTTCTGGTTGCCGTGCGACCTACGCATCCTTTTTTCAAAATACCCTGTAAGAGGGCTATGTACGGATATGGAGCAAGATGTAAATAAGAACGAAGCAAAGGAAGAGCAAACTTGACTAATAAGCCTTCAGCTAGTTTAACTGGGACTGACAAAGGGGAAAGAGCAGTACATTAACTTTAATATATAGTGTGGAAAAATAAATATTTTTAAATATTCATATTAATCCTGTTGTTTACAGAGAAACTTCCAAAACAATTGTAAAAATCTCTCTTCATATTTTCAAAACTAATAAAAATATACGTTTGATGATGTTGAGGGAAAATTAGAGTGGAATGTTATATAAAATAAAATATTTTATATAAACTAAAAAATGATTAGAGAAATGTAGCTAATTTAAAAAGAATTTAAACCATAATATTAATATTCTTTTTTTTTTCAACGTCAACTTTGAGCAATTTTTTTTCTCATATTTTCTAGAGCTCATCAAGCACGTGGTATTCCGCTGTCGGTCATTCATGCACATGCCTAGCTCCTCGAACTTGGTTAGTTGAAAATTTGTCGCGGCTTTTGCTTCGCACTTCATTTTGTGTTTGTCTTGTTGAATGCCAAATGCAAATGCTCTGCATACTTTATGGCGTTTTGTACGCTTTTTTCACACTTTCCTAAGCAGTCGTCGCTGTTGCGCACGCGATGAATAGAAATGCCCGGCGGGGCGGCAATCGGAACGAGTAGGGGGGGGGGGGGACAGGCCTAAGGAGCCTTCGGGGAGTGAGCGCTGAGGGCGCTGCCACTTAAGACAAATTGCGGGTAACAAGTAGAGCGCCCACGTAAATAGGCAAAGTGCCGAAAATGATAAAACTGGCTGCATGGGAAAAAATATAAATAAATACCCCATTAAAAGTTGAGCAAGGGGTGGCTATATCCCTCTTTCACTCTCACTCTTTCTCACCCTCTCTTTCTTTCGCGATACAATGGGTAATAATAAGGCCAAGAAACGAGCGCAGGAAATTTGCGCGACGCTCAAATCTGCATACAATTTCGAAAGGGTTTTTCTTTTTTTTTTTTTCTCCTGTTTGCTTCAAACTTTTCAATAATACACAGACTCCTGCCCCCAACCCGCGCATTGCAGAGCAATTTCTCTTGCGGCGCCAACCACTTGAATGCTCAAGTATTTCACGCCGATTTGTGGCCCCCATTTCAATTGGTTAACTCAAGAGTTGAGCGCAGTCGAACGACGGTGAGGCGAGGCGAAGATGCGAGGAGACGAATGAAGAACACAAGTTGGCAAGTTGTTGTCTTTCTCCCTCCCCCTCCACAGACCTCTTGAACTGGCTTCTTGCTGCCTGTTCGGCTGCTCGTTCTATTATTATTATTATTAATACCATGGCTAATTTTGCGAATGCAAGTTTCAAGCGTCTGCTCAACTCGGACTTGGCGAACAATCTGTGCCGCGTAATTAAGCAATTAGATAAGAGAGAAGAATCGATGAAGCGAGCAGGCAGGCAGACAGACAGAGAGACAGAGAGAGAGTGAGATGCTTGTGGCATGCGACATTGCAATAATATTGCAGATTTATTCAGCAACGTGCGACAAAATTCGGAAGGGGAGGGGGGTGGGCAAACATTATGTGCCACTTTATGGGGCAAGCATACTCAGCTCGGCTCAGCGTTGCAATAATCCTTGGGCCGCAGCGACTGCACGCGTCGCCACTAAAAGAGGCTTAGGCCATGCGCGGCGTGTGTGTGTGTGTGGGGGGGAAAGGCACGACTGTCATGCGGTTTTATTAGAAATTGTTATCGCCGCGCCTGTTGCATCCGCAGCGAGCTTTGTTGCACACAAAGTTCGATTTTTATCTGCGCAGCGGGGCAGGTTCTATTGGGCGCGCGCGCTGATCCTTTAGCCTTGCAACCAGCCTTTCCCCTGCCCGCCTACCCGCTACCCTGCTGCTGCTGCCGTCCGGCTTATTGCTTCGCAGGCGGTTCTATTTCTCGCTGTCGCCTGTCGCTGCCTGCTGCCATTTTCCATTTTGCTGCTTACATTTTGCACCGTTGGCGTTGGCGGCTTTGCCGCGAGTGCTTTGTTATCTGTGGAATTAAAAACGTAGCCATATTGCTCCCGCTCTACCTATCCGTTTTTCTCTGCTTCTATCTCTCTCTCTCTGCTTCTCTCTTTCGGAGAGAGGCAGCAACTGCTGCTGCGGCTGTGTTTGAGTGCACTTTTAGCGCCATAAATCACAAATTGTTGTTGCCGCTGCTGCTCGCCTCATATGTGTGTGTGTCTCGCTGTGCATGTGTGTGTTTCTCTCTGTGTGCGTGTGTCCTTCTGTGTGCGTATCTCTGTGTGTGTGACCTCGCCTTTTATTGTTGTAATGCGAATACAAATTTATATTGACATCGTAAAGGTAAAAATCTTTGCCGCCGCAACTCCTTACACATATTTCCTCCCTCCCCCTCGAACACACATTGATCCGCTCGCTGCCTACAAAGGGGGAAAAGCCAAGTGGGTTCGCGCTGCCCCCTGCCACTGCCCCTGCCCTATCCCTGCCCTGCCCCGCACTTCCTTCTGCTCACACCACAGCGCCAATCGCATATGCAATGTCAATATTTGTATTTGCTTTCTATGAGAGTCGCGCGCAAGTGGCGCTTGCCGTTTGTTGGTTTCCCCCTCCCCCTAGGCCCCCCGTCCCTTCTTCGTTGTGGCTTCTTTTTTGCCATACTCTCTTTTACGATTTGGGGTTTATGTGGGCATTGAAGCAATGGCTTAGCGTTGCCCGATTGGGGCATATACACGGCGAGTATACCGAGTATACAGTGCAATGAAAGTGTTTTTTTTATTTTATTTCCTGATATCGGCAAAAGCCTGTGTCACAGATACATTTGTGCGCGTGTGTGTGTATCTGATATGTCTGGCAAATGGTTGCTGATATTCATCGCTGGCAATTGGAATTGCAACGCCATGCAACCACTCTTCTATTATTTTCTGTTTGCAGAGTGAGAGTAAAAATTTAGTTTTATGATTGGCGTCTGTAAAATGCATTTATCGCAGTGTAGATAACTAGCTGAGTGTTTTGTTTTTTGGATAAATATCTTTTGCTTACTGCATCGTTATTAAATAACATTAAAATACTTATGAATATTCCCACTTTCAGTATCCCCAAACTGGCAAATTGCTTGCCCACCGTGCAGCCGCCATTTGTTGCCTTGGCTTTCATTTTATTGCTGCACTCGCTCTTGCTCTATTCGCCTTTATTCCTTTGTCACGCCCCCTCTCAGCGCGTCTCATTTGGCCAATGGATATGCCAGCAGCACTTCTGCAATTGGGCTTAAGGTTTATTTATGACATTCTACCGTTGCGTCTGTTTACTTTGATTCCTTCTCGCTCGGCTGGCTGGCTAACTAGCTCAATCAGTGTAAAGGATTGTTAAAGGGGGTCATAGGGGTAGGAGTGGGGAGGGGGCACAAGAAAAGCGCATTAACTATTCGACGAGCCATAAATGCCAAAAGGAGCTGAGGCAGCAGCGACGGAGAAGAGAGCAGCAATAAAATAAGCAGCCTACTTAGCTGGGCGAGCTTACACACTCTCACACACACGTACAACAATATCAGGTTAAAATTTAATGCCGCCAAGGCGCAGGAGGACAACACACACATACACACTCGCAGACAGCGAAGCACCTTGGGCTAAGCTTGCCTTGTGCCGTGCGGTGTAATAAACAAAATTCTAAAGATGCCGCACGAAAAGTGCTCAAATCATAAACCAAAATAATAATTACCCACAGCTTTGTGCTTGTGTCTGTGTATGTCCCAGCGCACAGAAACACACACACGTACGGCCAAAGACACATGGAAATTTATTGATGTGCGTGTGATGTGCCTAGGAGTGGATGGGGGGGCGGAGGTGGTACAAGCGACAAGCAAAAATTGGCAGCTGAAGAGAGAAGAGAAGGCGACACCACGAGACGCAGCCACGTTGAGCCAGGGAAGCCATAAAAAGCGCACATAATAATGTCAAATGAGTTACAACAAAAGCCAAGGCAGACAGCCAGGGCAGAGTGTTAGGGGTTGTTGCAGGTAGGCGTGGGGGGGCGTGGGGGAAGAGGCTGCTACCCTTTCGCTGATGACTGTATTAGGGCTGGCATTGCCAGCCTTTTGGGTCGTTTGCAGTTTTTATTACGAATTTATAGGCGCACATGCAAATAAATCGCCAGTGCGTTACAGCTGGCGGAAGGGCAAAAGCAGAGGAGGGAGGGGAGTGGAACGGGAGGAGGGAGAAGCAGAAGCTACGAAAGGGCGCTCATCAGCGCGGCTAGAAGTGTAGCTACTTATCGAACAACAATATCATGGCACAACTTTTAGTTGGCATACTTTACAGCTCGTTCGCACTGCTAGACCTGTCTCTCACTCTCCTCTCTCTCTCTCTCTCTTTTTTTCACACTCTGCTCCCCTCTCTCGCTCTCTCTTTCCTTTCGCTTTCGCTTGAAAACACTTTGCGAATTTTATAATGCTTATTTCGGCTGGACCATGTTTGCGCTGGCCCAACACTTTCGCCGATGGGCAAAAGTTTTCAATTTGTTTGTGTGTGTGTATGTTTATCTTTCAGTTTGGTCAACAAGTTTTGCGACAACGCGCACCTGAGAGACAAGCAGCACCGAAACAGAGCCAGCAGCCATGCTGGGCACAGGGCACACAGGCGCCGGAAGTGCGAGCAGCAGCAGCAGCAGCAGAACAGACATAACTGACAACGACGTCGACATTTAAGCTCAACTAATGCATGTGTCCGTTTGTTTGTGTTGTGTCCACATGCCACGTGAACGTGCACACAGGAGGCAACGTTGACTAAAGCTGCTGCTTCTTCTTCTTCTTCCTTGTACTCCTTCTTGCTGTTGCTTCTTCGCCTTGTTCGTTTTTTTGGTAAAGGCAAAGGCAACAATCTTTTTGCTGCACAGCGTGAAAATCGCGAAAATAAATATTGAACTGTAAAGCCAAAGTCAACAAAGTGCGGCACCGCCAACATTGTGTGCCTTCTGCATGTTGCCCTCTGTGTGTGGGTGCCTGGGTGTGTGTGCCTGTGTGTGTGTGCGCTTCGGGCTGCCTAGCGCGCTGAGGCAGTTTTTAAGCCGCAGCTGTTGCTCCGCTGCAACGTTGTATCATACCGAAGCAACAACTAAGGGTTTTGCTCGTTTTTGTTTAAACAAAAGCTTTCAGCTTGCTATCCTTCTGTCTGGTCTATCGATAAATTATGAAAACGAGACGTTAATTATGGCTAGAGAACGCTGAGAAGTACGCTAGGCTTTTGCAAAGACAACCAATTTAAAACACAAATGCAACTGACTTGAAATAAACCTAATGTTAGTTTTTCTTTAAAAATCTTATTGTATAAGTATAAATTATATATGCATTTCCTCTTATATATTGCCCTAAGAAACCTTTGGAAACCTCTTGCATATACCCAATGTTTGCCACTCCTGCATGCTTCAGTTTAATAGCAAAAATTAATATATCTAATGTGCTGATTCCCTGCGTATTTTATTACGAAATGGCGTAGTTATTACGTAGTAAATCTAGCATATAAATATGGCTAACTTTGTTGCCTCTCTTTATGTAGTTTGTGCGCTTGTTTTTCCTGTCTTGGGCCTGGCCTTGTTGCGAGTCTTTTACGCAGCCAGCCCACAAAAGTATGCTATGTTTTTTGAGACTTGCCTCGCCTCGCCGCGCCACGCCTCGCTCGATGCTTTTGTTATTTCTGAAAATTTAACGAGACATCAGGGAATTGCATCATTTCGTGCAATTTGGCGTTGATTCTCTCTGTCGCTATTATTGTCTGACAAGGACAACGACGAGCGCAGCGCTTTTTGTTGTTGTCCTGCTTGTTGTCCTTTGTGTCAACTAAAATAAATAATACGCACACAAAACTTGTCCGCGCGTGTGTGTGTGTGTGTATGTCTCATACACACATGTGTCTGCACGCAAAAATAGTAAACAAAACGCTGGCTTAAAAGAACAACAGCGAAACAAGTAGCATGAAAAGGACTCGACTGCCGCCAGCGGACAAGCAGCAGCAGCAGCAGCATCTACAAGACAAGCTGCAAGTAGAAGGTGTTGCTTTCGTACCCGGCTGCCTCTCTCTGCTACACTCCCCTAGAGCAGGCCACTTGAGTAACGTTTGGGGCGTAGCGGGCGACACGCCCTAATTGAAATTAATGTCTATCCCTTTTCGATTTCTATACAAAAGCTACGCCCCATCGGTCAGGCGGCGGCAAGGCGCAGAGCGCAGAGTGGGCATGTACCTTGGGTATACTCGAGTCTCGCCCGCTCTCCATCTTGTACTTGTAGTCGAGTCGAGCTAGTTTAGTTCTTGCCCAACCAAATTGCTTGACTTACGATGCGCACAGCAGCAACAACAGAACGAGCAGCTTGTTAACTAATCCGCTTCTTCTGCAGGAGACACGCATGTCTGCTCGAGCAACGGGATAATGCTCCTCGACGCGGCCTTTGGTTCTTTTTCAGCAGGGAGAGAGAGGGACAGTGATAGAGAGGGAGAGGGAGGTCTGCCACATTAGTTTGGACACGCACACAGCAACCGCAGCAAATGGTGAGGCATGCTATAATATTTTTGTTTAACGATTGTTTTGTGTGCCCTGAGAGAGGGAGGGAGAGTGAGAGCGACCGTAAACGGGGGAATAATTAGCCGTTAGCCCCCACTCAAAGTTACAGTTACAGTTACAGTTACAGCTACTCTTATGTAATGGGCCAACCGCAAATGGCAGGGAGAGAGGAAGAGCGGGAAGCAGCGTGGCCATTTTAAAGAATGGCCTGTGCATGTCTAATGCGCCTAAAGCTCTTCGAGCCACAGGCTTCTTACCCCCGTGAACAAAACAATCGCACAATTATACACACACATGCACACATACAAGAACTCATACCCACGCACACACACTCATACTCACACACGTACACACTAAATAACTATAATTTTTAACGCCTGCTAAGGCCAAGTGAAATAACAAAAGCCACAAGGCAAAAATCAAACCGAATGGCGCCTCGGCTTACGTTGCGCATACGCAATGTTCTGCTTCTTCTTGCTCCCTCCCCTCTTGCCACACGCAGAACTAAAACTGACTGCAAATTGTATGGCACGGATTTCGGGCAATTTGATTCGCATCTCCATTTTCTTTTTTAATTTCTGAAAAAGGTTTTTATTATGGCACAAAGCTGCAGCAACGAGGGGCCCGGGGCGAGCGAGCGGGGCAGGCGGAGCAACTACCAGCACACTACAGTGCGAGCGAGCGAGCTGCCTGTTTTTTTTTTTGTTTGCCTGCCGTGTGCGTCTAATATGAATTACAATAATAAAACGTGGAAGTACAGAAAAAAAAGAATGAAAGAAAACAAAGCAAACGACAAGAGCAAGCCACTGCGTATCAAGAGTTGTGCGAGAGAGAGGAATGCAGGGGAAATAAAATCATAAAAATTACAAAAGGTAAGAGAGACAGGCTAAGAAGAAAAACGACAACATACGAAAAATGCGTTCAAGAAAAATCGTCGTAATAAAGCCGAAGCGACTCGATGGGGGTAAGGGGTTTGGCGGAATAAGGGGTTCGCGCTGCAAATAAAACAATTTGAGTGGAAATAAAAAATAAAACAAAGTGCGCCCAAGAAGGTGAATAAGAGGGCAGCTGTTGGTGTGTGTGGGAGCAGGAGGGGGGGGGGTGCGCGGGGGTGAATGAGCGCTTAACACAACGCCCTACGAAATGTAACTGAAACGCAATCCTTTGTAAGGATAAGCACGACGGGGCAGAGAAACGGACAGACGAAGAAAGACAACAATGCGCAATAGTCTGCACGGCGTCTTCGTGCTCATCTCATCTCGTCTTCGCTCTGCAGCAGCGTCAGACAAAAGTGGAGCGCAACTTAAATTATTAATAACAAGCATAAGAAAAACAAATGTACAAGGCAGCATCGCGAGCGAATGAAGCAGGAAGACAAAGGATAAACGCAAGAGCAGCAGCTGAGGTCCGACAGACCCCGCTGAAGCGGTCACAGTCGGCACAGAGCGGACTTGAGGTTTATAACCTGGACGGACACACACAGAAAAACACACACATAACACGAGTACAGTAGTCACTGCAATGACGCCCGGCGCAGCGCCCTGGACAAACAGTTTGCGAATGGTAAACGTGGCAGGTGAGCAAAACTAGCGGAAGTTCTTTGGCAACAGCTTCAGCTGCAGGCAAATCGAGAGAGATAGAGAGAAGGAGAACAGAGGAGAGAGTCGGAAAGAGCAGCAAGAAAAACACTTGATATCACAAGGAGTGCATCTGTTAAAGACAAGATTTGCCAGGCAAAGCAGTTGTCCTAAGTGAAATGCTTAAAGAAGTTTGAGCAAAACTATCAATTGCTCTTGCTGTAAATTGAAATGTCGAATGGGAAAATTGAGCAATCAGTTGCTTGTCTTTTACTCAGCAATACCTATGAAAATTCCACAATTTCTAGAGCTTTTTTAATTGGTATATTTCAACTATCTTTTCCTATCTCAATCTCAATTCTTACGCATGCCATTCTCTCACTCTCCAACTATCATTCTCTCTCGATATCATTCTTACCAAATTTATCTCTCTATCCTCATTTATGTTTAGAAATCATTGTGTTATTCAGTAATTTAATTAAGCAATTAAACTTAAGCTATTATTATTTTCCTGTTAAATAATTCTGCTATCAGGATTTTAAATTTTTTCCGAACAATCAACAAGAAATCAGCTCATAAAATATCGCAAGTCAATGTTGTCAATTTAAAAATGCCGCGCCTTAAGCTATGCTACATTTTTAAGCATCTTCCGCACTTAACCCCTCCTCTTCACCTGATTGTCTAACAGCATTTCATTCTTTTCATTGTCTTATTTCTTTTTTTTGGTTTTGTTATTAAATATAATTCTGCAGACACACCTTAACGGGGAACGGGAATTTCCTTCGTTTTTTTTACTCTGTTTTTTAAGCATACCATTTTTATGAGCTATGAAGGTGGTGGCCCAAGCTGAGCAGCTCCCACTGCCTCCGCCTTGTTGCCCTTCTTGGTGATTTATGCCACGCGGTCAAGTGTAAGTTGCCGTTGGCTCCTCGGGCCGGGAAATTGGGTTTAACAGCCGCGGCAGCCAGCTCGTTAAATTTGACCCCGCTGCGGCGAATGTTGCCCATTGTTGTTGTTGTAGTTGTCTGGGCGTTATATTAAATAATTTTTGCCAACGCGACGCGAAGGAGGAGAAGAAGGAGCTGTTTCTTTTTTTATGAACTGAAAAACTGTTTGTTATCAACACGAACGGGCAGAGGCGACTACTTTGCCTGCTGTGATTTGCCTTAATTAGTCGCGGCAGATCCGAAACACGCCTATCGTACAGTTCATTTCGGCTCATAATTAGGCGGCAGTCGCGGGTTAAGCCGGTGTTGCCGGCGATTTAATCACACCCACACACACAAACACAGAGAGAGAGTGCGCTGACGGCAAGACAAACGAAATTGTAAACAAATTTATTGCTTGCCAATTAACCCGCGATCTTTGTTGCAACTGAATGCGATAAGCGATTAAAAATCAAACCGTTTTTAATTGCCAGATTAATGTGGAAACTGCACAGACAACAATTGAATGTGGGTTTTCTCTGTTTTTTCCTCCCCGTTTTCCTGCATTAAATTCAATGCGAGCGCTTCTCGCTTCATTAAAGTAATGAAAACTTAATGTCAATGCGATCAGACTTCGCAAAAGGGAAACCAAAGCGAAGCGTACAAATTTTACACCATTTGTCTTGGCGACAAAAGTTTTCGGCATGTACGCGTTTTCGGCATGTACAGCGTGTTATTTATTTTATTTCTGCACAAAAAGAAACAGATTTCATTGCTGCATGCCTGGCGGGCAGTATATGCAAAAAAACAGGGTTGCCAACATTCATTAATTAAACCATCAAAACTGACAAAACAAAAGTATGCTGCAACAGCCTAGCGGGGGCAAGGCAGGAGAAGGGCGGGGTAGCGGTCGGGGGCGACGAGAGGCTGAATTTTAAATAAAACAAATTAAAAACACATTTATATTGGTTAAGACTGCTGTGGCAACGAGTAAATGCAGCTTTACAACGGCGCGAGCGAGTCCTTTCGATCAGACTCACACACACACAGTCGCACACACTCACACACACACACACACAACGCTAACGAGCGTCCATTATGCAAACAATAAGCAACGTTTCCTTCAGATAAAAGCAAAACAGACAACGCATTGTATGGGGGGGGAAGGGAAACAGCCGAAAAATATATTGCGCAGACGCCACGTTGTTGTTGCTGCTGCTGCTGCTGCTGCCACTTGGACTCGCTTTCATTCAAAAATAGATTTATGTGTGGCATTTAAACGAAAGGACAAACAAAATCAAGAAATATGTTGCAACATTTATCAAACGTGACGCGTTCCACAGCATTTTTACGCAGCTTTGACATCATTATTCCCGCCAGCAACAGCAAAAGCGGCAACAACGACGGGGGGAAGGAAACGGGAGCAGATTGAGGGGAGTAAACACTGCATTTCGGTATCATTAAAATGTGATCACAGCGCGGTAAAGTTGTAGTCAAATGAGGATATGGAGCAGCAGCAGCAGCAGTGGCAACAATTTGTATTATCCACATTCACGTGTAACTGTAGCTCTGTGTGTGTATGGGTGTGTGTGTGTGTAAATATGCACATGTGGGTGTATTTAGATATAGATGAAGTATCTACACTGCTCTGGCAATAATGTCAACAATGAGTCGACCACCCACGCGACATGCTGTCACATCCTGTCTGTGCTGCTGTTGCTGCCCTCGTCCTGGCCTGCCTTGCCATGCCCTGGCTGTATGTGTGTGTGTCTCTATGTGTGTGTGCCAGTTTGACGGCAACATTTGCATTTAGCGCTTTGCTCTACTTGTTGACTTTTTGGCCACGAGGTCGCGAGATTTGCATGATATTCGCATTAATGTGCTTAATTTACCATCTCTTTTGTTGGGCACAAGTGGACCTAAGCCATATTTATTTTATAATATTTGTATTGCCATTGTTATTTTATTATTATTAGTGCTGCATAATTATTCTACTGATATTATTAGTTTCATTATTTTTTACTAGCTTGTAATTACATTTATTTCTACATTAACTGTGAATATATGTTCTAAATTTATATTTAAAATATTTTAATATTTATTTACAAATACTCAAGCTCAATACGTGTTCGACTTCTACATAATTTACTAATTTCAGTACGATATTTAATTCGTTGCCCCGTCGGGAAGCACTGCAACTCACCTTAACTCCAATGTGAACCGGTGAGAATTCAGTTTTGTGTATTGAAGGTATTGGTATTGGTAATGACATAGGAAGGGGGCAGGACATCATGGTCGCTACCTGCGAATAGATTGACAAGCAAAGAGAGAGAGAGAAAGAGTAGACTGTTAGTAAGGTCAGTGTAAAATTGCGATTGTGTGTGTATGTGTGGAAAAGGTATAAAAGACAATAGGGAACAATTAAAAACATTACGCATACGCAACGTACGCCGTATACCTAGTGCATTCTATTTGAATGCGCCTTAAGCTATTCCGCTTTTGGGCGCTAAGCTGTAACTGCTCTGCTGCAAAGGCAACACAATTCCCCTATGTTCCCCAATATTCCCTATAGATATAGTCAGCGGCATATTGGGCAACCTTTTTACGACAAGCATTGCATTGTTGCTGGCATTGTTCTGGCCAGCTCACACTGGCAACACGGCCATCAAATAGTTGACAGCTTTTAGCACAGGCGCAACCCGCTGGCCCTCTCCCAATTTCACTCTGCCATTCACATCAACTATATCCGGTGCTATATGATGCTGCAGCAGCGGAGCAGCAACGGTGCCAACAGTTTGCCAATTCTGTTGGCATTGCAATTTTTCGCCTTTTCAATTTCACGCGTTTTAATAGCAGTTACATTTCGCGATGACTGCGCCAAGGATCCGCTGCTGCCGCTACTGCTGCGGCTGTTTCTCATCCTTGGACACAAATCAGAACCGCATTCCGTGGCGCGCATGGCCAGCACACAGCATTTCATTTGCCATCGCCATCGTCATCCGCACCATCATCATCATCATCATTATCAGCAACGTCATCGTCATGATCATTGTCATTTCCGTTTTTGCGTAACGACGTCAAGCGCTTTTGATGGCTTCATTTCGTTGCATTGCGCTGCGTTCCCCGTCCCGCCTCGCCTCGTCTCATCTCGTTTCGTTTTGGGACAGCGTGTGGCAAGTAAATCATAACTGCAGCAGCACTCTCTCGCTCTCCGTCTCTCTCTTTACCCCTCTCCCGCCGTTGGTGTAAAAACTTTTCGACTTTGTCAGAATACGAGCAGCGCGTTTGAGTTGCAACTACAAAGTAAAATCGCAGGCGAACGTTGAAATTAAAATTGCATGACAAAGTGGCAAATGTTGTCAAAACTTTGCATTGCCAGCGCCAGTGGCAGTTGCACTAACCGTCAAGACATTGCCACAGTGCCGCCACATAAAACGAAAATAGGGGTGAGAGAGAAGTAAAAGAAAAAGCTGAAAAAAGGCATGAAAAAAAAGCTGTTGCTGCATGCAGCGCAGTGCAATACATTTACAACATTTCAATTTCCGGCCTTGATTTCGGTTTCAGTTTTCCGCTTTTCCAACCAAGCAATTCTATATGGAAATTGTTCAGGGGAAAAGTGCTCTAATCGCTGAAAGTGAAAGGGCCACACAGGGTGACAGCCGCAACTTGTCACTAATCATTTTCGGGAGCCAGAGCGATAATGATGATGATGGCAAACACTTCGGTTGGGCATCGATTACAGCTACCTTCGGGCAAGTGCCCCAAAACATTTACCCCTGCCCATTAGTCTCACATTCTTCTCAAGCATCACTCGCACTCAGCGTGTCTCCCTGTCTGTCTGTCTCCTTGTCTGTCTGCCTGTCTGTCAACATGGCTGCCTGTCAGTCACTCAGTCAGTTTGTTTACCTCGCTCGCTTCACATATCAGCCAGCAAATTGCTTTAAGTGCTTGGAAAAAGTGTCGCTGACTAATTAATAAATAGAATAGAATAGAAATTGGTGCAACCGTTTGGCGCATGCCGCAAACACATGCCTCAAACTCGGCATTTTAATGACGACAACAAAGAGGAAATTGATGTTGCCTGACTTGCAACAATGTTGCACACTTTTTATGATGACACGCGACAACTAGAACACATGTGGCAGCCACATGCACGAGTGTTGCACGAGTCGAGTTCATTTGCACAGCAAGTACCCCGTATGACATTGATGCATGACCCCAGCGCGCTGCAGTAGGTTCGTTTCGTTTCGTTTCGTTTTGGGGGGGCAGAACGGTCGGGCGCCACGCCCACCCCGGCGTTAATTTGTCCAGCTTTTGTGGCAGGCTACGTTTGGCATTTAAGCAGCGTAATAAATGTCAAGCAACGAGTCCAGCAGCGACTCACGACGCACGACACGTTGCAACTTGCACTGGGCATTGCTGCTGCGGCTGCGCTGCCTGCAGCCTCTTCACGGGCAGCTGCACAAATGCGATCCATAGCATGATTAATGCGCTGTTAACTTGTACGTATCATGCATGCATCATGCGCCGTGCGGCATGCGGCATGCGATACGGCCCAAGGGCTAAGTAGCGGCCGACTCTGTCGCGGTGTTGTCATTGCAACAAGTTCACGGCATTCGCCGTGCTGCATTTTCCACTCGGCTGCCTTTGTGCACTGTGCTGCACAGCCGCGGGGCAATGCCAACAGTAACAGCAGCAGCAGCAGCAACAACAAAAGCAATTGCAGTAGCTACAACAACAACATTAACAACAGCTGTGGCAGTAAATGAAGCGAACATTTTTGCACTCATAGAGCGTAGGCTAGCGGGAGGCGGGGATCCCGCACTTCACCCAATTCCGCCCCTGGCACTGATATTGTACACAATGCCCCACACACAGACACAGGTTAATGAACAGGTGGATTGCTCGGCCAGTTGCGGGAGGGAGGCAGAGGCACAGGCAGGCAGGGAGAGGCTGACTGAGTGACTCAGTTTGCGATAAATAATGCCAGACGAGTGGAAACTTTTCGAGTTTCACTTAACCAGCAAATATGAAAATACAACAAAAAGGAGACGACTTGGCAGTGCACCGACACTTACATACCCTGTAAAGTACATAGCTTTAATATGTAATACATGTGATCCATAGACATTGATCAGTTTGCATAAAAGTGACATATACAGCTGCTTCCTGTCTGTTTATTTACTCATCCGTCTGTATGAACAGCTATATCTCTTAAACTATCAGAGCTAAAGCTACCAAATTAGTAAGTGAGTATCAGAATTTAGCTACGCATTCTTTTAGTTCCACAAAACATAGAAATCCAACATACATTAGTTTAAATCAGGCTAAAACATCTCGTTTATTTTATTTTTAAAGCAAAGAGTTAAAACCTAAAAGAATTCATGAAAGCAGAGGTATAAAATAGTCGAGTACACTCCACTTTAACTCTTTTTCATACTCTAATAATTTTCATAAAGGAGAATTGATTTTCTGCAGTGCGAGTGTTCTTTAACATTAACTACAAGCATGGGAAAGTTAATCACACATGCATTATATTATATTTAATAATATATTATATTTAATAATTAAAGCAGTAAATTCCCATTAATTATTGTCTAAAGTATTCAGAGTGAAAGCATCATTAAAGTCAAACAAGAAACAGAAAAATAACTGAACATATCGCATATATTTTCACTGTAACCCAGCGAGATTTGCATACGCTGCACGGCAACATACCCAGCTAAAAGCTCCAAGGGATGTCTCGTTCTATCTTTCTCCCTCTATCTGTCTCTCACTGCATCAATCGAAGCCCCCAGTCAAAGCGCATTAAAAAGCTAAAGTCGTTTAGATTTGCGACACTTAGCGGCAGCAACAGCAACAGCTAAAATAGAAGAGAAACGGTAAAAGAACACCAACTACAACTAGAGAAGTGTAAATTGAGAGTAGGAGAGTGTAGGTGGCAAGTGAAAGTAAATAAAAATCCATTCGTACCTCTTGCTGCTGCTGCGTCTGCTGTAGCAGAATCAGAACTCGACGCGAGTCGAGGGGGTAGAATATGGCACTTTATGCAAAGAATGGCACCCATATTTCTCGCAAATCCGCACAACTGTGCTCAGAGCTTAATGCTCTGGGAAAACACGGCAAGAAGTTGCTGCACAACTTGTTGCCCGCCCGGCCGCACAGACGCTGCGGCAAAGGGAATTGTAAAGTAAACGAAATTGAAAAGCAAAATGCAGCATTTGCATAAATTCACTTTGCCGGCGAATGAAGCTCGGAGATGGACCTGAAGCCGGAGATGCTGCCGAAGCCGGTGTCGGAGCTGTTTTGCCAGCGTGTCTGCTGGAGCTTGGGATGGAGCTGGGCTATTGAACGGAAGCAGCGAGATAATAACGATCAGCGTGCACCATGACGAAAAAAAAAAAAGAAAAAAAAGGCACATCCGTCTGCAGCCCACGCCGTGTCGAGCAAAATAATAGCATGCTTTTGTGCGTCATGCATTCGTGATGATGCCCCTACCACTCCCACTCAACAAACCAACCGCTATGATGGCTGGGCGCCATCTTAGCACAAATGCTACGGCTTAGCGCGCTGCATGCAACGCCTAAAACTATGCAACAAAGGCGCGCAGGCGAACAGGCTAGCCTCAAATGTGTTGAAAATCCTATTCTGTAACGGATTTATACAGCATCAAGCTGTAAGGCTTCAGAGTGTGTGTAAGTGTGTGGGCGCCGTGTGAGTTGGTGTCCGTGTGTGTGCAGTTGTGCGCTTTTGTGCCGCATCAAATTGCATTACTGCGCTGAAAGCCGCAACAAGCAAGAAGACACAGGCGGATCCAGCTACGTTCTCTGGCTTCAGTTGTGCCGTCTCCGTGCGCTGTGCGCTTGTTTGCTTTGCATTTTGATGCCACCGCTGACGTGGTACTGCCTTTTTTGATGCAACACACAAACACATGCAACACAGCGAGAGGGAGATAGAGAGAGAGGGAGCTGGAGAGATTCGCCACCCAATTGGCAACGCAGCGCGCTGGCTAAGCCTGCCATGAAAACTGTCAGCTCGCAAGCACTGTCGAGTCGAGCTTTGTCCTGCACCTGCGCTGCGTCTCCGAGCGGCCTGCAGCAGTCTCCAGCAAGCAAGCAGCAAGTTGCGGGTGTGACATATGCATGCTGCATGCTGCATGCTGCCGCTCTAGCCAGGAGGCGAAAGGCGAGCAGCTATCATTTATCATTTACCAGCGAGCGCCTCGCTCCACACCTGGACAGCTCTTTGTTGTCACGCTGCCTGTGCGTGTGTGCGTGTGTGAGAGTGTGCCTGTCTGTGCGTGTGTGCCTGTCTGTGTGTTTGTGTGTAATTAAAAATGTCAACGCACAATGGTTTAGGTGACACTGCAATCAGGTTGCACACACAGCTTCCCGTCCTGTCGAGCAAATGTCAGGTGGCATACATAAGTACGAAGTTCGCCCCTGCGCGGCCCTGCCCAGCACAGCATGCACTTCCCATTTGGCCAATGAAGGACAACAAAAGGCGTCGGGAATGAGTGTGGTAACTGGAACGGGAATTGATGATGGCCAACGGGCTGTGTGATATGTCTTCCGTTCAGTTAATTAACTAGAAAGCGCAGAAAATACAAAATACACTCTGCTGCAAAGCATTACACTGCAAAACACTATCAGACTACACACTACACACTATCTGTGCAATTGCAGATAAGAGTTTAATGCATTTGCACAAATCTACGCCATGTTTATCTTTATCATTCACTCGAAAGCCAAGACGATTCCTCGATTCACTCGCACAATTTCATCATCTTTCCGCCGGGACTGCTCGCACTCTTTCTCTGTCTCTTTCCTTTTTTTTCTCCCTTTCTCACCCTTTCTTTCTCTCTCTCTTTTTGTTTGGCAGACAGCATTTCTCGCAAATTAAATGAAAACACCTGATGATGTTTGAGCGGGCTCGCGTGTGCACTTCTCATGCGAGTGCCGATTGTATCATCGAGTTGGAGTTGCAGTTTGGGTTGGGGTTGCAATTGCAATTGGAGTAGGGTGTTTTCTTTTTATTCTTTCGCTTTTTTTGTATGGCCCGTCTGCTCTGTTGACCATTTTAGCAATTTCTTACAGCCAAAACAAATATTGTACTACTGCATTGTGAAGAGAGCCGTCGAAAAAAATGCCAAAAAAAACAGAAAACTGGAGAAGGCACGCACGTGCAGATACCCTGCATTTGCTGAAGAGTTATCCAGGGTAGACAGCAGCAGTATTTTCTTAATAGAGATAATATAATCTTGTAGCTTATAAATCCACTTTGCTGCAGCCAAGTCTGCAGAGACGCTGAAACTTCAGATCTTTTTTGGATTGTGAAAAACGACCTATTTCGGGTTAACGACCTATTTCTGGCTAAGATTGATCTCTAGCTAGCATATTTATCAGAAAGTTTACTTTTAAGAAATACAGCTATTAAGCGTTTCGCAGACCTAACCGATATGCAGATTATTTAATAAACTGAAATTTCAGCTCGCAGCTTGCCACATTTTAACTTCCTCTGGCATACCCTTTTGAGCAGCTAGCAAGCTGGGTATCTAAACAAAACAGACCATGACGCTGGCAGCCAATTTGAAGCGTTAAACAAATTGGACGCACGTTGCCAGAGACCGCGAGCAGCAGCAGGAGAAGCAGAGGCAGCGAGCACATTTGCCTCTTGTTGTTTTCTTGTTTACTTTGCTGTGTTTTTTTCTCTGTATGGGAAAATAAGTTAACAGAGAACAAAACATTTCAATGAAATTAGTTTGCCGTAGCCCACGCCACGTCTGTTGCGTACACAAATACAAGTACCCAAACATATACTCTACACATATGTACAACTCCTCGCTTGTGCCCCTCGTCTCCCCTTGGCGAAGAAGCGAGCAAAGTCACGACTGGCCTTGAACCGTGCAGGGTGTTGCGACTGCGCAATTGAGCTGTCTGTCAAGTGAGAATCGGCATCTCGTAGCGAACCCGAGACCAGAGAATTGTCGTCATGCTTGTTTCATTTCGTTGTTCGTTCTCTTTCCCTTTCCCACTTGGCATTTGCAGTGAAACGTAACGTAAAGCCTCAATAAATGAGCTTCATTATGCTGTAAGATTATATGACGTTTATGTTTATGTCTGAGTTCAAGTTCTCCGTAAATGCACAATTCTTGAAAAAGAAAGAAAACCGAAAATGATTATTACCGCCGCTTAAGGCCTGCACCGCGAGACTTGTGCAATAATTACACATGTTTTACAGTCTCTATATTTGTCGCAGACAACACGATATTATGGTGTCTCGGTCTCTGCGATCCTTTTCGGTCTTTATAAATTTATGAAACTTCAAAAATGGCAGCCGTTCGGCGTTATACTTGTGTGTCTTTAATCTTGACTATTTTCAGGCCGAGAGAACTTTTGACCAGGCCGGGAGCAGTAAACAAGTGTTAATGACACTTGTTTCTTTTCCCCATCTCTACCTCGCTCTCCCTCTCGCTGTGGCAACTGTCAGAGCGCGCTGAGAAATGTTTTGTGCATGAGAAATTGTTTGGCAAAAGCCGCTGCAGCAGACAGAGCATACAGAGCAGACAGAACAGACAGATAGACCAGCAGACACATAAATTCTCATTTAACAACGTCAAATTAATGACTCCAAAACTGCCTGGCACTGCGAGGGGAAGGGGAGGGGCTTAGCAAACACTTTCGACGCGGTAGGCACGTCCGCTGCACAAGCCTACACACACGTTCTCAACTCGGACGGGTTCAAGTTGAAAGTCACCAAAGAGAATCGCACAAAAAGATCTCTCGCGCACAGCTGATCGCCAACATGTGCGCGGCGGCCTGTCGATGAGCTCATCGTCAGCTGGAGAGCGAGAGAGGAGGAGAGAGGGAGGGAGCGAGAGAGAGATACTAACGACAAACGGGCAAGTGGAAAAACTTGTCAAACAACTTAACCGGCTGCCGGCCGGCACAGTTACAACTTGCTACAACTTGCCACAAGCAGTGGCAACAACAGCAGCAACACAATACGCAACAAGATTGCATGAAATTATATAATAAATGCTACAATAGTGCACACACACACGCTCATACAGAGTGCCAGACAATTAAAATGCATACCCTAAAGGGTAGAGGGTATTACGGCTACGAGCTGCAATTTGTTCGATTTGAATGAGAAATGTATTTTAATTGCTTGCTGGAAGTAGATCTATCAAAATTAATGAAATAAGCACCAAAACAGCAATAATAGACATGACTAAACATGCATTAACGACAATGAAAAGAGCGCATTCAATTCATTGCGAATTTCTAAAAACATTTATAAAAAAATAACACTAAAAAAAACATGCATAAACCTGGCAAAACATGCACATTATTGTAATTTATAAATTTGCAAACAAAGTTGTAGATTTGCACAAGACTAAAACTTTTTATTTTTATAAAATATAGAATATTTTAGAGATAATTTCAAACAGAGCGTATTCACAATTCGTTGCCAGCACACTCGATTACACAGGCACATCGCTCCAAGTGATCCCAAGGCCCAACTAACTCCACGTACCCCTGGCACCACCCCATACCCTCCCCCTCCACAACACTTCTTCCCCTGCTACACAACTAGCCAAATCGTTAGACATGTGAAGCAGCCGCAAACTTTTAATGCTTTTGCCCACAACGAAGGAAACGAAACTTGGACACTTGTTGCCATTTTTATGGTCTGACCGAAAATTGTACAGCTTGCCAACACCAGCACACTCACACCTATACTAACACACTCACACTAACACACACACACACACATACACTGGCAACACTGGTAGTCATAAATAGAGAAAAGAGGACGCCATAATGTACCCGGCGCGTTGGTTGAGTCGGCACTCTTTACTAGTTGTTCATGTTTTTTTTTTTGTATTTCGTATTTTTTCTCTATGCGGTTAATTTTCAACGTTTAACAATCGCTTTAGCCATGAGGAGACGCTTGGAGCTTGGAGGAAACCAAACACTTGCCGGCTGACGACCTTGCGGTGGGGCTTCTCAAGCAATTAATCATTAACCAAACGTGGCTCATTTGCAGCTGCTGTGGCTGCCTTTGAAGAATATTGCTGAAAATGATGTAACCAATCGATTGAGAAGGCACACATAATGCGGATCTGCGATTATCTGACTAGCTAGGCGATCAGCCAAGTTTTCTCTACAGCTGCCGTCAAGTGGCGTGCATTGTGCGACCATAAGTGTCGCCAATTATCGCAGGGAGATTGCGATTGCGTCGCTCCTTTCGATAATTAGCAATGCGATCACGTGCCTGCTGTTGGCCTGCCTTGCGCTGCTGCCAATTTCAATTAATGAAAAGCGACTCCCCATTTCCCAGCGGGGGCAGCTTTTAAAGCGCCGTGACTAATTACGCATGAAAAGCAGAGAAAACGTGCTCAGGCTCAGCATCTGCAAGGCATTTGCATTATTCAGGTAGCATTAATTCTACAATTATCTAAATAGTGCATAGCGAACTACGTGTAGCTCATAAGTCAAGTGGTCGAAATCGCCTGTCAACTTAGTTGCCCGCAAGACGAAACTGCAACAAGTTAAGCCCAGTCCAGTTCAGGCCCAATTCAGTCCCAGTTCAGCCCCAGCTCAACTCTGCTTCAGTTCATTTTAACTGTTGCAGCTTTCTGACATGTGTTCGGTGTCGGAAAATCCAGCTACTAAGCCCGAACATACATACAAACATGTGTCAGTTTGACAAGCTCACCCGAACCCCCCCGCACATCACTCAGCGGCACTTCAACTCCAATTGGCCCGTACACGATGGGGAAATAGATCTTTTAAAGCATAGTTTAGGGCGTCAAGCGTTACGCACCTGTAATACAATCCCCGTTCATTAGCATAGTGCAGCCTTAAAAACGCTTTTCGGATTTGCTCTCACAGCTAGATCGGCTTAAGGGGTTACCTCAAATGAAGCTTAGGTTACCATTGATATAATACCAAATATTTAGGACAATTTAACTAGAGAATTTATAGAGCAACTTATTCGAGCTTGCAGCAAACATTTAAATGCGCTTAAGTTTATTCGTTGTGAGAGCATCATAATTAATTTAGCGCACACAACATGAAACACGCACCTTCTCATACACTCACACACACTCACGCACACACTCTCACGCACACACACTCCTGCTCACATCCACACTTACAGACAATCGCCTGCTATTAACCTGAGCCCTGGACAGCTAACTGAGCAGACAATGCAACAGTAAATGAAAGCTGCAACCAGATTCAACACTGTGCCCCCCCCCCTCCCTGAACCTACCCGCACCCTGCACACTGCCAGCCCCAACGTATGCCAGTGACAGTGAGTTGCACACACACACACACGCACACCTTGGCAGGTGCAACAACAACAACAAGCGAATATGAAGGATGCGAACTGGCAGCAAATTTTCGTTGTGCGGCTTCATCTAGTGCTCTCTGGCTCCGACACATAATCGCATCCTTCGCCCTGCCCTGCCCACCACTCCCCTTACCCAGTCACAGGTCTGTTTGACTGGCAGCCAGGTCGTGTAGTTTTAATTAATTTAATTTCACGCTTATAAAATGCCAAACAATGCGAAAAACATATACGAAAATCAGGCGCATCTCTTGCAGAGCCGTGACGTATCAAGTCAAATTGAAATGCCCGAAAAACATAGAAGAAGAAAACTCGAAACTAACTGAAAGTGCAACTGTTTAATTAGCGAATGTGCCATCAACACTCGACAGCCGTTAAATTTCAATTCAGCGGAAATTGGCTCAACCGCAGCAGCAGCAGCAGCGATCGCTGACTCAGCGCGCTGCACACATGATGTGCATACACTGGCAAAAACTTTATGACATTACTGCAAAAATTCTAAATATATGCACATAGTAAGCATCTTTGTGAATTTGGTGTCTCTAGCTTTATCCTAGCTGAGATCTGTGCGTGCAAACAAACAGAAATACTGAAATATTCAAAACTTATGTTTCTAATTGGCAAAAAAATGATACAAAATCTCCTAAAATTTTGCATATAAAAAGACAAATTTTTCTTTTACATTTCTCTCAGTGCACCCGATGCAAAATAAATAACTGTCTCAATTGAAGGCGTCATAATGCGTTCGCAATATGCCTCATCGTTGGCGGATCGCTGCCACGCTATGTGTGTCAGTTGGACAATGGCCCCGAGCGCGATATCCAAGCAGGGTGGCTGCATATCTAGATTTGGATCCACGCTACACGGTGCCTAATGTGCTGGCACGCGATTTTAGAGTTCAGAGTTGTGTGACGCTCATTAGCGTGCAAGTATCTTAAAGATACACATATTCATTCGAACGTTTACGTCTCTATTCTTGTATTAGTTCTGCACAGCGCAAGGCAAACAACTATATATCGCACATTAGCTTTATAAGGCCGCAAGTTTTGTGCAACGTTCTCCTCCGATTGCCTCGAAAAAATTAATTGTTGACTTCCCTTTTTCGTCGCATCCGCCGCCGCATGTGGCGAAACTGAGAATTGTTTAGATTTTGTGTGCCTCTTTCGCTCGCGCTACACTATTTTTGCGCGTTTTTTTATAGTTGATGATGATTCCGCAGTGGGATCTACCCGCACACACACCCGCACACACACCCGCACACACTCTCTCTCTCTCTCTCTCTCTCTCTGGCACAGCGTGTTAATGATCTGCTCGACTGCGTCACATAATAAACACAAGAGAAACATAAAAACTGGCACAATAAAATGACTTGACTTGGGCTCTGCTGCTCGCTGCAGATCATTCCCGCCCCATACACTTGAGATAGAGCAGAGATTGCAAGATAAAACTACATTAAACTAGCATGAATTGTCGCAAGTGCTTTACAGATACAAGTGTAGATTTAACTTTAGTTCACTCGATTTTCAGATATATTTAGTAGAAAAAATCATGTATTTTCAAGCTTATATACCTTGACTATAATAACAATTTATTTTCCATTGATTTCATTGACATTGCATTAAGAATTCGCTCTATAAACAAAACTTTAGAATCACAACTTAGGCAAACCATTTGTGTATACAAATAAAGCTGTAAAACTGAATTTGAGGATGGAAAAACCAACAAGATACGCTCAAGTTCCCAGAAACAACAACGAATGTTGATTCGAATTCGCCTGCATTGATTTCCATACTCATGCATAAATATTTAGGCAGACGCGACGGAATGATCTGATTTCCGATTTTTCAGCTATACGAATGAACACAGGGGCTGTGGGGTGGAGGGGATCTATCGCATGAATAAGTTGACGATGATATTCGGCAGCTAGCTCCATCTGCCTGGACGTTGCCGCGACGTAGTGTGACTGACTGTTGCTGCGTCTGCCTGTCTGTCTGTCTGTCTGTCTCTCCGTCTGTCTCTCCATCTCTCTGTCTGCTGGTCTG
Source organism: Zaprionus inermis (assembly GCA_018151445.1). Classification (NCBI taxonomy): domain Eukaryota; kingdom Metazoa; phylum Arthropoda; class Insecta; order Diptera; family Drosophilidae; genus Zaprionus; species Zaprionus inermis. The sequence continues at coordinate 267,134 of JAECXD010000716.1, read as the reverse complement.
ATGTTTTGCGAGTGGGCTGCAACCTTTTGCAAAATCCATTGGCAACAGTCAATTCAATCAGAATACCTTCGTCATCGTTTCGTCTATCGTCTGTTTATCGCATGTGCAAATTGCCAGCAATCGTAAAACTTAGAAAAAAGTACAAACACATTCGATGAAGTTGCGCAAACGCGATGATCAACGAGAAACTGTGAACATCTGCGAGAGATTTACATAGAAGCGAAGTCCACAGAGCCAATTAAAGCGAAAAGTTTAATTGGTTTTTAGCATCAAGTTTATAAGGTAATATATATACACAATCATAAATATATAGTATCTCGCATCTCTTGGCACATGTCCAGAGACAGGCAGCTATTACTCACACACACAGCCCTAAACTCTCTTAAGTAGCTCCACTCAGCAACCTGTTGCCGCCGTCTCGGCGTCACTTAGAGCGCAGCAACAGCTCCAGCCCCACACAGACTTCTATCATCGTGCTCATCAGTGGCAGTGGCAGTGGCAGCCTTCTTCTCCCCCTCTCCACAGCTATTTGTACGTAGTAGGTACCCAGTGCGAGCACGATATATGAGCAAGGAAAATGCTACACATTTTGGTTGGCAAATCACGCAAATGAAATGCACAAAATGTGCGCCATTTATATCATGCAGACGAGTCCCTCCTGCTCCACTGCGGCCCCCTCCCACACAAGACGAGGCAGCAGAGTTGACGTGTGCCACAATCTGCCTAGAAACTCGCTGGCAAAAATATGAGGCACAAAATATGAGCCAACTAACACACAGGCCACAGGCAGCCCGCAAAAGACATTGCATGAGCTGCACGAGTTGCCAGCAGCACACAGAGACAGACACACACACACACACACTGGCAACAGTCTCCCCCGCCGCCCTTGCATTATGGGCACACTCAATTGCGCGCTAATTTAGCGCAGCTCGCACTTAATAATTTCTTCTCATAATTGAGTAAAAAGAAAAACTAGTTGACGCAACACTGCACTGCACGGCACGGCACGGCGAGCGAGCTGGGTGTGATAGAGATGTCAAGCAATGACACCGAGTAAGAGAAGTCCAAAGCAGTCTGACCAGCCGGTTAGAGAGCACGCGAATTGCCAAAGGCTTGCTGGCTGACAACGAGGGCTGCACAAGCAGTTTTGCAGTTTGCAAAGATTTAAAAGTCCAAATAACTTCCATCTTTATAATCCAATCCCAACCAAATTTGCAGACACCATTAAATTCACATTTTAATCATTTAAATGGGCGTGGCTAAATTCTAAAACAATCTTGTATATACTGCAAGACATGCAAGTGTTTAATTTTTAAGTCTTGGCGTTTAAGTCACGTTATAACTGTTTTACTGTTTGTTTAATTTTCAGTTTTTGATAATCCAAACTCAATCAGTTCTAAGTAGGTCCAGAATTAGCTTACGCCTACTTGCTACGTTTTTTCTAGGGTATTTTGCAACTGTTCAAACTGACCGCAGCAAAAGCTATGTAAATTACCCACACTGTCGACGCGGCGTGCTGATTGAGCTGAAACGCATTCACAGCGCCGCAAGCAGAAAGAAAGATTTATGCGAGCAGAGAGAGTGGAGCGAGGCAGCAGGGCAGCGCAGGGCAGGGCATGTTGGTCGCGCGGCGTCTGGTCTGGTCTGGTCTGGTCCGGCACGGTACGGTATGGTTGGGTCCGCCGACACGTCAGACACGTCTGATTTAAGTCAGCATGAAATGCTTTCAGATGTAATGCTTGAAATGCTTTGATCTGTACTCGCTCGTACCTGGGCGCCCGGCTGAGCGTTTAAAAGGCAAGGTGCACAAATTAGTTGCGGCCAGTTGGCAGTAATTGGCAAGAGTGGCACTTGAATGGGACAAAAGCCAGATACAGAACGATACAACGGATCTTTCGAAACACTGACCAGCAGATGATACTCCTTGCCGTCTCCTTTTACCCTTCTCCTCATCGACCGCACGATGCGTTCATTATGAGCGAAAAACGAGATGGTGAATTTGCTGGCTATTAATTTCCAATTGTGCGACCCATTGATGACACTTTGAATGGCGACCGCCCCCCGCCCCAAAGTTAACCGACAACTTAATTGGCTTAGAGGTTGCCTGGCAACAACAAATAACCTAACCACACACACACACACACACACACACACTCTTACACACGCACAAAGGCAGCTTAACACGCATTACGAAAACATAATACGTTAGCCGATTAATCAACTGTCTAAGCAGCTCTCGGCTTGAGTGGGGAGTGGGTAGATTGGGGCTCCTTAACTAATTTATAAGATTCTTATCGCAACATAGGGTAGCGGGGCTCCACTCGAACCACTTGAGTGACCCACTCAACGGGCGTGATAATTGCACTATAAAAATGCGCAACTGGGCAAATAAATTAGCCGGTCGTATTTTTGTTTCGGGTTTGCGCTCGTTTCACATGCGACCCGATGCCATGAAATAAATCTCAATTAATATGAAATTCGATTACGTTGCGCATTAATTATTTAAAAGTACCAGAGGCAAATGAACACACACAGGATGTGCCCTCCACACCTTCCCTCTCCTGCTACAAACTGAACTATACCCTCGAGATATCACATACGAATTAATGACCTTAAGTGCAACAATTTTTCGGTTCAACTTACGTTTTCTTTCTCGTCGTAGTGCAAACTTACCTGCGAATTGAAAAGAGAGAGAAAAGGGAAATTATATTAGATTTTAAAGGCAAATATTCTTGGTATATATGTATAAAAATAAAATATAGTGTGTATATATGTGTGTGTTCTGCGTTTTATAATTTATGGACGGAAAATTGAAATTCAGTTTAAAATATATCAAAAAGGCATCGAAGCACACATAAATCATGTGAACAATTAATTTTAAAAAGAGATGACAATGTTTTTGTATAATTTATGCTATGCTAAAAATACCCTAGAGACTGTAGAAAAAAATATGCTACATAAGATTCGAGAAGCTTTGGTTCGTTGAGTCTGAGGATAAATAAGTTTCTTAGAACTAAAGCTGAAGATCAAAGCAGACACAATGAAAGTTTGTCAACAGTTTTGTCGGTAGTAGAGCCCCGTATCGTATCTATGAGCAGGGTATATCCATAACTCAAGCGCCCTCAACTCAAGTGTAATCACATTTTTACTTGTTCTGCAGGACATTTATCATGGCAATATCTGCAAAGCATTCACTCAGCCAACCATCCGCCTCTCCACTCCTCCAACACACACACCAGCTTGTGTAACAATGATAACAAGATGAGGACATGGCATGTGGTGGTCACATTGTGCGTACGCGCACAGATACGACCCTGCTGCTCCTTTGTCCTGCAGCATGTCTCATAAGTCATTTCTCCAAGTCAAATAATTCATAATCGATTTGCAGCAGAACGCAGGAAGCAGCTTCCCGCAGCGCACTCGCCTCTGTTTGCAGCGGGCAAACACAGTGTCGCCGCGGGACTAGTTCGTTAGGCCAGGCCTGGGCGGAGGATTCCTCGCTCCGCATCCTCAAGAAAGTTGCGTCCAACATTTACCTATGAAAATCAAAGTGAGCCCTGGGAAACGTAGCACACAAGACAAACAAAATACGCTCCTTGAATTTCTATTAAGCCAACTAACTCAAAAGTAATTGCCAGCTCGCTGTGCTCACCCGAGTAGCAATTGCACGCGTACTACATCTCACAGTTGCCCACCCCTGGCCACGGCCCCTGCTCTTGCCCCAGCTCCTCCTCTCACATCTTCGTACTCCTTACTTCAGCTGCTGCTGCTCGCCGGTCATCAATATGTGCGCGTTAATGGATGCCTAAATAAATGATAACTTCAAATTACGATTGCCGGCCAAGGAGCAGCTTGGAGCAGCGTGAAGCGACGTGGCGTAGCGTGTAGTGGAGCAGCTTGGAGCACGTACTGCTAAATAGATTCCGCTCCGCTGCAGTTGAACTAGAATATTTCCACGTGTTTTCACTGGGGCTGCAAGTTGATTCAAGTTACCGAGTGCTTAGTTATTTTTAATACCCTAGGCATGGAAATACCTTGGCCAGAGGGTATAGCCCCTGCCAATAGTAACAAGTTGGAAGAACTTCAGACTAGTTAAAAGTGTCTACAATCAAGGATCTGCAATATCTTTTAGTGATATGTGACTATATCGCAATCGATTAGATATAATTTGAGAGGTGAAACACACGGAAATTGAAGTTCCCGATGTAAAATTCTGCTTGAAATTCAATTTTTATCTAGTTGAACCTGCATAAAATACGTATTTTGTTAAATAAATTTGGGGACCATAGCTATTATAGTCTTTGAGATATAGGCATTCATGCAGACAGACAGCAGGAAACTGAATCCTCAGCTTTATTGATTTAATTTCTGTATCCGAATTGCTTGGTATCTGCTAGTCGAGCTTGGTAGCCTTGAAAAATCTTATTTGTTGGTTACTGGGTTTTTGGAAATCTCTGTTTTTTTTTGGTTTAGCCATTTTGTTATGCCACACAACTCACCCCAAACGTTGCGAAGCGCAGCATGGGGAGTTGGGGAAAGTTTGTGCTTTGCGGTTTGTTCTCCCTGTTTACGTGTATGTGTTTGTGATGCCTCTGCCCGTATATGTGGCGGAAGCAGATCATTAATTTTTAATTTTAACATTTTGTTATACACTTAAGCGAATTTCCAGCACACTCCTCGGTCGGTGCTCGGTCAAAGTTATGGGCAATCAAATGAAAAATGCATTGATGTGTAAGTTTTGCTTGATTTTGCTCGACTTAAGCAAAAACCTAAACTAAACAGAAAGATAGAGCAAACTGTTAGTCGATATTTGTTAATTACAAAGCAAATTTCAGCTGCAAAGCTATTGACGTGTACGTACGTTCCAGGTGGAACAGCTCAGGGGCAGGAACAGGACACACAGAGGTCGCTTAGGTCGTAGTTAGATGGAGACGGTTGAACTGGTCTTTAACATGGTTAACACAACGCTAAGCAGCTGTCCCGAGGGCCAGAGAGAGAGAGAGCGAGAGAGAGAGAGGGAGACAGGCAGCGAGTGAAGGAGATAGCGAGAGGTAGAGGGAAATTCGTGTGTACACGTCGCAACCTCAGTGCACTTGAGGCGCAATCGTTCAGCGTGTGTGCTGCCAGCACAGTTCGCAGTGTTGCATACAAATTGCTCTTGCCACACACAGGGATACACACATACACACGTGCACCTATACCACTGCATGTGTGCCTGTGTGGCACGTGAGCTTTTGAAATGTGAAATGGACATTGCTTAATTCAATATGCTCCTTCATTCTTCTCCTCCATTTTCCTGCTGCTGCTGCTCCTTCAGAATGCAGCTTGATTTTATGCAACTCAGGCATCATAATAGCTCATTATGCTCGGGTCAAGCTCTGCCAGCGTCCCAAAATTCATTAGCTAAAAGGCAACAGCAACAACCACAACTGTGACAACAGAAACGTGAAGAGCAGCCGCAGCAGCCAGAGCAGTAGCAGCGCTGAGAACGTTGTCTTTGCGCCTTTCTACAGATCGATACGCTAATTGATTGCCACAATTGCCGCAATTGATTTAGTCTAGCCCCAGGCTAATTGATAGCCACAACGTGCCAAGCACATTTACCACACAAAAAATACAAAAACAGAGCAGAGAGAAGTGAAAAACGAAGGGGAAGGGAACGAAACTCATTTTCATTTGCGTCTATTTTAGAATATATAAACCACGAGACGCCCCACAGGTGAGCAGCAGCAGCACACCTATAACATCACACATAATTTAATAGATCTCATCGTGCGCATCGATAATAAACGTAAATTAATTAAGCATTATATACGTATCTTAATCTATCTATAATCATAAATATATGTATTATATATATATTGTATCTAAATGTGTCTGTCCATAGTATTTTCCGCTGCGATTTAGCGTGACGTCGCGCTTTAATTTCACAGACAATATTTTTCATAGGGTACAGACATTTGCAAAGATATAGTAGGTCTATAAATATATTGGGTACAACAGTTTACGCATCGAATTTGCAACAAATTTTCAGAAAAGAAATAATTTGATTTGGTTTCTTATCATGTTTTTATATATTTTTGTTATCAAGAAACTTAAATTAATATATATTCCTCTTTGATTATATTTTAATGTTATAAATAGTGTATTTTCTCTTTGGTGCTTGCGCTGATTCTTTCGTGTTTGTTGTTTTGTTTTATTTTCTACTGAACATTTATACGCTGCGGTTTATTTTTGGGGCGCCCAAAAGAAGTGCATAACTTGGCCGTGCTCCAACCGACCCACGCAAAATAAAGCAGAAATGCCGCCTCTGTGAAACTGTTATGTTGTCTGTGTATCAAATATTAAAAAGCCATTTTTTATGAGCACCAAGTGGTCAAGTTTACAGATAACACCAATCTAAATTATAAATAACACTATTCTATTGAAATTATAAAAACAAAAACCAAAAGAGTGCTCTACAAGAATTCTGCATTTCTTTTCGTAAAATTTTAAAACTCATCAAATTCAAGAGGCGAAAAGGCGCCTCTCTTTTTTAAATAAAATATAGAGCAATGTAGGCCATTCTACTACATATATACGCACACTATAGGTGTCGCATAAATCTTTGCTCGGATTAAACTATATCTCGCCGTCTCTAATGTGGCAAATTGTAGTCGCTCATTCACAATTCGTTGCTATAATTATGCCCATAAAAATATACAAAGTCTCTCAGGCTATCTGTCTGTTTTTATGGGAATAATTCGTGGGTTTTTTCTTCCGGTATAAAAGTAAAATTGTGTACACATGTTTTGGTGATTTAAAACATTTTACTATTCCGACTATAAAAGGATAATAGCTGCATATCATTAATATATGTATTCGCATATGCAATAAATCTTAACTGGCGGCGCATTGTTGTCGTTCTGCTTTTTATTAAATTATTATTCAATTTTTTATGGCTTTTGGCATTTTTAAATGTGATTTGACAGTCGAGTAAGAACTTTAATCTAGCACTTAAGCGTAATTAATTTTTCTCGAATTCACACGAATTCTTTGAACTGTTTCTTTATTTTCTACACGGTTTTATGACAATTTGGCTTTCATTTGTTTGACATACTTAATGTTTAGAATCTATAAAGCTTTAATATTTTTTGCTTTTATTAGAATTATTTATTTTCCCACAGTTTGCACATGTACCTCGTTGTTAGTCGAGTTATATATCTAATCAATTATACGTTTATAATTCTCTTTGTTTGTCATGCTACATTCTATTGTATAATATAATAACATGTAAATTTCACAATTAATTAATCATTAAATAATTCAACACAAACCAAAAGAAAAACTCTTAGAACAGACACGACGCACAGATACCCTGTAAAAAAGGGATTTTTGATAGACTATAAAATACGCAAAGTTCTTTCTTGCATCGTAACCTGCTGCAGTTGCCATTTGCACAAACCTATTATACCCAAGTAGTTCCCATGTTGATGGGTATAAAAAACGCATTTCAACGAATCCGAGCGAGTCGTAAATGTTGCAAATATAGTACTACCACAACACTCAAACGCAACCTGCTGACGAAAAGCTGCCACATTAATCTCTAAGATACTGGGCGAGAGTGGCAAGCATTAACGTGAATTATATGCGAATGGCGACGAGCTGGGGCCAACCCAGAGATGACTGGCAACATAAATTCATAATTTTTCATTAGCGCACCAGAGAGATACGAGTATAAACAAGGCGGGGGCCATTAAAACGTCGCCAACTATTGACTTATGACCAACAAGAGGGCACTGGCAGTGGCAGCGGCAACAGAAAAGCGTCTAATTATACGCGACGATGGTGTCCAGCAATGGGAAAACAAGAAAGAGGCGGCAGGAAGAACCTACGAGGCGCAAACATGAAAATGAAATAAAACGTAAATATTATTTTTAGCATGACGGCGGAGAAGAAAGTGGAGAGGGTAAGGGCAGGGAGGCGAGAAGGAAACGCGCGCAAAAGAAAAACTTTGAAAGATACTTATGTTGGCTCCTTGCGTTTGTGCTTCCTACGCACACACACACACACGGACACACACACTCAGAGACACACACGCACAACAAACGATACGATTTAATACCTTGTTTATGGACTTGACTGCGAAGGCGGCTTAATGAGCACGCGCCGTATACGTAATGGATACAAATTGAAACTTTAGTCACTGTTCATTTGCTAACTAATTGAATACAATCAGAATTCATTTACTTATCTCATGGCATGCTGCAAATTTGTAGCGCAAATATTTGCAATTCAATTGCAGCTGTATATCAAATCAAATCAAATCAAACTCGCATGTAAAGTATCTATGAGATGCACTACAGCTTTGTATTCAAATGCCAAATGGCATGAAAAATATTCGGGGAAATTGGAGCAGCAATAGCAACAACAATGGAATGAAATGGAGACATGCACACATTCATCAAAACATTTATATTTCTATCGAGCATCCAATGCAGCAAACTAAAACCCTGAATATCTCTATGTATTCGGGGCTTTTCTTCTGCTTCTTCAACTGTCAAAGTTTTGTCCACGAACCAAAAATGGCAATTGCAGCTTAAATGTTCTACTCGAAAGTTCAAGTCGACTCTTAGAACTACTTAGGATAGGTTGAAGATTCAATTTCAGTTTCAAAGTTAACACTTACAGCTTGATTCATGCTAAGATCTTTTGTCTCTTGCCCCAATACCAACATGAACTTACCTAAAACGAGAGAGAGAGAAAAAAAAGTAAAGAAATCATTATCATAATGATTCAACATATTATGATAGGTTATACTATCGACTTATCGCAATACCTCTACGCTAATCATGCCAGTTGTCTGTTTTGTTTTCGCAGTTTATTCAGTTTTTTGTTTTGAATTATCTAAAGTCATGTGCGTGGGGCAATTTGTTAATGTTTTTTTTTGTGTTCGCATCGAATCGTGTTTTGGTTATCTGGACATGTAAATAAACAGAACAGTTTGATGATTCTATGCACGCCAAAAGGCAGCAGAACACAACAAGCATCGGCGGAAACGATGTGCCAATGAATAAGAATAGAAAGTAAATAAATTTAGTATTTAAATACATGCGGGCATAAATAAAGATCTAGTCAGAGATGAATTTCAAAGCACATAAAAATAAATTGAGCATCATAAGGTGTAAAAGCCAATTAAAATCTGTTTGTAATGCTCAGGGTAATTTATGCTTTATAAACTAGGAAAGACATTTGAGAAATAAATAAAATACAATTTTTTAAGCCAAAATAATCCATCACTGAAATAAAATGTGTAATAAATTATATGAAATCTTAACGAAGATCATACCTTTTTTTAATTTAAAAAAGTTGGAGTGGAGAAAGCGCTAGTCGAGTTAGATAGACTGTTGTACTATTTAATATCTTATATATTCATTTTCTGATCGCAAATAAATGTTATGGATGTTATGGATTAGGCTGGTCTAAATAATTTGCGTGTTCTAGACGTCTCTCTACGCCTGTTACACACATTCTCGTTGCGCATAAAGTTATAATACTCTTTAAGCAGCTATGATTACGATTAATTCATGTGAATCAAACCAGAAACAATTAAATCTGTCTTTATTCAAGCTTTAATAATCTGCACGCATTAAAATTCAACAAAAGATAAATTGTTTGAGCGTTTAAACAAATTTAATCTATTCTCTTTGCTGTTTAAAGCACGAGTCACAAAGTAATTAAATATCAAACAAATTGCTTGCACCATTTAACAGAGCGTAAGGTATGGAGTGAGGCAGACTGAGAGAGAGAGAGAGAGTAGGAGAATGTATAGCTGCAGCCGGGAAAGGGATGCTACATTCTTCCAGAGTGACATGGGGATCCCCCCCCCATACCGCTCTCAGTCAGCTTCACGATATATAGGCAAACAAAGTCTTTGAGCCATATAATAGTGTGTGAAAAATAAAAACTCCTCATCGACAATGGCGGCAGCTAACACACGCCCGCACACACACACACACCCAAAAAACGGAGGCATTTAATGTGTGTGTAAATTGTTTGTAACATGGTAAATAATCGTGCTGCTGCTGCTGCTGTTGTTGTTGTTGTTGTTGCTATTGCTATGACGGTATCGTCGCTAATAAACCGCTTATCTAATTTGTTAAAACTTTGTTGTTATTTACCTATTGTGGGCCGACAAACAAAAGGCAGCACACAAAAGCTTCAGCTGTAGAAAGCCCACACACACGCAAGCCGCCGAACACACAGATAAACTCACGCAAGCAGACACAGACACGGACACACAGGGGGAGACTCATGCGTGCTTATCTAAAATCGTTATATGGCACGTTAAAAATCTCTGTAAATTATTATTGATTATTATGGCCAGCGACCGTCTAGATCGGACTAATGAGTGTGAAACGACAAGAACATGTATAACATACACTATATATAAAATGCACTTTATTACTTAAATTGATACAAATTTATGATGCAGTAAGAATTGTGCGACTACAACTTGAATATACCCTGCAGAAAGCGGGCACTGTGTGTTAAAGTTATAAAATTGCTTGAACAAGCACTGCAGGGTATTTGCTAGTCAACTACACGCATGTCGAATGCGAACATATGACCAGTTGGAACAATCAACTGATGTCATCGGATCTCGACTTGCGTGTAGTTGGGCAGCCGGCAACAGTTCATTGTCTGCCTAAGAGCAAAGCACTTCAAGCTCAAGAAGAGCGTCGACAACAACAACAACAACAGTATAAACAACACTCAAGCTACGGCTAGAGAACTTATATTTATCTTTTGCATGCTTAACTGAATCTTTGCGCCTATTTAACACAAGTTTTGCATATTTGATTAACACGGCAATTACCATGAGGCCCTACTCAAGCCCGTGCGTTGACACTTGGTTGTCGAAAGAGTGAGAGAGTGTGTGTTTGTGTGAGCTGGTCATATCGGGAAATCGGTGCGAATGAATTATGTTATCTGTGCATGCATCAGCCGAAATACACGCAACTTGCACATGCAAATGATGAGCATCTGTAGCGGATACAGATATAGATACAAAACATCCTAGACAGACAGCTTGATAAGCGGATACTTAATCACACACAAACACAAGACAAAGGGCCAAAAGTTGTTGAGCATTTAATGCGATTATTTTGATGATTTATTCTGGCAAATTGCCCAAGACCGAAGACGAAATCAAAATTAGAAATATTTTGAGCACAAAAATCACATAAAAAGAATTACTACTGCGCCAGAAATTTGAGTTATTTTGCAAAACATGTGTCGGCTGTAGATGCGCTTCATGTCAGGCAATCCGTCAGATACGCGTGCTGCTGTAGTTTGGCACTTCTCGAGGCGATTTGTATCTTGCGAACATAAGTCATGAACATGAATCTGAGATTCACCACAAATCGAAATCTTCTTAGCCGACTGTGTCAAAACTAGAGTATACATGTTTATACAACACGGATGTGTGTGATATTTGCTACTTAGTTTGTATTAATTTGAAATTCAAATTAAATTGCAAATTAAAATAAATAAATGGCAGAATGCCCAGAGCGCAGCAGGAAAAACTAAAAGAAATTGATTTCTCTTCATTTGTGAAATATTCTATCAGTTTGGCAAACCAACATAAAGCAAACTACTTTTGCGGTAAGAAAATCAGAAATGAAATTAATTAACATTTCAATTACGCTCTATTAGAAATGCAATGCAAAAGTTCTTGAGACTGGGCAGAGAATACTGCAGAAGCTTTAAGAAAAGCTGCAGTACCAGAGATTCAAATGCTCATTGCACTGATGCGGTGGTGGAATACCCTGGTATTTTTTTGCCCGCTATTTATGGAGTAGAAAATAGTATAAGAGCCGAAATTCTATCAAACAGGCAGGAGGAATCTCCGACCCTACAAAATATATATATTCTCGATTACAATAAACATCTGAGACACACTCGACTAAAGCTTTTCTAGCTACACTTGTCGTATATCACACGGTATATGCCTCATTCTTTTGCTGCTTTGGTCTACCTAGATAAATAGCTCGAGAGTCGCGAATTCCGTTGGTGTCAACAGGTTACAGATACACACACACACATTAACATCATTTCGTTGCATCTCGAGCTAGCCCACATCATAAGTAGACTGCAAAATAAACACAGAGCGTGCATATTTGCAATGCTAGAGCGAGCAGTGAAATTTCTCGCATGTTCTACACTTGGCACATCCCGAATGCGCAGGAACAGGAGAGCGGGGGGGAGGTAGGATGGGTAATGCCAGGCCTCGGGTGGTCTCATGCCTGACCAAAAATGCAGTGCATTATGCAAAACAACTTTAACTTAATTTAAGTGAGCCACTGAGTGAAGCAAGTCCGGAAAAATCTGTGGCAGCAGCAGCAGCGGCAACAACAACATTTTCGAGTGCACAAACGAATGAAATTCCAGTACGGGCATCAGTCCGAAGAATGCACAAGGAAATGCTCAACATAGACAACATAAAAGAGAGCACAAGAAGCAAGTGGTGGAAATCCTCGGAAAAGCCACGCAGTGTTGGCCGCCAAAGACAAATGTGGGTCGCAAGCGCAAAGTGCAACAACTTGCACGCACACACTCACACCCATACGCAGGCAGTCAGACAATTGGCAATCGGCGAAGCTGGGAAGCATGTGGCAGGGACAGCTGGCGTAAAGATGCAACTGGGAGATTGTACGGGAAGGGTGGTGCATGCGGCATGCTAAGCCACCGCACGCGTGTCGAGAAGTTCTGCGAAAAACAAACGGAAAACTAAACCAGGTTTTTCGTTTTGGTGTGTGTGTGTTTTTCTTTCGCACTTTCCACCGAAAACTACACAGTGTTTGTGTCCGTCCCTGACCGCCCCTGACCACCCCTGTCGCCTGCCTTTGCTTCCTGCCATGCTGTTGACTTGGCTTAAGTGAAATTTAATGATATTTTGTGCGGGGCGAAGGGCCAACAACAACAGGTGGCTTTGGCCACTTTTCGCTTTTTGTTTTGCTTTTCCTGCTGCAAATTTGCCAAATTGAAGCACTAATTTTATTGTGATGCCACAGCAATGGCTGCCGCTGTTTGCCACATCGGATAAAGACATAGCGAAAAGCAAAGCAACATTAAATTATTAATCTTAATAAATAAAATACGAAAATTCCAGGGAATTATATGGCTAACTGTAATAGTTTTCTAGTCAGATTTATTTGCTACAGTTCCTCCTTTGGCTATCAGTCCAGTTCTGTAAATCGTACTACAATCGATAGTAACGATGATTGAGTAATTGCTCACTATCGATTGTTTTTAAAGATTTCTTAACACTGTTTAAAACGGATTGGCGACTGAAAACACTTGGGCTTAAAGAATTTGCTTGTTCAGAGATGCAGTTTAATCGATAATATCGATAATATTAGGACAAAAACATCAAACCAATGTTTTTTGCTTTTTTCAGCAAAAAGATCCAAGATCAAATAACACGCCCAAGATCTTGAATAGTTTCCTTCAAGTGTTTGTCAATTTGAATACACAAAAAAAATATCCCACCATATGCTCTGCATGTATATCGTATATCGTATACGATATAGCACAACTGTGCGCGGGCGTTTGCTAATGACTTGTACTAGAACAACGAGACTATACAAATGTGGAAAACATGACAAAGTCGACAAATATGCTCAGTACGATTAAAGGCCATTGAAATAAATTTTGAAAGCAAATGGGCTGACTGAATGTCAAAGTGTCTAAGACGACACACACTCACAAACACATACATAGATTTACGTGGAATTGGTTGGTTCACATTTGAAATATATGTTTAATGTGCGAATGCACTTAAAACTGCCTCACTTCCTCGCCCCTCGACACCACAAATGAGTCCTCGAAATGAGTCTTCAGTTGGTCATTGAGCCCAGCGCAGGCAAAACGCAACTGACTGTTGAAAATTGTGTCATATCTCGTCGCGTCTCTCATTATTCTGCTCTATACTATTCTCTTGGCAGACGGCGACTATTACTCGCTATGCTAAATGGGCCCCACTCGAGAGCGACTGGGAGTTTCAAGTACCCAAATATAGTATACATGGCATATAAGCATCTCTATATGTGTGTGTTTAGTTCGTGCACATGTCGACTGACTGACTGACTGACTGAAATGAGAGTCGCGTGGGACCAGCGCAATGCTCCAAATGCTGCCCTTCTCGGTAGTCCCCGCCAAAACCAGCTGACCTGTCATTTGGGGAGCATACACAGCAGCAGCAGCAGCATAAATAACAAGCTTATTTATCTTTGCTTTACATTTGTTTGTATTGTTATTATGCCGTCGCTTCAGTTCTATTTTCTACTCTACTCGCTGTAAAAATATCGCGTCAGTTTTCGCAAGAAATCAACAATAACATTAGCAAACTAAATAAATAATAATATACTCTTTGGTCTCTGGTTATTTTTAAATGCAAGCGAGACTTCTTCGTACGTAATACGAGCAAAGAAAAGCAAAGTAACCAAAACAAGGCAAAGCAAAGCAAAGCGACGCGACGCTACGCGCAGCAAAGTCCCCTTACCCGCAATTCAATTCGACTTCATAGAAATGTAAATTAAAACTTGGAAATCGTATTGCAAATTTATGTGTCAGCGTTGACGACAATCCGAACGAGAAGCTTTGAAAACAAACACATGTGTATGTGCTTTGTATATACATTCAGATATTCTGTGTGTATTCCCAGTTTCGCAAATCTGTGAACACACTCAGAATTTATTCAAGCTAATTGCTAGCTATGACTACAAAATATTTCCGTCTTCATCAAGGTGCAATCTTAAGTTTACTGTCTTAATTCTTTTGGATTTGATGGTATTCTTTACCACATTCCTATTTGTTTGAATTTTCGTAATATTTCTTTATTTTAATTTTTATTTTCTTTTTATTTTTTGAGAATCATTTCTACTTTTCTTATTATTACTGAGTTTCTTTAAAATTTTCATAAAATTTTTTTTTTTACGGGAATTCCGTTTCTTGTTTTTATTCTTTTCTTCAGTTCCTATAAAATTATTGTAAATAAACTTTTAAATCTCATACATAGTTTTATTATTATTCCTTGACTATCCTCATATCGTTCTGTAAAGTTTTAGAGCTAAAAGTTCTGAATTTTAGCTGCGAATTATAAACAAATTTAGCAGTTTACCTACTTCAAATATTCCACCTTATCCCACGCTTATTTGCTTATAAAACCATATCCCAACTTATTCAAACATCTGTCAACAAGTGAGTTAAGCGAAACCAAGCGAAAGTCAATTACAAATGCATTTCCTTCAAGCGGGCTAAGCTACTTATACAGATATTGGCTGCAATAGCTGCAGATGCAGCCATTGCCAGACATAAACTGCCAACTGCGGCAGGCCAAAGTTTTCCCTCTTTCTTTTGGCCATAATAATAATAATAATGATGATGTGCGTGTGTCTCCGACGCGCTCAGCGAGTTTAACTATTTCGCGACGATGACGGCAACCGCAGAGCCACCAGATCCACCAAAGCCACCGAGCCGCAGAGCCACCCAGCCCGACATGGTTACCAAAATCTATTTAGCATGCAAAGGCGGTAACTCTGCTGCCGCTGCTGCTGCTGCTGGTAAATGATGGCTGTGGATAAGAAAAAAGAAAACGGAAGGGAGCAAGAAGTGTGTGGCAACGTCAACGCACTTTGCATGGCCAAGACAAAGCCGAGCGTAGCGAGATAATCGAATTGGACTGCAAGATACCCTAATTTTTGATACCTCAATAGAAAATCTTGCTTAACTTTTAGAAAATGAACAATATAATTATGAAATCTGCAGATGAAAGTTAAAACTGTTCAAGAGATTAGAAAATAACAATAAAACACTTTCAATCACTTTGAAATTTAAAGAAAAGTTATGTTTACAAATGATATATGCACTAAGCATAAATTTCATGAGTTCGAAACCGAAATGCCTCGCCTTTTGAATGCAAACGGGGTATACGGGAATAAAAATTTCATAAATGCCTGCAAAAGAGCACTCGATGAGGTTCTGGGGGCTCAGCTTGCTTGGGAGGCAGGGACACAGGGGCAGGGTGCTTTTTGACTTATTGTCAAAGTCAAATGCATGAATGAATTTATGGCGCATATATAAAGGAGTTGTGCGTGCATGGGTGTGTGAGTGGTGTGTGCGAGCGTGTGTGAAATGAAGATGGTGTCTGTTGCTGAGGGGCTGACCGGGGTGCTATCGGGGGTTGGGATATATCATCGCTTGCTAAATATACATATATATATATTAATGATAATGATGTAGAAGAACTTCAACATCAAACCGGCTGCAGATTACTCACCCACTTTAGAGAAACCCACACATGTGAGCCGGCTGTGAACGCTCTACGCGTGTTCGTGTCGCAGCTTTCGTTAAGTTTTGCTCTGGTTGGTTAAGAGTTTCGTTGCGTTTCGTTTCTCTATTGGTTTATGTCGCGATAAGGTAGCAAACCATTTACACTTATGCCATACAGAAAATTAGGAAACCAAAATACGATAAGGGAAAGCGCGAAAATGAACTCAGCCAATTCGATAGATAGATATGCAAAGAACTATATACAATTTCTGTATACGAGACAAATCGACGACTATAGAGCGCGATTGGTTTATTAATAGATCGCCCTCTTCCCCTGACACTGAAACAATTTCGTTTTCACTTTAAATAAACCGCATAATTTCCTAAGAATTAAATTACTTTTTGCAAATAGAATTGCAAACGCTTTCGAAAATTCCAAATCGAATTTAATATTTTCTGTTTGCTTTTATATTTTATGCGCTGTTGACTTTTCTCTTTATTTATTTTTTTTTTTTTTTTTTTTTATTTTTGTTTGGGAGGAGCCTAAACAACACTGCACACGACACACGAACGTGATGAGGGGGCGGGGCGGGCTGGCGCCTGTAAGAATCGAAAGAGAACAAAACAATTTCGATATAAGACAGCATGTCGTATATATGTTTATAAGATATATCAATATATATTTGGGAAATAGGGGAAGTAGATATATCATTATTTATATATATGCAAGCAGAAGCGCAGCTTAGCTCAGAAAGAGACAGAGACAGAAAAACAGAGAGAAGAATAGAGAGAGAGAGAATGATAGAAAAGCAGAGAGAGATAGATAGAAAACGAGACAGAAATGGGAAATATGAAAGCCAAAGAAAGACTTGGAAATTGTTTTATAAATACTTTCGAATCGAAAAAACTCGTGGAAAATTTAACAAGTGGACGGAAGATTTAGTTTTGGGGAAAAATGAGGTGAAAATGCATTTTCAACGAAACGGGAAAGTAGTTGTGTGTGTGTGTGTCCATTAAAGCAACAGATTTATACAGAAAATAGGTGTCAGTAACAGGGTGTGTGTGTGTGAGTGTGTGCGAGCGACTGTTTGTGAGATGCAGCGTAGGCGGATTGCACATTTAACGGCTCGAGAGCGGGCACATGTATGTGTTTGTATAGTTATAAAGATAGATACAATATTTTATTGTGAAAATGACATAAAAAATTGTTGTATAAATGTTTAGAAAACATTTGACAGCAACAACCACAGACAAGGAGAGACAGAGAGAGAGACAGGGAAGGAGGAAGAGATGAAATGGAAAGTGGTGTCAGACCAGGAAGAGTTGGACAGAGAGGAAGAGAGAGAGAGAGAGAGCGGGGGAAGAGACAGAGCTAGTGAGAGAGTGTGAACAAAAAAATAGAACACAAATTCAGACAGCACAACAAGCGCATAAAATAGAATAAATATATAACAATATAGTAGAAAGATATATATACGTGTTTATATGTACAGTTTTTATTTTTTATGCATATTGCCTTTTGATGTGGCACACACATAGTAATGCGGGTGTATTTGTGTGTATAGGTAGATTTTATTTACTAAATGTTATTGTTGTTGTTTTTTGTAGTAGTTTTTATGCAGTTTATTTGTTTGATCATCGCATTTAATTTAGTGGTCGTGTGGTTTACAGTTGAGCGCATAAACAAAACAATAGAGTCGAGAAGTGTGTGAAAAAGTTAATTCAAACAGATAAATACGAGTGAGCAATATATATATATAAAATAGTAGCTTATAAGACAGAAATCAGATACGTACATTTATATTAATTAAAATTCATAGCTAGCTTAAAATATAATATTATTATAAGAAAATTTAACCTTCGGCAAGTTTTATTCATAGTATCGTTAAGCGTACCGCAACCGAATAGTTTATTTATAACCCACATTCGATGAGATAACCAGAGTGTTAGACAATCGCAATTTGTTATATCTTCCCGCCAAAATAAAATAATGAAAAAAAGGTTAAAGACTCAACTCTACAACTCGAGTCAAATCACACGCTCTTTTGACACCCCTTTGTGACACATGCCCGAGCGGAAAACCGACAAATGCAACCCTAATTACATATCCAGACTAACCCGTCAGGCTGCCAACATCCCTTATACCCTTTCTCATGCTGAGTGGGCAACAATAGCAACTATCGCATACCCTCTGCCAAACCGAAAAAAAACACAACTCAACCTTAATTGAATTCTTAATACTATTCGAAAAATACCTATAAAAGACCACGGAGCTAAAAATAGTTTTGAATGCTATTATAAATACAAAAATATAAAACATTTGAGCGCATAAATATACCCCATGGAAAGCGAGAGTATCCGTGACAATCGTCGCGCATTTCTCGAACAGCTGTCGCTTCACTTTCTTATCAATCAAACACACAAGCGCGCACACACACACACACGCACACGGGGAATACCAACAATTCCATAAGGTATTTTCGAAAAGCAAGGGGGGCTTATGCTTGACATTTACGTGCGCCGTGATAAAAACGGCACAAGGCAGATACGAATACGTGAAGAGAGGGGCGAGAGAAGGCCATCAAAGTCTGACCAAAAGGGGTAACACATCAGTTCCCCCCCAAGTATTATATTTGGCAATGCGTTTATTATTGCTGGGTTCGACCATTGGGGGGAACGAACATTTCTCTGGCCACAAAATGTTCCCATAATATGACAGGCCAAATCATCATCATCATCGTCATCGTCAAGAGCAGGACACATACATTTGCATATTTCAACACCTTAACAAATTGGATCATCAGCGGGCAAGTATTTAACACCTTCAGCGGCCCCTTTCAAGATGATCGATCATGTCAAATTTTCAATAAATATTTATGCAGACAAATGCTCTGCGCGTGCTTATTATTGGACGAAACGAAATGAAACAGCGTGAGCTGATTAGCTTTCATGTTTAACGAGCGCTGCGTTAAGCCAACAAAAATAAAGGATTATCTATATAGTATATATGCTATATAGTACCGAGATTATTATAAACAATTTGCGGTTGCTTTGAATGAATGAAAGCATTTTTCTGCATGGATATGAATAAAGAGATTGGTTTGACAAGCCTCTAAACATAACATATCAGATAAACTATTTTTATTTTATTTTTTACGATCTGAAGTTCTGGGTTTTGTTTAAATAAAACTGAATTTAGCTTCCTTTCACATTCTGCGCCTTTTTTTTCACGAATTTAGACAGATTTCAGTCAAGAAAAGTTCCCAAAATTGATATAAAAAATATTATAAAAGACAAAAGTTATATTTCAGGTTCTGAAGACTTGGCTATTATATTAATAAGGGTAAATTGAGGTTCCTTTCGAACCCTGCGATTCTCTTTTCACATTTAAACGCAACTCGACCATGAAAAGTTCGGGAAATCGAATGTTGTTATGATCAAATGCTATAATGTGGGTCTCAAGCA
Source organism: Zaprionus inermis (assembly GCA_018151445.1). Classification (NCBI taxonomy): domain Eukaryota; kingdom Metazoa; phylum Arthropoda; class Insecta; order Diptera; family Drosophilidae; genus Zaprionus; species Zaprionus inermis. The sequence continues at coordinate 247,355 of JAECXD010000716.1, read as the reverse complement.
ACAATTACGTGTTGCTATGTACATGCTCCTTTCTCGTACTTTGCTCTTCTTTCTCTTTCGCCCTTTTGCTTGCCTGTTTGTCGATTTTTTTCCCTCTCTAGATCTTTCGTAATATCATTAATTTTGATGGTCAAATACACGCAGAGGCTAAACCGGTTTGCAATTGACGAACAAGCCGACTGAGCCTACAAAAGAGCAATTTATTTCAGACATTAGAGCCAAGTTCAAAAGGAAAAAAAAGAGAACGAGCAACATTAATCATATTGTAGCAACAATCTGGGCGCCCCTTGCCATTTCCACTGCCATTGTTATTGTTGTTGTTGTTGATGTTGTTGAGTTACGCATGTGCGTTAGTTAATTTGTATGGTTGCGCTAATTAAGCGAAGCCAAGACTTACGAACTAACGCACTTGCCCAAAGAGTTTCACTTCCATGGGCAGCCGAGTGTGGCGGACAGAGGGGAAAGAAGACGTAGCCAAGTGCGACATTCGTAACGCATCGCAGCACGCAAAGAAACGACAGTCAAAAGATTGTTGAAAACACACACACACACAGAGACAGACACAACAATCAGCAGATACACAACAAGATATATATATGGCATATAGCGTGTACACAGAGCAGAGCTTAACTCTCCCGAGTACCGAAATTTGTGCTCAAGGTCAAATTTCGAAACTGGGCATTCAACTTGATAATTTATTAAACGCGTTCGCTGCGCCGCTCGTCGCCCGCAGCGGGTAAAGGGTACGGGTAGAGCGCGTTGAGTCGCGCAAGCGTACTCCAAACAGAACTTTGCGCAGATACACGCATACAGATACAGATACAGATACAAGATACCGAATAGTGAGACCAAATATGGAGCATATGGAGATGTGTGTGATCTGTATTGCGTGGCGTTGGTTAGTTATAGAAAAGATCGTTGTGCCGATCAGTCACTGGGTAAAGCTTTATACTTTGCGAGTTTTAAAGTCGTCATAAATTTACTTTAATGATTTGATTGCTCTCTCTCTATCTCACTCTCTTACTCTCTCTCTCCTCCCTCAACGCGCAGTGAAACAAACGAGCAAACTGGTAGCAAATTTGGTATTTTTTTTCATACTAATTGTAGACCGCAAGCAACGAGCGAGTTCCTTCAACCCAGGTGACTCAGGTACGAGTAAAACGTGTTTCTCACTCTGTTTTTATTTTTATTTTATCGCTTTTTTCAATTAACTGCGATTGCAGCGACCCCCCTACCCGCACACCCATTTCCCATGTCCAACTGTCTACGCGACATGTAAATTGTGTTATCGGTAATTTTGGTTTCCGATAAGCTTTTGCTGTATGATAAAAAAAAACATACGCACATTCTACTTAGCTTTATTGTTTAGGGTGACCAAAGGCACAAAGTTGGCTATCTGTTGAGAATATCTTAATTTCATATCTGTACTACTAACAGCATATGCTATTAAAAGTTTAAGAGAATTTAACCTTAATTATGACTATATTTCTGAGAAACAGAACTTGCAACTTGAAATTTCATAAATATTTTTAAAATTCCGTACATGGTCACCCTAAAATCAATAGCTTTACTTTTTCTATTGAATCCGATTGCTATCCATTCATTTTCTAAAAATTAAACTCGATAATTTTAATATTAAACGGAAATTGACCTCATTTAAAAAAAGAATTTTCGGCTTAACTTTTAATCAGCAGACGGTATTGGAGCTTATGCGGGTGCCTCATGGCATTAACTTTCGATTCGTCTTTTTCCACGTAATTCACGCTATGTACACAAATAATTTATTATTATGTTTTATTTTTTATTTTTTTCTTTGCGTAGTATTTAGGCGGGTTTCTACTCGGCCAATACATGTGCCAACCTATACTATTCAGTCATTCTCAGTTGCTTGCCGTCTGTCTGTCGCAGTCGTTCGGGAAACTTGACTAAATCACACAGCGCCAGACGCTAATTTGATATTTTAATGACTTTTTAGTTTGCAATTTACGCTTTGTTTTTTGTTGTATATATAAACGAATGTATAATACATACGTAGTTGGCATATGCAGCTGAGTTGTGCCAGTTAACGACGCTCTGAGTAAAGAGAGAGAGATAAAGAGAGAGGAGTGATATGAAACACATGTTTTAAGCCGGGTACGTAAGCACAGCTAACAGCTGATTGTACTAGATATAATAACATACTTTAAGATATGCAAGAAATATACACAACCGACTAACATCGCACTTAGTCACACATAGATATTGTGTAAATATTCTGCAAAATTTAACGAACTGCAGGTGCGAAAGTTATAAAAATTCCTTTGAATAGGAGTTACCACCGCGATATATCGAACCCGCCTGCCAAAAGTGAGAATGTCAAACACTAAGCCTGCCTGCGAATCGTGTGTGTGGTCAAAAAACACACACGCACACACACACAGTAGGTTCAGAAACAAAAAGAAACTAAAAAAAGGAGAAAAAAAACCATAAACGTGTTGTTTAGCGTGCGAGTGAGTCAGCGGAATTATGCAAAAAGGGAAGCGATGGCAATGAAGTTGAGCAAATGAAAACGACAACTAAGAAAATGATATGTATGAACATAGTAGGCAGAGAGAGAGCGAGGGCACAGAGAGAGGTAGACGGCTCAGAAGGGCGCAATGCGCTTAAAGATGATGAGCTGTGGCTGAGCTGCGGCTAAGGCGAAGTGAGGTGCGAGACGAAATGAAGTGCCTGGCGGATTGTACAATAAGAAACACACGCATACACACGCACACAAACACACACACGTGCACATAGAGCAACCCCTCTGCAAGCGGATCAGAGAGAGCGAGAGAGAGAGAGGTAAACGAAAACAGCGAAGCGCAATCATGAAACCGTTGACAATGAATGTATAAATATGCTTGCGAGTGTATAAGAAAGGGAGAGGCAGACGAGACAAGAGGCAACAGGTAAAAAAAGATATATAACATTATTTAAAGGTGTGTATGTGTGTATGTGCGTGTATGGTATGTTTAGTTAGGCATGAGCAGAAGAAGAGCCAGACGCAGGCAAAAATAAGAAGTGAGACAACAGTGATATGAAAAAAGTATAGTAATAACAGAAAAAGTAAAAACAAAAGCACAAAAAAAACTGCATGCAGGGCAACTTACAATAAGAGCGGGGCAAGTGTCGCTGGCGATGTGGTTTTGTTGTTGTTGTAGTTAATATCGATATAATTGTTGTTGTTATCGATATAATTGCAGTAGTTGTTGTTGTGGCTTTGATTGCCTTTAAATCACTTATACTTGAGCTTGACTTTTCTTGACTTTAATTTTCGCTTTGTCGTTTTTTCACTTGAATATTTTGACACGTTTCGCGTTCCCTAAAAAGCAGCAGCAGATGCCGATGGGGAGAAGAAGAAGATGAATAGGGGGCAATTGCACAGATGGACACACTAGCAAACAAATTACATTAGATGGGGGAACACTTCACGACGATGACAGATCAAACCAGACGAGTCGCGAGACGATTCGACGCGTAGCGGGAACCGGTGCGAGTCCGAGTCGTTGCGAATAAGAAAAGCAGGCAAAAAAAAATACCCGAAACGCACGTGGAATGCAATAAGAATGCCAAAAATGCCACAAACACCAAGGGTGGTGAGTGGGGGTACAAAGAAGGAAGGCCGCTTGGGCCGAGGAGGTGTGGAAATTGCGCGCGTGTTTCTTCGCTTTTCTTAAGCAACGACGATCTGAGGGCGCAGCGTCAACGAACGCGAGCAGGCAAAGAGAGGGAGAGAGCGTAAAACTCGCGCGAAATATGCCAAGAAAAAGGATAAGAAAAGCTTTTAGCGAAAAAACATCATAACGAGACAAAACTGCACGAGAACTGAACTGTACAACTCGTTAGAAAAATCAGAAAGACCGAAATTGACATAAAAAGCAAATTTAACTATGTTTTTATTGCATTTCGATTTTTTTTTTGCAGCACACATGCGTGTTATAATTCATGTTTTTTATGACTTTTAAATCGATATTTTAATACGTCACGTATTTTTATGCAATTTTGTTTTTAACTGCTGCCTACACTTGTTTGCTCCGGTTGTGGCTTTAGTTGATATTATTATTATTATTATTTTTACTGCTATTATTACTTATAAAATGTGCCCTGTGGCTGTTGTTGTTGTTGCTGGTTGCTTAAACAATTGAATCACACACGCACGCACACACAAACACTCGCATTCGTACACACGCACACTCGTCAAACCGACTGCCGCAATTTGTTTGTTTGCTTTGCGCGTCGCGTCTTCTTTGGCGATCTCGTCGCGTATTGTCGGCACAATATGAATGTGTATTTAATTGAATTTTATATGCAGCTCGCAGGGCTGGTTTCATACGCAATCAATTGCATTTACTTATCGCGCCAGAGATCGTTCTTTTCTCACATACGTTGTCTAAAAACTTAAACAATTCCCAAATTTTGAATTTATTTCGCCGTCCGCACACATGTGTACGTACAACACATTAACAGTAAATGAGAGAATTGGCGATCGCACACAAGTGAGAGCGGGATGTTAATATGCTTTACATCGAGCCAAACAAACAACATAACAGCTGATGTAAGTTAACATGTGCGCCAGTGCTATTAACAGAGCTCAGTGGGCAATGAGCATGCCGATAAATTGATTATTTCCATGAAATATAATTAAAATTGAATTATGTCACAAATAATAAACAATTATTTGGCTATTAAAAATAAAATTGAATTAATTTATGATAATTCACATAAAAATGAGCATAAAATTAATAAATACAACTCAAATTCAAATCTAAAACTATCGATATATCGACAGCCAGTTGTTAATATTTAAGTTTTCTTCCAATAAACTAAGCAACCGTCGTCGGGCAACGTGCGTGCTTGCAAATAACTCAAATTTAATAATAATCAACAACAAATTTGTATATTTTATTTAATATACAAATATATCGATAGCTAACTCAGCGATTAAAAAGCAACATGTTTCTGTTTGATGCTGTTAGCGCGAGCAAGCAGCTGATCAGCAGCGATCTTGTAGCAAATAGCTTATGCATGCCTGCTACATGGCACGTTAGCTTTTGAATGGCATTAAAAACATGCGATCCCCAAAAGATTTTGTTAATAATTGAATAAATGAATGCTTGCCAACTCTGGAATTTTTAACGGACATTCGAGTTCAATTATTTTTTATCTCTTTTTCATTAAAGGCCATAACGTCATTAGAGTATTTTCACATTATTAGTTCAGCCAAACGATAATCTTAAGCTCAATTTTCGATTCCCATTGGGTTTTTTGTTGGCATCGCTCACAGACTTCATTAAGCGAGAATTAAATTGGCTAACAGCGAAATGTTTCAAAGTTATTTGCGTCAACAAAGCGCAGTTGAACCAAACGCTGGCGAAACGAACGCGCTAAACGACGAAACGAAAACACACAGAAAATACAGCAACGAAACGAACAAAATAAACGGTCTAAAATAACAAAATTTAAGTGTGCTATTATCAGATATTAATAGAACTCTAAGATTGTGCGAAGTGTATGCGGCAGGCAGTGCAAAGTTCGATTTGAAGCACTATAACTAACCATCGTCGTCTACTTTGGTTAAGCTTAGTTCGTCAATTCAAAGATTACAACATTGTAGGTATTTTCAATGTGTGTTTGGGTATTTTTGTAGCTTTTATTTACTTGTGTCGACCTATAATCTTTCGAGAATGCACACAAAAATTCGGCAGATATTTTAAATTAAAATAACACAAAATGCATAAACATGTTGCTCACTTGCATGTCATGTGTGTGTGTGTGTGTGTGTGTGTGTGGGGTGTGTGCGTGGGTTGCCTATTTGTTTTTAATCAAAGCGAGCAAACTGCTAGACATTATTAAAGAGAGCAGCGCGCAGTGGCGTCGCTGCAAGGAGGCTCTATATGAGCGCACCTTAAACTCATCCTACATATAAATACCCTGTAATATTTCATTATAACACGAAGCGAGCATGATGAGTGTAGCGTGCGTCCCCCTTGCAGCGACGCCTCTGACACAACATTTGCATGAGATTTACTTAAATTAAATGTGCACAACAAAAACGCAAGCGAACACATTGTGCATGACACGAGTTGCAGGTGGGCGGGGCGAAAGGGGCAGTTGGCTGCACACAGGGCCAACACTATGGGCGGCGGGGGTGTGTGTGCGTGTGGGTGTGCGCTTATTTTGGGGGGTTGCCAGACTGCGCTGGCGAGTAATTTGCAAAATTTGCACTAAAATGTAAACAAAAATTCGAATTCGGCAAATATTTGCATGGGCCCCGAAAATATGCTTCGGCATTGCAATGGATTGTGTGCGTGTGTGTGTGCGTGTGTGTGTGTGTTTCACTTGCATTAGTAGGCTGTAAGCGCCAGATCAGCATGCTATGCCCCTCTCCTACCGCCCCCTTTTACTGCCCACAACTGCAAGTTATCTGATTGTATTGACAGCTTTCAGAACAATTGAAATAGCATACGTAATCGAGAGAGTAGAAGAGAGGGATAGGTAGAGAGAGAGGGAGATGGGGAAAAGAAACATGTTTGCGTATCTCACAGTGTGTGTGCGGCCCTGAAAGTATCTTTTTAGCAGCGCAGCAGATACAAATGTATATTCGAAGATTTGCATTTTTTCGTTGTAGCACAGACAGACTGAAACAACAAACACACACACACACACACACACTAAAACAATGGCAACTCAACAAACAAATAAACTTTCTACTTCGCCCTCCCCGTCCCTTTGTTCAACCAAACTCGAGGCATATCGACGATTCAGCGAAATGTCTGTCTGGAACGATTTCAAAACCCAAAGAACTTTAACAAATTGCACAGAAATCGAGCTCGAATTTACGACTGTATCATATATATATCATCATTTAATCAGTCCAACTGAACTTGAGCTCAATTGCGAGGTAATTTCCATACAGTATTAATGCAATTATCAAAATTGCGGCCCAATAATAAAACAGTTGTCGGCACATTAAAAATAAATATATGTTATATAAAAAACGTGTAAGAATGCTACAGTCGGGATGGGCGACTGTTATATACCTATTATCCTTTGAACAACTTCTATGTTAATTCTATCATTTATGTAATTTAATTATTTTTGTATTATACCATAAAAGTTTCATAGTCCTAGCTCTTATAGTCTCAGAGACTTGCATTATCGACTCTTCTTTTGACACTGATCAAACATATATATAATTTGTGGGGTTGCAGCAGCCTCATAAAGCCTGTTACGCTAAATACCCTTATTCTCAATGAGTAGTGGGTATAGAACAAGTATTTTATTAATACCAAATTAACACTACACTGCATCGTCGGTAATTACCATTGTTATGTGCTCTCTCGCTCGCACGCTCGTTAAGCCGCTTTCAAAGAGCTTTAGTGCGAGCATTATGTTTTCCTCTTGATCTTTCGAAACACGATTAACTCAATATAATACAAAAAATAATTGAATAACAATAAAAAACACTGGCTTTATTCATTGCAGCAAGCATAATGAGCTGCGATTAAATGTGAAACAATAAAGGAAAATCAAATAGAACCAACGTAAAACTAGACTCGTGAAAAACTAAACAAATTTTCCAGCAGTAGCAGCAGCAGCAGCATGACGAACACGGACGTGGAGCTGGAGAAAGGTGAGCTGGGTGGGTCAGGGTGCTGGGTAGTTGCCTGGAAAAGTTTTTTAAACCAGGTCAGCTTTTTTCTGAATAGAACTGTCTTTATTTTGCATCTAGCTTAAATAATCTCTAAATCTTACTGTTGTTTTTTTTGTGAATTTGCTTTATTATCGGTATATCTTAACATATTTTTCTATATCTCTTTCAATCGACATACCCCCACATAGTTTATGTCAAAATCGCTTTCCTTTTGGGCTTTCGATTTGCTGCCTATCGCATTTCAATTACTTTTGGCACATGTCAAAAAAATGTATAAGCAAAAGTTTCACATAGATAAAAACAGGAACTACTGCATTTACTGCAAGTGGCTTAAAAAATCCATTTAAATTCATAGATTGTTCAGGTATATGTTTTAAAAAAATGTAGCCTTTTTTAAGCGAAAAACTATTATCCTATTTTCTGGGTTTTTTTCCTGCCTATCATTTTTTCTGAGCTTGCTTTATAATTATTTATTTTTTTGGCAACCCTGGCTCAAACCTAACCACATCTGATTTGCATTTCAGTGCCACGCCTGGGGCTGCGTCACCTGCAGATTCTGCTGCTATTTCTGGGCCTGCTCGTCAATACGATACTGCAGTTCAATGTGTGTGTTCATCCTGTTTTAAAATCAACTTTTCGTTACCCTAGCACTTCGACTGGACAGAAGCAGAGAAATCCTATGTGCTCTCCAGTTTCTATTGGGGATCGGCACTGACGCAGTTCCTCGGCGGTTATCTGTGCAAGCGCTTCGGAGCCAAGTGTGTGCTCTTTCTGGGCATACTGGGATCGGCCTTGCTCAGTATCTGCACACCGCAGGGTATCTATGCGGCGGGCTGGCATGCGTATTGTCTGATCCGCTGGCTGCAAGGACTCTGCCAGGGCGTCACGTTGCCCTGCATCCATCAGCATGTCGCGAACTGGGCGCCCGGAAGTGGAACGCACGCGTCTGGGCGCCTTTGCCTACACCGGGTTCGATTGCGGCAATGTGCTGGCCATGTACGCAGCCGGCATGCTGGCGAGCTCCACGCTGGGCTGGCCGGGCATCAGCTATGTGTCGGGCGCACTGGCGTTGGGCTGGTGCCTGCTCTGGCTGCTGCTGGGCGCGAATCGACCGAGTGAGGCATTGGCCTGCATTGGCCGCGCGGAGCAGCGATACATTGTGGGCGACATGCAGCGCGAGGCGAGACGCAAACGACAGCAGGCCATACCGTGGCGCGGCATCTTCACGTCGGCTCCGTTCTATGCGCTGCTCTGTGCGCGCTGCGCCGACACGTGGGGTCTGACCACGATGCAGGCGGAGCTGCCGTCGTATCTGAGCGGCGTGCTCGGGCTGGAGATGCAGAGCAATGCGTTGTTCTCGGCGCTGCCGTATCTACTCATGTGGGCGATGTGCTATGTCTATCTGCTCGTCGCCGACGTGCTGCTCCGGCGACAATGCCTCAGCCTGACGGCGCTACGCAAGACCTACAACAGCATTGCGCTCTGGCCACCGGCTGCGATTATGCTGGCGCTCGGCTTTATCGATTCCAGTCAGAAGCCGCTCGCTCTGCTGCTCGTCACACTCGGCATTGGTATCAGCAGTGCGGCGACAATTGGCAGCGAACTGAACTCCATCGATCTGTCGCCGGTGCATGCCAGCATTCTGTTCGGCATTCTGTGCACCTTCACCAATCTGGTGGCCATGGTGACGCCACTGGTCGTGGGCGCACTGGTCCGCGATCCCACGCAGCGCTCGCAATGGCAACTTGTGTTCAGCATTGCCGCCGCGGTTCAATTCGCCGGCAATGTCATCTTTCTGGTCTGGGGTACAGCGAAAACGCAACCGTGGAACGACTATGACGAAAGTCGCCGAAGTTCGGTGAACTTTGAGGATGCCAAGCTGCAGATTGCAGACGTAGACAATGCAGAAATCAAACGAAAAACTTAAGCTACCTAAATAGATCGTAGTTGTATGTTGCTTAGCTCGCGAAAACGGAGAATAAATTATTCTACTTAGGTAAATTTAAAAAAAAGAATTTTAAAAGTTAAAAACTTAAGATCTACGCAGAAAACGGTTGAACAAATACATGACAATGCAATTTTTAAGAATATATTTCTTGTATAAATAGGGGAGCAAATTATCAATGAAACCATTGCATACTTTTAGGAACTGCTCAAAATCAGCTTGGAGCATCAATTAAAATTACGTGTAATTTTCGTTTGGCTTATTTCATTCTTCGTTTTAAAAATATAATTCAACAAACTTATTTAAAGTTAAACGAAATTTTAAGAATTTTTTAAAGAAGTGAAGAAAGAGTACGAAAGCTGCGGTAATTTAAAATAAACTAGGTAAAGCTCTTGAAGTTTGTATTCGATGAAACAATATTCGTTTGTCATTTAATTAATTAATCCGACACATTCTTTTCATGAATTCAACATGAAAATTAAAATTGCTCGAGCAAACAAATTGAATCAAATATCGAAGCAAACGAAATCAAATATTTTAAGTAAATTTGTGAATTCAATGTTTGCCTGTGTCGCAAATTAAGTAAACTCAAGGCGAATATTTCATATTTTGAGGATTTCGAAAAGTAAGGAAGTCTGTGCGATACTTTTGCACAAGTGAATTAAATATATATATATTGCCTGAACAAACGAAAACAAACCGTTTTTAATCACAATTTATTGTTTCGCATTTTATTTATGCATCTGTAAGATGCGGGATAAATGTTCGGCAGCTACATGTGTATGGCATATAGAATACATATTTATTTATACAGCTCGGCCGGAGCACAAGGCTTAGGCAAATCACTTGGGCGGCCATTCGTTTTAGTGGCACTCAATCTCTGCTCTGGTCGCACCTGTGCAGCTCGGGCAAAGCAGGAGGAGGAGGAGGAAGGAGGAGCAGAGCTGAAGGTGGAAACTGAGTTGAAAACCAAGAGATGTAGGCAACAACTTTAGCTCTAACGATGTCGGCATAAAGAAGACATAAATGAAGCAGCTGCTCAAGCTCGACTGTGAAATACCCTGGGCGCAATTTAAGCAAATATATAAGCAAGCATACGAAATGTTTTTTGTGGAAATCAATTAATATATTTAAACAGTCAACTCAATTATTAAAGCTGTTCAGCTAGATATGTATTAACAGAGAAATTACATTATTGCTCATGCAAGCCGCTCAATTAATTCACAGGGTATCGGGCACACACACAGCAATTCAAACAGACAACTAAAACAGCGGCAGCAACAACAACAACAATAAAATAAAACAAAATAACAGCTGCTCACTTTCCGTTCGGTGCGTTGCATATTTATAGGCGCATAAAATATTGTCGTTTATTTTTAATTTAATGACAAGACAAATTCTGTGCTTTCCCCCACGGACCTAGGCGTGGCGGACACCACCTCCGTCCCGTGGTCTATGCAAGGCAAGTGAGTGTACTCGCAAACACACTCACACATTCGCACTCGTATTTGTATTCGTATTCGTATTCGTATTCGTATTCGTTGCCTCTCGTAATTTCCACTGGTAATGGCCTGTGGCAATTGCAATCTATCTCCGCATTTACGACAACAAAACAATTACAACAACAAATATCAAATGGGGGTAGCGCGATAATAAGCGAGCGCTCCCCACCCCCCACACACACACACACAATACACCTCAGTCAGCCGCAGAGCCTGCCCCTGTTCTACGTGGACGCGCAGGACCATCAGTCAGAGGCCTGGACAGTCCAAACCGAAGGTCTGTTTAGTGCGCTTGGCACGTTGATAAAACATTTCATTTCATTTTATTTTATTTACAAAAAGCACGCAACTTTCTATACCCTGTGGGTGGCTTAGATAAATTTCACAGCATACTTTGCGGCATGTACTGTAAATGGTTTTCTCCTGACTAACAGAAACAGTGTGCATAGTAGAGCATAGTTTATGTTAACTAACAGCGCTGCGCCTGTGAGTTCTGTAGCAACCAGAGCTTGTTTGTTGTGGGCAAGCAACTATTTGGCAGCGACTGTTTAGCTTTTTTCTTGGCATACAGGGTGTATGCTAGTCGTGCAAGCCTGCCTGCGTGTACATGCGTTTTTTATTCAGCCTTATGTAAACGCTGGTCATCATCATCGCAGCCGCAGCAGCAGTAGCAGCAGCTCTTCATTTGAATTAAACGCTATCATTTTGGGTCATTATTTGGTTACGTGCGCTAAATGAGACGCGACGCGACGCCGAGCCACGCCCTCGGCCGCCATCCACGCGCCCATTAGCTGCCATTTGAGTTACGTGCGTGAAGATTGCGTTATTTATAACAGAGCAGGCAGCAGGCAGCAGGCAGCTGTTCCCCGCTCCCCATTTCCACTCGGCCCCATTACAGTGGGCATATGTTGATTTTTTTTTGTTACGACGGCTGCTTTTAACAAAATTAAAGACAATTTTAAACTGTTAACACCTTGTTGCTGCCAGCATAATGCAGTCCGCTGCCCTGCACCCTCTGCACGCCGCCCTCTTCTCCTCCATTGGCCACGGTGCATGGCGCATAACGCTGTCGGCGGCCTTAATTAAAAGCATATCCAACCCGCCGTCACGCGTGCTTCGTGCCGCGGGTCCATCCGCTTCATCCGCCCGCTCGGCACACAACGGGAAAAAAACTTCAACTTCAACTTAAATTCTCAACTCAAACGCAACTCAGACCCTGCCACCGCGTTGCGTCGCGTACATGTTGCACTTTTCGGCAGGCAGAAGGCAACTTTCTGGCGCCCGGGCGCGTGCCCGTCGAGCGTGGCAGCTTCTAATTAATGTGCGCTGCAAAGTTTGCGCTGCTGCAACAACAAGAACAACAACAACAACTGCAGGCAGTACCTGCCCTGCCGGGGCGGGGCCGAGTGGGGAGCAGGTTGGGGAAAATGAAACACAAATGCCAAAATGCCTGGCAATTTGGCCAACAGCTCGACGGCAATCAAAATCTCAGCTCGACGCAATGAGCAACGCTCTATACTACTATATTAAGTTAAGGGATTTCATTTACTGCACATGCTGCTGCAGATTGACTGTGTACGGCCTCTCCCTCTCTCTCCCGCTCTCTCTCTCTCTCTTTCTCTATTAGGGCATCTTGCCTCACGCTCCAAGAAGACTGCAAACTTTTCAATTAAATCGACTGAAGCTGCCGAAGCAAATGTCATTGCTCGACTCGGAAATGGGCATCATGAAAAACTTGAAAATTAAAATTTAATTGTTTTAACTATTTCGTTATTGCTCAATTGGCCAACTGCAGGACGAGTTCGTCTATCTACGGAGCAATGTAATTGCTAAATTTAGATGATTGTCATATTAAGTCGTTATTAAAATTGAATTTTCTTCTTTGAAAATTTTATTTGCTACATTTTGCTCACAGCAGGGTTTGGTAACGATGTAATAGCGATACTTAGAAGTTATCTCATTGTTTTATTATATATAATTTTATCTCTGACTTGCAGTTTCAAAGTCGTTCTACTATGCTTTACTTTTCAATTGCAAACAGCAGGCAGACTTTCCACAGAAGGACACAAGTTAATTGAATATGTTTTCAGCTTGTTACTGATACCAACAAGTTTTGCTTCTCCTATGCCGAGCTGTGCAAAATTTCCATAGCTTCCATATATGTAGTTGCCAGAGTTTGCTGGAATTTTGCATTCGAATATATACCATATTCAGGTAAATTCCTGATAAATACTTAAATAATGCAACTTTTCAAATATGTTATACGCACATCATTAGATGCCCTTTTGTGCTCAATTGCAATTGATATATTTTCTACTTATTCAAGTGCATAAATATTGTAGGACCAGCACTTTGCAAGATTTTAGATATCCATGGCACTTCCTACACCCATGGCGTATGTACCATGGCTTATGTACCATTGAAATGTACCTTATGATTTGACTACTAGTTTGTTTCTGCATTAAAATTAAATGAAACTAAATTTTGAAAGCATTTTTTTCCCATTTCTAGAGTGAGATGCTGCCAACCTGCAAACAGAAGCCTGATTAGTTAACAAAACTGAATTGGCCAGTATGCAAGTGGCCACATGCAACACTGTGAAAATAAAAACCACAAGGCCTGCAGCCAAATTTCCATTTGTATAATAAGGTGCTGCCAACTTATTTGACGATAACAGCGGCAAACTGAACCTAATTTGTTAACAGAGAGCTGAGCTGCCATATTCTGTTGCATTTTGCGTGCAGGCTCAACGGAAATGAAAAGAATATTTACGGTAGTCTGCGCCGGAAAAAAGGAAAAATAATATAAAATATACAAAGAAAAATATTCTACGTCGCGTTCGCTTGTTATTATAACTGAATATTTTATAAGATTTGCCTTTTGCCGGCGTTGCCTGCCAATTGGCAGCATTGTCAGCGCCAGTCAAAGGCATCAAAATGTAAGCAAAGGATTCGCAGCCCGTCGGCACACATGACAGCGCCAAGGGGCGAGGGGAGGAGAGTGAAGTGGGGGACGGGCCGGAGATAGAGCGAGGATTTAACGCAAGCGAGCATCAACAATGAATGTAATTCAATATGCAAATTGGCGACAACAATTTTCTACTTTTTCCCTGCTGCTGCTGCTGCTGTTTTCCATATAAATTTGCAATGCCGCTCGAGGGGCACACACGCACACACACACACACACACCACACACACAAATATATAGAGTGGTTGTTGCTATGCCATGTCACGAGCGTGGCCCGAATCCCATTGGCAATATTTGGCCGCTAACCAGCATCGATTCGAGTATCTCGAACATATTTTGTCATTAGTTGGCGACGGCAACCGACCGCAACTTCTAACGGGCGAAATGTTGCTTGACATTGATAATAACGTTGTTGATGGGCGTACGCGTGGGCGGGGGCTGGACGGGGGCGGCAGCTAACCACAAATGCAACGCACTCCGGCAGCAGCAGCAGCAGCAGCATTGGTTGGACTGCACCGTAATTAATTAGACTCGCAGGCATTTTATATGAAGAGCCTGGTCTGCAGCACTAATTGAACATGAAACGGCACCCACTCGCTGCTCTGGCAAACCCAAGCCCGCCTCCCCCCCCCCCCCGCCCGAATCAGCAGTCATCATGAGAGTTATCAACAGCAACTACATTGCCGATAATCGTACGCACAGAGGCGATGCTTTGTACGCCTACTCCGATTCCCGCCCCCCACACCTGCTAAGCAAATTGGGTTCAAAGTCTAAGTGCAGCTGACAGCACACTTGAAAACTGCACAACACACTTGATAGAGAGAGAGAGAGAGAGCGAGAGCGAGAGAGAGTGAGAGCATGTTACGCCTTAGGCTGGGCAATCTTGCCATGCCACACGCTGCTGTCATCCATCTAAATCAGTGCAGTTCCGTTCGAAATAGCCAAGCCATAGATCCACACACACACACACACACACGCACACATACGTGCGGCACGTTTAGCATGTGATGCGGCTTGTGGTTGAGTCGGGTTCAAATTGGGCAGGGGGCGGCTTCCGCTTCAGTCTTGTGTCTTGTGTCGGTGCCGACGGCGGCATTCGCATTCATGTGCAAGATTTCAAATTAAATAAGCACAAATCAAATATTTTGCAATTTCTGTCACTGCATGCCATTGCCTTCCCCGATGGGTGAAACGGCAAATGGGAAATGGGAAATGGGAAATTCGAGTGAGGTCGATGCGAGGCAAAGGGTTCGGGGTTGTGCTGCCACTGACTCTGCCTTCAGACATTGATTTATGTGGTTTCGGCGGTCCGCTCGGAACTTGTTGCCGTCGAGTTTATTTGGTGTGTAGTCGGTTGCCTCGTTTATTGGCTGAAAAATTAAGTCGGCAGCGTGCAGGAGGTTCGAGTGCCGAGTGTCGTGTGTGGAGAGTGTCTACAGTTTGTAGAGAGCCTGCCTGGCTGCCTGCCGGCGGTGATGGGGCATCGAGATTATGGTCTCATGGTTCACTCTCAGGCGGCTGTTGTTGTGTGAATGAGTTGATGATTTCCATTAGACCTGGTGCGAAAATCCGCTCGGCTAGACAACTGCAGTACAGTATCGACAAGTTGAAGTGCAGCTTAGCACGAGATTGAGGCATGTCGTACTGCACATTCCATAGTATGAAATGCAGTAAAATTCAGTGTAATTTCAAGTGAAATTGAATTCAAATAGAGTAGATCATTTGGCAAACTGAATAAAATATGCCAGCTGCGCAACGAATATATACTAAAATATACTGTTACACTTTTGAAATAAACCAGCAGGAAAAATAAATATAAAAATCAAAATTTTCTTTTGCTTTCATAATCATTTTTTTTTAATATACTAAGCTTCTGTATAAACTTTTTAGCTCATCAAATTCACGGTATTTTTATTAAATAAATATTCCTTAATAAATTTGCCCCAATTAAGTATTTAAAATATACCAAAAGGTGCATCAAATGCAGTAAGCTGCAAACTTAACAGCGCGACGTTGGCTCGACTGTTATTCCTACGCTGTTATTCTACGCTGTTATTATACGCTGTTATTATACTCTGTAGTTGATTAACAGTCGCTAATGTCAGTGCGTATTGCACACGAATAAATAGTAAAATTTTATCGTCATAACAAGAAAATCAAACAAAACCTGATCCCTTAACAAAATAATTGCCGTTTTGTTTACAAAGAAAATAACTGCGAACTGTTGATTTGCTTTTCTTGCCTCTGCATTTCGAACCGGCGTGCTGCAATCGAAGATAGAGGGAGAGAGTCTCTAAAAGCGAACTTCAGTTACGTGCCAGATTTCATTTAAGTAAGTTTTCTCCTTGAGAACAGCCGATTCTTGCCGATCCAGTGCGATGACCGAGTCACAGCAAACTGGTGAGTATCTGCAACCCATTCCGACAAACGAGTGGAATACCCTGGAAAGTGGGGAAGTGGGGGCGTACGCTGCTGCTGCTGCTGCTGCTGACTAGCTAATTAGGCAGCGAACGAGCGAAATTATGACAAATTAAAATGCAGTCGAGCGGGGGAAGAGGGGGCGGGATATATAACAATGGCAGGTGGCCAGACGGGCGGTCAGGCGCGCTGCTGCTGCTGCTGCCAACACATGCGCACACGTCCGTAATTACCCATGACCAGTGCAATAACAAAAGGCAACCAAATGGCTGACGAACGCGGTGGAGGCGTAGGAGGTGTCGGCGGTGGCCCAAAGGGTGACGAGACAAAAGCCGTGGCCGGCGACGAGCTGTAGTAATGGTCGGCAGAGGTTGGGGCACGGAGGCAAGAAGAACGAAGGGTGTGTGGAACAGGGCACGGGCGAATGGGTGCGTGTCGCTTGCCGTTCGTCACGGCCGTTTGTGGCTCATTGGTTCGGTGGCAGCGCGTGGGGATTGTGGGTGACCGGGGGGGTGGGGTCTCCTTACCTCACTGCGTCGGGTAATTTTTCATGGCGCCATCCGTAACGCAGTCCAGGCGCGTCCTTGTTGCCGGCCACGGCCCACATAAATTAACCGAAACGTATTAATTCTTTTTATTTCCCTACCATGCGCACCCCCGTCTCAGCCGCGCTCTCTCTCTCTCTCGACCCTCTCGCGCACCGTGTGTCCTTTTTTATATGCGTGCAAAAATTTATGCTTGAATTAAATATGATGACCAAAAAAGCAGTCGCAGCAGCCGACAATGTTTCAGTTGTTTCGCCGGCGCAGCCATCGCGCTTATTTACACATGTACAACACGGCGTATGCGCGTCGTAATGTACGACAGCGTGCACAATTAATCTTGCAACGTGTTTTATGTGCCTTCTTCTTCGAGTAGAAAGAGAGAGAGAGAGCAGCCCCTTGGCCACCCTTGGTCCACTGTGGCCATCATGCTGCGGCTGGGTTATAATTGAATTTTCATAGCCATTACCAAGAGACGACGACGACGATGGCGACGCGCTCCTCATCGTTCTTGTCGACTCGGTCATTATTTAAATGTAACGACGCTTTATTATTACGGCAATCGAAAGCAAATGATTCCGGCTTTATAAATATAAATCAAATTAGAAGCACAAAGACTGTGCACACAAAATTCAAGCTACCCAGCAGCCACATGTTGCACAGCAATTTGGCCAATGTGGCGTATGGATAATGTGGCAAGCGCTTCCTGAGCTAGGACCGCATAAAACGCACATTTATTCTACTACACCAAAATGACATTTAAAGCAGCATCGCGAGTAGATTTAAATAATGACAGCGGCAGCAATTATTGACTGAATAAACCTGATAAAGGAAAAGCTTAGAAACTACTTAAAGAGATGCTTAAGATTTGTAAATAAGTTGCAGTTGACTAAAAGTAGATATGAACCAGCACATGCAGGACTTACCGTATTGAGGCAATTCAGTTTAAGCTGAAAGAAAAGAGAAGCGATTATTAATTTGAATATTATTAAAAGAATTCATAACATTTAAAAACGAATTTAATTTATCGCATATTTTAGTTGAATTTCAGCTTGAAATTAGGCTTCAGAATAATTGTAATCTTTTGAAATTATGTGCGCATTTTGCTGGGTCGTAGAATCGATCAATATATATTTTTCGTATGGCTAAATTTTCTAGAAAATTTGCCAGCACCTTAACAGATGTGCTCGCTGTTATTCAAAAATAAATCGTTTATTCAGACACTGGAAATAGGTCGTTTTTAACGCACTTTTAGCCACAAACCAGACGGCTAGGTATACAGACGATCTATAAACGATCTATAAAACATAAATAAACAGAGATATATAAATTTACTTTGTTTTTTCATTGCAGCTACGTATCGGGTGGGCGATTTTGTGTTTGCGAAGAAGATCGGTTACATTCCGTGGCCGGCGCGAGTGATCGAGGTGTCAAGTCAAGTGAGCCTCGTGCAATTTCTCTACACAAACGACTATCATAGCGTATCGTATCGAAAACTGTGGCCCTACAACGAGCAGACCAGAGCCAAGTTCGTCACAGGGCAAACACTAAACTACGCGGAATTCGGCAAAGCAATTAGGCTGCTCGAAAAGATAAGCGAGCATGAGTTGCGTTTTCTGCACAAGTTGCGACAGCAGCGCGAAACGTTGCATGTGGAGCCGCAGTTCGTTGAGCAGGTGAATCAGTTGCGCTGCAGCCTGACGGTGCAACATCAGAACTACGCACAGGCACAGTTGGCTTTTCAGCGATTGCTGCAGCTGCCACTTAGTCAGCTTCTGCTCATACGTAATCGCGAGGCAGTCGAGTCGATACGATTGCTCTGTCGATACGTGCAACACGACGCGTCGAATTTGGATGGGCCCGTGCTGGTGCGCGAATCGGCCAATCGATTGATGCAACGTTTCGCCGAACAATTTAATACGTCACAGTTCTGGTCGCAGTACTGCAAACTGTGCGGCATTTACATGCGATACACGGTGCCAATTGCCAAACAAAGCTGAGCAAACAAGCAAATAAAACACAACAAATAAAAGCCAATCATGTCAAGATTTTTATCATTTCTAGTTGTGAATGTGACAAATATGCCTGTGTGTCTAACTCTCTGCAGCCCCCCCTTTAGCTGGTCAAGATGTTGACACGGCAGCAAGAGATAAACAATCGATCAAAAAATAAGACAAATCATCGTTTCGATTGTCGATGTACAATAAACAAAAGCCAACTGTGTTCACGCCATGGTAGACACACACACACAAACACTTGCACACCCCCAGACAAACAAAATTTCACTTTGTGCAGCAAAAAGGCAACGCAGGGCAGGCACAGGCGCAGGTAACGGCAAAGGCAAAGGCACAGGCAAAGGCAAATTCAATTTGAGCTGTCAAAAATCTAACCAATATTGGCAGCCTGCGTGTGTTTGTCTGTGTGGGAACGGGAAGGGGGGCGGGGGCTGCTATCGCCGGGCACAATCGATTGAAAACATAAATGAAATTGACAGCCAGCATGCCAGGTGACCGTTGGTTCGCCGTTGGTTTACATCGCACCCCGTCGCACGCCCCACCACGCCCCTCGCCGCACTGCCACCCACTGTGCCGGGCTAGCACCTTGTTGCCTTTGAAGTTGCACGAGTCTCAGCTGGGCCGAAGGTGTTCAAGTGTAACTAAAGCATCGAATTAATTTGACATTTGCTTTGTCACTGTCAGCTCAACGCACGACAGCTGCAGGTTTAGGGTGAGTTTTACGGGGCTTAACTGGGCTTACCAGCCTTGTGGGGGGGGGAGTAGCAGAGGGCTGCCATTGCCCACTGATAATGATATGTAACAGGGCACAGATTGAACACAGTGCCAGGTATTTGGCTTATTGCCACTTGACCAACAAGCTAAAAAGGTGCAGACAGGTGTGTAGAGCGCAAGTAGGAGGGGAAAGCAGGTCAAAGCTTTTAAGCAAATTAC
Source organism: Zaprionus inermis (assembly GCA_018151445.1). NCBI lineage: Eukaryota > Metazoa > Arthropoda > Insecta > Diptera > Drosophilidae > Zaprionus > Zaprionus inermis. The sequence goes on along the minus strand of JAECXD010000716.1, from coordinate 227,361 downwards.
TCAAATATAAACTACTTTTAATTTCTAAGCATTTGTGCTTCTTCTGCTTCAACTTCCTGTCATGTTGTCATTAGCGGAAAAAATAATGAAAATATTAAACGAATATAAACAAGCGTGCTATATGCTCGAACTGCTGAGGCGCACAAATAATAATGTTATTTTTTAATTTACCTAAAATGCTGCTTACAAACAAAACAGCTTTTAATGTGGCCAAAACCAAAATATACATAGCACTGCTGGAGCGGGGGAGGGTGGGGGCAGGTGTGTAGGTTGTTAAGCACAAGTTTGTGGGCATCTTCAGCAAAATTGAAACCAAACTCTGCACAGTAGTCGAGGAGTAGTTGAAATTGTTGAAAAATTAAAAAAAAACAATGTTTTATTATTTTACTTTATTTAATTTGATTTTGACGTTTGTTTAAAAACAAAGCAAGAGTGGCAAAACCCTGAAATATTTATTAAAAACTTAATAAAAATAATATATTAAAAATGAAACATAGATATGCAGTGCAAGGCTTATATTATTTAAAATCGATGCAATTTGATGTTGAATAATACTTATATTTGTAATTTTGAATTTCGTGTACATTTCTTTTAGCATTTTAAAGCACTCGCGCCACTGTGCGCCAAGGCTATTATGTCATAAGCACCGCTACTTAGTGGCGGATTTTGTTTTTATAACAAACGTTCTTAGCCGAGGGCCACAAAGAGCACCGCATCGGGTACTACTTATGAGGTCTCTGTTTGAAGTTCTTTGAATTATTTTTTATGAATAGGTGTGGCCAGAAGAAGCTTGTCACTGCGCAAGGCAGAGGGATGGGGGGGGGAGAGAAGAAAACAGGAAGCGCGGCATGGGGAGCGCGTGCGAGCCTGCTGCCAATCTCATTACATTTTGCACTTATCAACTAATGAATTGATTCTGTTTTCAGGTTGAAAATCATCAAATGAAGTGACCGTTTGCGAGCGTTGCTTAACGGTAATTTATGGCGCCGCTGCTGCTGCTGCTGCTGCTGATGTTTATCTCAGCTGTAGGTCTGAAAAGCGCTTATCGCAGGCTCGTGTTGTTTTGTTGAACGCGCAGCAGCAACAAACAAACCTTTTGATAAGCGAAAACAACACGGAGAGCGCTGGCTCGTCCAGCAGCTGTGATTTATTTTGCTTTTACAGCGAATTTTAAAGTGCTTAACTATAAAAACAAGTCACACTCGCTCACACACACACACACCCACGCTCTTCCATATGCAGAGCAATTTTCTGCTGACTTTTATGTTCGGTCATAAAAAATTGCTGTAGTCCTTGCTTGTGGCTTTGCCTCACTATTTGCGCTGGCATTTTTGAGTTGGTTTCCCTTTTTTTTTGGGTTTTTTCTTCTCCATTTTTGATACTAATTAAAAATTGTATATTTATCAAAGTTAGAGAGGCAGCGCGGAGCAGGCAGCAATTCTGCAGAAATAACCGAAAAACTAAAAACACATGCGGCAGGCAAACGCAAACGCATGCACACACGCACACACATACGCACACACTCACACACACACACACGCACACACACACAGATGTATATTTTTGCAAGCAGAAAGATTTTGTTGACAGAACTTTACAATAAAACGAAAGTTTAATGCAGAAGTTTTTGCCCCAGCATTGCGTTTGCGGGCTTAGCTTTGAGGGGCAGCTGCCTCTTTCCGCTTCCCCTTCCGTCGCCTGCCGCCTGCCCCCTGCCGCTTCACCTCTCTCGCTCCGGCCACAGTCGCAGGCGCAGTGGTCGTGCCTGTTTGCGCAACTTACAGCCAAAGTAAACTCATTACCAATGCAAACAAACAGTCGAACAGGAGGCGTGGGGGGAAAACTTTTTAAAACCCACCCAGAAACTATTTGCCTGCTGGCCGCACCGCCTACCCCCCCTGTTCTCCCCCTTCAGAGAATGAAAATCATTATAAAACGAATAAAAAATAATTAAGTGCTTGCATGTCAATGCGAGCGAAATGCATATTAAGTATACGACGTGTTTGACTACACGCTCGCACCTGGCGCAGGTTTGGCTGCACTTCGTAAGATGAAATCAAAAGTATTTTGACTTTATTAGAGTAAATATATTCCTTTGTTATTTTAAGGGCTGTAGCCTGATTTGGCAGCATGAAAAAATGGAAATTAAATAAATATGCTTAATTTGCAGAGTGCGGCATTGTCGTGGTTTCATGGTGGTTCTTCTGCAAATTGTTTTTTAAATGAATGCGTTTCAATGAGTTTGTGCAGTTGTACTTAATTAACATGGAATTTGCAAAGTGTTCTCAGAAACTACAAGCGCCCAGCTGCATTATATTAATTCTATGTAATTCATTTAATTTGATCTGTGTATGCGTTGAACTGGTGTTAGCCCTCAGCGTCGGTAAAAGTTAAAAATATGTTTAAGCTTATTTACAAATTTGCAACGGGATTACAGCGAATTGCGCTGGCACTTCGTGCGGGCAAATTAGATAAAGTGTAAAAAATACATGCATTATTTTTAAAATTTTAATTGAAAGAAAAAACAATTTTAAAAATATATTTATATATTTTTTTTATGTCTTGATATATTTATTTTATTTTATTTTATAAACAGAAATAGTTGTAGTCTCTTTATATCAAACAAAATAAAAACACATTTTTATAAAATAATTTCAAAAGCAAAAAGCTATCAAGCACTTTTGTACCCTACAAAATCGCAGCAGTTAGAGCATTGGATTGTCTGTATTTGCGCTTTATTCACATTCCAATGGTTTTGTTTTGCTTGTTTAGTTAGCGTAGTTATCGCATTTGTAAACCGCAGAGAACAAAATGTTAGTTTTGTAGCCAGTTTCGTGGGTCGTTGCGCACAATGTGCACTGCGTGTAATGTGTAATTAAAATGTGGCAGACAACATGATGGCGACATGGCCGCATTTAAGTTGCCGCTGCTGCTGCTGTTGCCAGGGCCAGCATTAACCACACAGTAATAATTAATTGAGATATGCATCAAGAGCGGAAGGCACAATATGGACAAAGAGGTGGGCAGCATGTTGCATGCTGCAACAACAGTTGCCAAACAGACTTGCTTGGCTTGTAATTTATTAATAAAATTGATTAATGCACTGTGTATATGCTGATCAAGTATACGACAGGTTGCCCGTCGGCCCGACCGCAGGCACTAGCTGATAATTGCCTTAACTTTGTCGGCAGCTGCTTAACTAATAATGCGCTTAGCGCCAAGTTAAAGCTGCTCGCAAGCCCCGTGAACAGTTACAGTAATGTGCGAAGGGGAGGGAGCGGTCCAACGTACTTTTAACAAACTCTGCTTAGCCAATGACCACGAAATTCTAATCCCAGCAGAGCAAGCGAGGTGTACCGAGGGGCAGGCATAAAGCGGGAGCAGCTGAGAGATAGAGAGGGCTGGGCAGAGGAAGAGGAAGAGGGCGACTGAGCTGCGAGTTTCGTCAGAGCAATTAAGAACGCATTTCATGCTAATCGCCTGGCTGCCCGGACAGCTTGCGCTGCAGTTGAGTGCATTTCATTTAAATGAATTACAAGCGAAATATGAGCACCACTTGGCAGAGTTAGAGCTCGAGCGTGGGGTGGCAGGGCGGGCAGTGGGGCGGCGCGGCGCGGCACGGTAGTCCGAGTCAATGGTCGTTAAGTGGCAGCCGCACGGACGCCAAATGTTAATCAGTATTTTCATTCTACCAAAGCGCAAATCACAAAATACAACAGGGCACAAAAATTGGTAATTAACGCTTTATATTAAGCGAGCACGAGGGGGGAGTGTGCGGGAGGGCGAGAAAGACGCAACAGAGGCAACTGCGAGCGGATGATGCTGATTCTCATGATGCGGCACTGTTGCCTCGCCTTGTATACCCTGGGGCAGGCTAAATGGGTGTGCGGTGCGTTAATAAAATCGAAAATAACGATAGTAAAAGAAATTTTCCGATAATCGATAGTTTTCTTTTACTATCGAAGGTTTTTTTTAACACCGTTTAAAAATATTTACGGTTAAAACACATGCTGTGAGCAACAATTTTGAACAATAAATGTTTTCAGGGTTAATTAGAAATTCGATATTATTGATTTTGTTTTAAAAACAACGGAGCCTCGATATTATCGAAAATCGAGCATTTTGCAACACTGCAATGAGTGTATATAAAGCGAAGATAGAGTAGATCTTGTCAGTTGTTTTCTTTCTAACAAGTACAGTGTGCTTAAGATACTCCACTCTGCAACTCTAGCTTGATTTCCAGGGTATTGCTGCAGTCGGCATAGCATACTTATCAGACGCCTTTCTTAAGACTTGGCCGCTTTGATGCCATGTTAATTTAAATGAATTTAATTAATTAGCGTTCAACATAAAACTGACGTCAATGGAGCCAAAATCTGCCGTCCGTTGCCGCGGCAACCGATGACAAAGCCATCATGTTCTCGGCCCTAATAAGTTGCCATGGCCATCTGGCCAGCTGCCGGGGTGTGCCACAGCGCGGCAATGTTCTTGGCCAATTTGCGGCTTAAGCTTAAGCAGCTTGATATTCCGACAATTATGCCCAATATTATTGAGCCTCATGATGACGTTGACGTTCGCGCCAAGCGCGGGCGTCGTCGATGTTGACGTTGACGTTGACGGCGACGGCGACGGTAAAAGCGATGGCGGCGTTGATGCAGCAGCGCTGGCAAACGTCGTAACAGCTGTTAATGGCGTTTCGTCTCTAATCTGATAAGCGGATATCCGATTGTACACACACACACACATACGCATAAACAAACACACACCCACTTATGTCTAGGTGGAAAATCGAACATGCTAATTAGCGTCCGTCGGTTCGTGCATATATTTTAATTAAAAATTGATGGGCGCATTTGCATTTTATTTATGAATTTATCTCAACACGAGCAATTGAGCAGCTTAACAGAGCGCAGTGCAGATTAATTACGATAAGTTTGGATGATTGAAAGGCCGTACGATAAGCCTGGCAATTAAGTAAATCGAACAAAAACTCGCATAAATTAATTCTATTCTCAACGATTTCAATAAGCACACGCGAACAAGTTGACAAATCGCAGCTCAATGCAGATAAGCGACTAATCGATAAATTGGAAATGTAGGTTATAATGTGTGCGGCAAATTAGCTGAAATATCTTGCAGTATTTAAGGGCAATATATATGCTAGCCTAGCGTCGTAATACTAAGAGCGCAGGCAGCGCTGCTGGAAACTATGTGATGCAATAACTAGCATAACTTCTGTATTTTTGCTGTTATTGCTGTGTAATATAAACGATAGCTGCATATTGTGTTCATCTGTATGTAAGTCGTCTAATAATCATGTATCCCAACTATATTCGCTAAAAATCGAATTATTTGCCATAGTATTTTCTTGCTTATGCATAATGCATATGACATCGTTTCGGTCTTCTACGCTGTACTAAACCATACTTTCCAACAACAAAGCGCATTGTAACACTTACCTGCTCACGCACACTAACACACACGCACACTAACACACACGCACACAAGCATTTTGATACCGATTTCGATAGAAATGCAGACGGAATGAAAGGCAGGCTGCATAACAAGTGTCGCTTTCAGAGCGACAAGTGAAACAATAACGGTAAAAATCGATGACAAATACAATTGCAATACGTACGGGCGCCATATCTAAATATACCTACATATGCACTGTGTGTGTGTGTGTGTGTGTGCGAGACCATAATATTTGTGCAGCAGTAAATGCAACGCAAAGTAAACAGGGGCGCAAAAAAATGTAGCACACAGCGTGTTGTGTGGAGCACGTGACAGCAGTTGCAGCTGTCAATGTGGCACATCAACAGTGCAAGAAATAAGTATGCACACACACACGCACACGTACAAGCTTCTGTCATGAAGCGAGCTCGCTAAACGTTCTCAAGGTGTCTAGTATTGTCTGAGTGCGGGAAGTGCGGGGCAATTGCTGCCCTAAAAAGCGTAAATTATCGATGACAAATCGCATTACGAAATGACAAAATGCAATAAATCGACTAATTTAATTAACAAGCTTGAAAAATTTGACAGCAAGTCAAGCTGGATGGAAAAAAAAAACAAACAGCCAAAGCTAGCTGAAGCAAGACAGACAAAACGGAGCGTATAATTGATTTAAGCTTGCGCACACACATCACGCATACGCCGTGTGTTTGCATGTAGCTGAATTTGAGGTAGCGAGTGACACAGTGAAGATTATCAGCTGCCAGACAAGCGTGATAAGAGGGTGGGGCAGATTGGGGCGAGGGTGGACTTGGGATGAGGCGTGGCAGCAAATTGATTTCCAATAAGCAGCGCGCCACGTTAGATTGTGTTAATTTTACGCTAAATCTGTTTTCCTTGCACCCCAGCAGCCGCAGAACTTCATTGATAAACTTTGACATTGATGAGTTAATGATGATGGCGAAAACACACACACACAGACACACACACGCACACAAAGAATATGTCAAGCAGATGAGCTGCTTGTTAACTTTCGACGATGCCAGAGTCGTCCGTGAGTGAGTCGAGGGTGCACGCGCAGCATGCCATGCCTGTTTTATGGCCAAAGTTGGCAACGACTTTGTCATTTGTCATGGGCGCAAGATATGCCAAAAATTAAGTCAACCAAAGCGCAAAAGTTCTTTTAGAACTTTTCTATTGTCGAATGGGCCAATTGGCCCCGGCCTATGCTCCATAAAAATCATGTTTATTAAACACTTGCCACGAAGTGTGACGTCGCCCGAGTGTGCGAGTAAGTAACTAGCCAAAGATTTGCCAATAATTATGATAAATGTTTTATGCATTAATTGATTGCTGCTCGGGGAATGATCTGAACGCAACTATGAATCATTAGGCCAGAAAGCTTTCAATTAATTAGATTTATTAATGAAAAACAAAGTTACTATTAACAGCATCATTTTAATGATCTCTTCCCATGGACCATTAAGTCATTAGGGTTGGCGAGGATTTAGTGTAAGGCAAGAGCATGTGTGGGGTAGTTTAGTTTTTGGATGAATATGTGCTTAAAAATTCTCAAAAAGTCAAACTGTCTGTTTGAACACCTGTATCGTTGTGAATATAAAAGCTAGAGATATTTAATTTGTCGTGCACATAGATAGATACACATAGATAAATACTTTATTAACCCATCGCACAAATTTCAATTTTTTTAGATCAAATTGGGATAGACATATATGCAGCATTTGTTGGAATTAAAATTTACTTACGAAAATCATTTGATTTTTAATCAGTTACAACAGAAGCTTAGTTTCATATTCGACTAACAAAAAGTATCACTTTTTCTGCTAAAATGCGAAGTTTCTTTCTCTTAGACAACATTCTACTGGCCTGCTGTCAGCAGCAGCAGCACAACTCTATCTCATCTCCCCTCCGCACGCTTTGCACACCTGTTTGGCCACCCCAGGCACTGTGTGCGAACTTTACCACTGGCGAAGGGATTCGAGAAAAAAAACTGTAGAAATAACCAGCTTTGGCAACGGTAACCAAAAACTCAATTTCCGTTTGAAAACTCATTTCGCATTTTGGTTGTTTTAAATCAACAGCATCGGCAGCAGAGACAGAGGCAGAGGCGGAGGCAGAGGCCTTTCAGGGCAGCAGACAAACAGTTGCGTAAAAACAATAAACAATGCCGGCAGCAGCGCAGCAGAAGCAGGAGTCGAGATGATTTGATAGGACGAGGGCGACGAGCGGGAGACCGGGTGAGCGAGGGGTCGAGGTCAATGGGCAATGCTACAAGCAACAGTGGCTGCCAAATGGCCTCATGTGCATGCCCCGACAATTAATTCACAATAAAACAATCAATTGATTACCATTGCATCCGGCCGCGTAGCGGAAATTGTGCGCAATATCCCTTTGTTAACAGGACAGCACTGGGCACAGAGGGGTAGAGTGAGAGAGAGAGAGCAGGTAGAGGGAGGGCAGATGTTCGCTGTATAGTGTGTCAAGTTGAAGCTGACAATAGGCAAAGCGTCGACACGCAAAAGAAAATGCAAAAAACTGAATAGAGAAATTTAAAACCGAAATCGAAATGCCACGCCGGTTAACTGTTTGCATAGGCATTGAAGCAGACAGGCCCCGGGGGTCGTCTCCCTTTCCGACCCCCCTCCCCTCATCTATGGCCCAGCCATTTGTCTGGTACTGCAACTGATTAGTGTTGGAAACCGCCTGCATGCCTCAACCAGCAAGCAGACGCCTGTTTGCAACGCCTTTGGGTTTCGACGTAATGAATTCATTACGAAAGAAACGGAAATGCCCTGCGGTCTTGTTGGCCCCTGACCCGGCGACCCCTTGGCCGGCCGAGTACTTTGTCAACGATTGAAATTAACTAAAGGACTAAAGGGAATTTCGTGGCAATAATTATTTACTGAGAATAATTACAAAAAGCATGCGAATCGAAGCGAACGAGTTTCCGTAATTCCCATGAAATTTTTATGATTCGACGTGACAAAGGAGTGACAATAAATTAATTAGGCACACGGTAATTGTGGTTTAAACTGTGTCAACTGTAGAAAATATACAATTGGCATGGCACGAAAAGACGGCCCCAAGGAGCGGATGGGGGAAGAGAAAGCGCGTGTGGCAAACTTACCTAGACAGCAGACCTGGCTCGTTATGGGTAAACATAAATTTCACTTGGCAACTAATCGGCTTGGATGGACTCGGCGACAGGGTGTACGGGATGCACGACAGGGTGTTTAAAAAGTTAACACTAGCCAAAGTTAACCAAATTTGTTGCATACTTTGCTGCGCCGCTTCAGAAAACACACTGAGCGAACGAGCGCGCTTCGTAGCCGCGCGTAGACTCAGATTGCTGCACATAATGAGCAGCAGGCTGCCACACTGATGCTGTACGGTGTCTCTGTGTGTGTGTGTGTGTGTGTGGGCGCCACACAGCTGGCGAACTGTGAATGTTTAAGCACGACTAGCTGGATATAGCAGCGGCTGCTTGAATTTGCGCCAAAATGCTAAAACGCAGCGGGAGTTCATCATCATCATCATAATCATCATCGTCGTTGGCAGCAAATACAAATACAGCAACAGCAACAACTGCACAGTGGCCAGTACAATGGATGCGGCACAATAAAACCGGCTTAAAATGCAACAACTTTTACGCAAATCCACGATTTATTTGCATTTTGCTAGTTCGATCAGCTTTTCTATGCGAAAAACATTTGTTTAACTTGCGTTTTTATTCAAAATGTGTAGATGAATGTTGTTCAAAATGTTCTATATAATATCTTTATTTGATATGTGTGCCCAGGCTTTTGCAAGTGTTGACAAATAGCGCCAGTTTTAGTTTATTCTTTATCAAGTATAAGCTGCATGATTTTGTATGGAAATTTATTTAGTAAATAATTCAAAAAGCAATTAAGAAAATGAAGAGCTTTGTAAGACATTTTTGCTTCTACAACTTGTGTATAAAGTATGCTTTCATTGGTAATTATATTCGGGCTAAGATTGCTATCTATTTCAATCCTTTGCCGAAGATTACAAGATTGTTTTTTTATTGGTTAAAAAAATAAATCTTCTTTTAGATAAACTGTTTAAAAATACGTAGTTCATGGATTTCCCCTGTCTTTACTCCCATCTGCTTGTTTGATTTTTTCCGGGCCCACTGTGCGTATGCCAGTTTATTGGCCCTACCACCCGGCGGCAGGTAATTGCAAATGGATTCGCAGACATCTGTGCAAGCACACAAAGAAGCATATACACACGTACACATACACATGTACACATACACATGTACACGTACGTTCTGTTATTTCTTAATACTTTCGCCCGCATGCCCGCCGTGGCTTAATTAGGCGACGTCAGAGCGCGGCCTTGGTCCGAGTTTATTGATATCGTATACGGCGCGCACTGTGCACAGTGCTGTCTGGCAGTTGAGCGACAGCTGAGCGTTTAGTCTTGTCGCAGTGCAGCGTCTCAATTGCCGTTGGCGCCAAAAAATATGACCCACTTAACCCACACAACGGCAACAACGGCGGAAACAAGAGCAACAGCAACAGCAGCAACAACAAGGCGTAGCAACTAAAACATGGGCGCTGCCATTTGCCCGCCATGTTGCATGTGGCAAGGCACTTAACTCAATTTGCAATGAAGCCGTCGCTCTTGATGTTGCCACACGCCGTAGCTGTTGCCCGTTGTTGTTGCTGTGCAGCATAACGAAATTGCTGGTATATTACGAACGACACCAGCGTATTGTTATTATTGCTGCTGTTGCTGTTGTTGCTGCTGCTGCTGTTGCTGCTGCTGTTGTTGCTGCGGCTTGCGGACGCCAGCGACGTCTTGACTGTGTCATCAGAATCGAATCGAAATGAAAACCACAATTGAAATGTCAGACAAACGCATTGCAAGCTGCTGCTTTTTCTGCCTCGACCCACATAAAATTCATTTCGCACTGAAGTTGCCACAACAAACGCGCAACAGCCGTCGTGGCAAGCAGCAGCAGCAGCAGCGGCAGCCGTGTGGCAGGCAGGGAGGCGCTTGTTGCGCGCCATTTTTTGTGCAGAGCGCAGCCTTTTGGTTTGAATCATTGAGCAGTCTGTGGCAATGGTGTGCGCGAGCACAAGGCGCAACAGGAGGCGACGCGACTATCAGACAACACACACACACACACACACACACCGACAAGCAGGCACACAGGCTGATAATATTCGATGGCGTCGCAGTGTGTTGTCATTCGCAGCCTCCTCCTGCCATGGCGCGCCGGGGCGTCCACTAGGTGGCATAGCTCTTGTCAATAGTTGGCGCCGCCTTTTGACACGGCCCCAAATGAAAAGGCACACACACACGCACACACAGGGCTCTTCGGTGTGTGCGTTGATTGAAATGTGAGGGATGGTGCTGCAATGGGGGAGGGGCATGTACTACACGAGTTAGCAGCATAAAACTGTCATTAGAATTGTTTGCCAATGGGCTGCTAAAAAGCTGCTAACATCACGGCCACTTGAGCAAAAATGCCAGCACAAATTGAATTCCAGTCACGTGCACACAATGACACACTAATCACACACACACATACGCACACACAGATTCTGGGAGAGACTGAAAGAGATATCTAAAAAACTTAAGAAGTATGAGTTAAGGGCTGAGAATGAGAGGAAGAGGGAGAGGGAGACGGGTCGCTTGCCATTAGCAGTTGGCAGCTGCATGTCACATTAGCGCAGAATGCACACGACCAAGGAAATCAAAATTGAATTTGCCCTGCAGTGCACAGTGGGCCGAAACAGCGAAACTTTTGGCATATGTTTCAGTATTTAATTGCTTCGCATCTTAGTTTATTTAAATGATATTATGTATAAAATGGTGAGTGGAATCAATGAATAAAGTTGGCATTGTGACTATTGCTTGATTTGATTTATTTGGCAAGCTATCATATAAATAAATATCTATGTCTTCTGTTTACATCTATAAATTTGTAAATTTGTAAATTTTCTCAAAATCGAACGGTAACATAGTAAAAATCTATCCAGATTGAAAATTGTTGTATAAAACGTGAATAAAAACCAAGGAGCTGCAAAATCATAGCACAATCGATAAAAACGATAGTGTTACAATTTTTTTATAGTTTTTTTTATAGTTTTTTATTTATAATTATTTTCAATAATGTTTAAGCAGTATAATAAAAAATTTGCGGCTTAAACACTTGGCTTAGGCAATATTTATAAAAATAAATTAATAAGTTATGCTTATTTAATAGATATAACAAATGGTAACTGTAATTTTTCTTCAAAAACATGGAAAAATCAATAGGGTATAAAATGGATTTGTTACAGCACTTTAAGCAGTGACAATAAAAAATAAGGGGATTAATTTTCATACATTATTTTTCAAATTGCTCATTTGCCCCACAGTGCAATGGCCAAGCGTGTCTGACGAGCTGAACTCAGCCGAATTGAACTGAACTGAACTGAACTGAGCTGAACTGAAGCTCAGCTGAACTCAACTCAACTCTGTCAAACTCAACTCGAGCGAACTCAACTCAACCGAACTCAACTGAACTGAGCCGCGCTGCGTGGTGAGTTTGGGCCCAATACGCTGGCTGAGCGGACGACACGAGAGCGAGAGTCGACATCAAAACAAAGAAATCCATGCGGGTTGAGCCAAGTCAAGCTAACTCGCTGAAAGTCTAGAAAGTGATGGCGTGGGAGGAGGGGAGTGGGCGACGGGGTTGGGGGGGGGTGAAATGGTGGAAATATAAACGCGTAGTATGCGCGCGGAATGACTAAGGCAAAGTGCGCGAAGATTCAACAAATGACAGAAGCCACGACAAGCAACAGAGCGCCAAGAGCCCAGAGCGTGGGAGCAGCAGGGAGAGGAGCAGCAGGAGCAGGGGCAGGGGCAGGGGAATAGGTTTAGCTGGAGCAGCAGCAGCAGCTGGAGGTGTAGCTGGAGCCGACCAGTTCCAGCTGCTGTGCTGGCAGCCAAGCAAAAAGCGTAAGCGCTGAGTCTGTGCTTGACGTGCATGTGTGTCTGTGTGTGTGTGTCTAAGTTTGGGGTTACTTTTTTGCTTGAGTGTGCAGGTTTGCGCGCGTATGTGTGTGCGAGTGTGTGTGCGCAAATTACAGACTAACAAGTGGTCGTTGACTGGCAAGCCAGCGAGGCAGACAGCTCCAGCCACGACAGTTGATTTGATTTGACAGCAAGACATGACATTTGGGTAGCCCGACAGGCAGCCTCCACCCCACTCCCCGCACAGCCCATACAGCTAGCCTGGCAGCCCGTCAGCTCAGCCGGGAAACAAGACGCATCTCGAGTGAAGTGAAGCTGAAGAAATGCCACGAGTGCGCTGAAGGCTGCCCTCCGCATCCATTCGCATCCGCATCCGCCAGTGCCGCTGGCAAGTGCAAGTAACCGCAAGCCCGTCCACCCAAAAATAAAAAAAAAAAAACTGGGCTCATGGCATAATGAAGATGGATGCAAAGGCAAGGCTAGCATGGCGACTGGCATAACAATGGGTTGGCCGGACGCGGTACTCGGAAACGGAAATGAATAGCAGGAGGAGGCGGACATGGGCATCAGCGACGCCAACGCACAACTGGAACGCCAATGCGCTTGGCCAATGCTGCTAAGCGCATAATGCAGAAGCCCATGTGGAGGACACGTAACTATTTTCTATTTACGCTAACAGTGCTAGCTAAAAGTAGGCAGACGTGTAGTTCAGAGTAATATATGAAAATAATTGTAATTATTATCAATATTTTGTTTGGAGCCAAAACTGCTGCAGGGCACTGTTTGTACAGCTTATTACTGCGTTTATGCGTAGCTCATTGCATGACTTGAGCAGATGTATGACTCACAGCCAACTTAACTTGCTTGATTTGAGTGGCAGCATCTTGGGTATAAGTATAAACAAATTTGCAAAAAATTTATTTTAAAACTTTTACTACTTTAAATCATGTTTATGCTTTAAGAAAATTCAAAAATTGTAAATGTGTATTTTTAAAATTTTGTTTCGAGCAGAGACTGCTATAAGTCACTGTTAGTGCGCTCCAAACTTACTATTAATAATATTCCAAATCAATATTTCTGCTGTGACAGAGTAAACGAAAACATAAAGAGAAAAATTAAGCAAAAAAAACAAAATAAAAATAAAACCGCAAAGTGCATGCAATATTTTTTGCTGCTGTGCCAACACTTGTGTTGCGCACTGTTTATGGATTAATGCTGCCACGTCTAACTGTATTTATGCATATATATTTTTTACCCCTGATAAATAACTCTCTCGCACTCTCTCTCTCGCTCTTCTCTGTGTCTGTTTAATGCGATAATTTAAAATGCATCTGCATAATTAACGTGCAGCATATGCAAATATTTATGGTACTCAAACAATTACTTTTTGCGCGCACTGTACATGCTCGCATACACACATACAAGCATACATATGCATAGTCGTATATCAATATGCCTGGCAAACAGCTGAATGAGTCGCTATAACTCAGCTTACCTCTTTGTTTTGCTCGCTCGCTCGCTGCGGATTGTGGTTGTTGCTCTTGTTGTTTTTCCCACAGTGGTTGCTGCTGCTGTTGTTGTTGTTGTAGCTATTGTTGTTGGTTGTTGGTGTCGTAGGTGGTGCTGCACGTGTGCTGCGACGCATGCAGGTGCCAGTGGGTCACTAGTGTGTGGGGCGGAGACGGTGGGTTCAGCTACGTTTCTCTCTCTCGCTCGCTCTATCTCTCGTGTTGCCAGGCGGGCGGGAGGCGTTAGGCGCTGGTGGGCGGGGCTTTGGGAGTGCGTCCTGATTGCTGGTAATGTCGTTGGCCGTGTAAGGATATCGTAGGCGTCGACGACGACGACGACGACGACGTCGTGGCTTACCTACGCCTGACTAGTCAGCTTGACGTGCTGAAAAGTCACTTTCGAGTGTTTTCACTTTCCCTGCGCTGCCGCACGCTGCACGTGCGCGTTGCCGTCGACAACGACAGCCGACAGCCGACAGCGACAGCGACGTCGACGCTAGCGTCAGCGTTACTTTTCTTACCTGCCAAGTGGCACTTGGCTGCGTTGTTAGTTTGAAATTTCGCTTACAGCTGCACACACACAGATAAGCACAGTGCCTTACACAGCCTTGAAACAATGTGCGACGTGGGCGAGAGGACGTAGGCGGCCCGGCGAAGACAGTGTGACGCAAAAGTTTTTGCTTTTTATGTTTATATTCGTTTCGTCTCGCTTTTCTATTTTAGTTCTGTTTTTGTTAGCAGCGACTCCGCGCGTTAAGCTAATCAAGTTCGGTTGCCTGCGTTAAATGCATATTGGGCCGATTAATGCCTTATGATACGTGCTAAATTATGCATGCACTCGCATATGGCGCCAATGGCGGCACTAAACCGTTACAGCGACGACGGCGACGCAGCCACATGCTAACATTGCAACGGCTGCGGCGGCGTATGAGTAATATTTTTGGGGCGGTCGCTGAGAATATATCGTAGTTTGCGCAATTTTACGAATTTATTTATTTGTAAATAGTTGTTGCTGTTGCCGTTGTTGATATTGTTGCTGTTGTTGCAGCTGTTGTTGTTGCTGCTGTGGAAATTATTTATTAAACAACTCGAGTTGTTGTGCCACGCGCTATGCTAGCACGTTGTCGCCTGCACCACTACCAATGCGTGTGGCTCTCGCGTGCTCTCACCCATACACGTGCACAACTCACGCCGATACACCGATACACCGACACAGTCACACACTCACACACACACACACACACACACCTTGCTGTTGAACTGCTGCCTGCCTGCCTGCTTGCTTGCCTGCTTGCCGTATGTGTCGTCGTCCTGGCCGATGCCGTAATTTGCTTTGCCCGTGCACAGCTGTCGAGCACGCCAAACTCACGTGTCTACACTGGACATCGATATCTGCGGGTTTTGTTCACTTGCTGGCGGCACTTTGGCGTATTTTGTTGTTAATTTATTAATTTTTAGAATTTATTTTCGATAGCACGCTGTGTGGAGCGTGCAAACCGCGTTGATTTGTTCGCACCTTGACTATTCGTTACTAAACCCAACACACTGCGAGCACACGAGTTGCCACAGCGTGCAGCGGAGAGAGCGTGAGAGAGAGAGAGAGAGAGAGCGCGCGCGAGAGAGTGAGCGCACACTCGTTGCTTGTGCTCTGGCCCGTGGTGAGTTTTTCCTTCGTCGTCGCCGAGAGCGTGCGCCAGTCGGCGGCCAGGCAGGACAACAGCTGATGGCGGCACATTTCAAATGGCAACGCGTCAGGCAGCTCCGCTAATAGCGTATGCCTGTACAGGGTATACCCCATGTAATGTGTAGCCTACTTACAGGGTATTTTCGGGGCTGATAATACCGACTGCACCAATGCCACATTCAGTATTTACTTCTGTGGCGTCTGTTTGCGCACGCTCTTATCCCACGCACTGCTCTCCCGGCAACGCGCTCTCTCGCTCGCGCTCTCGCACAGCTGTCCGGGTATGCACTGGTATTGGTGTAAGCGTTCTGGCAGGGAAATCTGTTGCATGAGCGCAATTTGTTATCCTCTTTATCTCAGCTGAGTGTCGCCCGAGTGTCAGTAGTGCTTCTCGCTACATAAATTACTCCATGGCTTCTTGAGCAATATCCATCACAGCAACAACCACTACTGCAACAACAACAACTACAACAACAACAACAGCAACAAGAGCCAGAGCAACAACCACAGCAAGAGCAACAATCAAATTGAGCAAAGAAAAACAATAAAATGCCGCAGACGAAACTAGGCACAAGGCATAAGGCGCAAGACGCTAACTGAAAGTAAAAGTGGCAAGAAAAGAACCGAAAAACTTCCAAGCAAAAACAAACATAAGCACAGGCGCACACACACACTTACACACGCACACCAAAGAACAAACAACAACACTAAGCTGTGCTAGAAAATAGATAAGCGCAGCTGGCAAAAGCGACGTGGAAAAGCGTATGCTCTATCTGTAAAACAGGAAAAACTAGATCTTGTAAATATATGATTTGTATGGCTAGAAAATGAGACGATATCTGTATGAATATATAAATATCTGACGAGTACCGATAAGGTACTACAAGATTAGATTTGATTGCTAAAACTGAAAGAATGCCCAAGAAACTGAATCACAGATATCAAGAGAATGTTTTGCATAAGAAAAAGTATTTTTACATAGCATAACATAATTAGCTTAATGTTACCCAGCTATTTAAAGTTGAAATTGTGCAGCTGATATTATTTATAAATTATATTATTATAATGTGTTATCTATTCTATTTATTTCAATAAAAACTGTCTGGAAAAAGCAACTTTACTTTATATCGTTACGTGGTACACATAATAAACTAAGTATAATCAACTAGAAAATGAAGCCAGGCAAAGCTAAAAGAATACCTAACCAGCTTAATAAAAACTATAAAAAAAATAATAGATAATAAAAAGGAAAACACATATAACCAAGCTAGATAATCAATTTGATAGATATTAAATGAAGTAGTAAACTGTGTAGTTCTTATATAATTTTCACTTATTTTTATATGCACTAGAGCATCGTGCTACCCTTGGTAAGTGTACCGAAACACATTTAGCCACACACCCACACACACACACACACACAAAGCAGAGACATCTCAAAAAGGAAGTGACGGCTTTGGCTGGCAAACGTTTTTGCTGGATTTACGTGACTGTTGCTCGGCTTTAGACGCTGCTGTTGTTATTGTTATTGTTATTATTACTGCTCTCGCCGCAGTTGTTGCTGTGCGTTTCATAGACTTCCCTACACAGTCAAGACATATGCTAACGAGTCTACTCTACGCCAGGGTGTGTGTGTGTGTGTGTTTGTTTGTGTCTTTGTGCGTGCGACTAAAAATATTTTCAATAAAGCTTTAGCCACACCACAAGATTGCAGCAGCAGCAGCAGCACACTGGCGCCATCTAGCGCTCGGATTGGCATGTGCAAAAACCTTATTTTTAATTGAATCCTGCAAGCTGTTCTTTTTAATAAAACATAAATCGTGCTGTGCAAAATTCATTTGAACCCTAAGCAAATTACCCGTTGTGCTGCATCAAAGCGATCCCTGCACAAGGCACCCCACGAAGCCCAACGAAAAAACGGAGTAGCAGCAGCCGGAGGAGGTGCAGCCGAAAGGGGTGCATAAATACACTCGAATATTCAACTGCGTTTTGACTTCATTACGCTCGGCTTTATTCTCTATTACCAAATGCATTTTTCCCGATTCATTCATTCAATTGAGCTGCAGCTGCAGTTGTAGTCGTATTGCGTATTGCTTCGAAAACTGCAAATATATTCAAAAGGCGCTTACGAAGGATTTAAGTTGTTCAGAAGACTTTGCCATCCTCCCCGTCTCCTCGTCGTCTCGCAACTTTTCCACAGTGCCAGCAAAAAGAAATTGCAAAAGCAGCTTACAACCAACTCGAACTAACAAGGTCAAATTGGAGAACGGTTGTGGTATTTCTCGTTGAGCATTAAAAATTTACCAAAATTGCGTGAAAGAAAGCTATGCAGTCTCTTTCGCCAGGTAACAATAATTTGTATCTGTGGAATGAAACTTTAGAAATTTAAGAATATTGCAAATTTATTATTTATTTATTTATTATTATTAGTATTTTTTATTTCTAGCCTGCTTTCTGATTTTTTACCTCGACAATCGTTGGATATTCCATATTGCTTGAATATGCACATCTTTATACCTTAAAGCATCACATAAGACTGGCCTGTGCGCTGCAAGCTTCTGTCCTATATAAAAATTCACTCCTCCTGCCTTATACAAATATCTCAAAAACATGCACATTTTTTTCTGGCTTACAACCCGAAATTATGGTTTAACAAAAAGTTATTGCTGCATTCCTCATGCGAATTTCAGCCCAAGGTTTCTTTTTTCAACGGAAACGGAAACCGCCATTAGCCGAAAAACGCTGTGTGCCTGCCCTGAGGGATGAGGAGAGAGAGAAAAAGCTCGGCAGGTTACAGCGTTTTTCCTTGAAACATTTTAATTATTTAACGACTGCAGTTCGATTATGCTGCACCTGCGGCGTATGAGAGGGGGGGGGCGTAGCAACTGCGGCAGCAACAGCAGCAGCAGCCACATCAAACAACCGATTACAAATATATACATAGTTTGCAATATCATTAACACGACGGCCGCGTGCCAAACCAATTTGCTGCCACGATATTTTTTCTTGTATGAGAAATCGAAATGAAATGAATTGCGCGGCAGGCAAAGGGACGTAAGCGAGGGGCAAGCGAGCGGATCAAACGAGGCTGCGTTCAAGAGTCGCTTTTTATGCAATTTTCCCTATAAATGAACTGAGTTTTGCTCGCCAGCCGCGCCGCAGTTGCCGCTGCTGTGTGCAGTGTGCGCTGTGCTGTAATTTTACAACTTTGTCAACGTTTTTACCTTTAGCCAAAGTAAACTCAATTAACTTTTTGCCGCCGTCTGTGGCAAGTGCAGCAGCAGCAGTGGCAGCAGCAGGGAGCGGCAACAATAAACAATATTTTTTCAGCTCTCGGCTGGAAGAAAACGCGCTGTAATTACGCAAGATAACGGCCAAGTGCAGGCAGCTTCTCATATAAATTGCTTAGCAGATCCAAAGAGTTGGCTCAGTATGGGAAAAGTCGGGGAAAATGCAGCGGGTATTTGTCAAGACTGTCGCAAGTGTCGGCTGACATTAACCAAGATTTGTGGCAACCCTATATAGTCGGGCCGAGCGTTAGTCCAGCTTAGCAGCATTTAATTAAAAAAGTTCACTTTACCCCGCGGCCCAGCTTGCCCCTTGGCAATTAGAGCGGCGGCAGCTGATCTATGACCTTTTGCCAGCGGAAGAGGAGTTCGGGGGGCAGAAGGTAGACTAATAAATGTTTATGCGCATTTGCCATATTTTATTGCATTATGCTTGGCCAAGAGCGAAGGTGACATTGTGTGAGGTGCAAATAATGAACGAGACGATGCTGCAGGGGGCGTATTAAATTTGCATTACGTATACGCAGCGTATCAGCATCACAATGTTAACTCTTTGTTGCAGCCAACTAACAAATAATAATGCACAAAGACACAGACAGCGAGAAGGCGAGAGGGCGAGAGAGAGAGAGAGGGCCGGAAGGAGAGGCAGATGAAGTCAGCTGAGGACTACGGTCTGCTTTGCCGCCTTAAATATGCAAAGAAAAGCTGCACACAGAAGACACAAGAGCCGTGCTGGGAAAGCCACCCACCTATGCATAAATAATGAGCGCACACACGCGCGCACACATATACACACACCCCAGCTGTAGCGGCCTTAAAAGCGTCAGTGTAATAGCAAAAGTAATGGCTAAAGTGCAATTGTGAGTTCAAGTAAATAAAAACTATTCAAATATGCAAAACACAATTGAAAATGCAGCAGCAGCAGGCGAGGCAAGCTAGCCCTGTGTGTGTGTGTGTGTGTGTGTATGTGTGTATCCGTGTGTGTTCTTTGTTTGCAGCACAAGTGCATAAATTTGCTTGTTAAATCCTGATTGATATGTCAGCGTGGATCAGGGGCAACGCCCACGTTGAGCTTTGCTTTCAGCAGCTACTAAACAAAATTATTGTTGCATTTCCCTCAAAGCGGAAGTCAAGTGCCGCGTGCTGCACACCAAAGTGCACTTCAATAGTTTCACCCCCCACCCTCCTCCCCTACCCCCCGCTCGCCATCCCCCAAGCCCTACACCCATGCTTCCCCGTTTTCCCGTAGGGTTACCCGTTTGGCTGCTGAGCATGTACGCAAAGTGTAATAGGAAAAGTCGTTAAAGGACGCATTATACGTAGACGAGCAGCATAGAGTGAGAGTGAGAGAGAGAGAATGGCAAAAAGAGCTACAAATAAACAGAAATGTGTATAATGTACCAGGTTAATCTTGGCAACAATGTGAACAATTAAAAGTACAATTATTGTAAACATTTTGCTAACATTTCTGGTTTGATATGTAATTTGTTCTACATACAAATTGATTGCTTCAATTCTGTTCTGTAAGTGCGAAATAGATTGTTTTCCACTTTAATTCTCTCTCAACAGCTGAACTTGTAAATAAGCAAATATATTTAATAATTCAATTCAACTTAATAATTTCTACAATTTAACGTATTTTCTTTTTGTATACATTTAACCTATTTCTTGCAATACGTTGTATTTATAATCATTGTGCAGCAAGCACTGTAATTGTTGTTTCTATATTTGGTACACCCCAGGTGACTGTTAAAGCCAGCACCTCCCTTCCCTGCTATCAAAACGAACCTCTCACTATCTCAAAAGGTGTATCAAAGCCATCGATGCTCGATAGAATGACGGCTCTCGGTGCACAAGGGATAAAATTGATTAACTTTTGCTTGGTTCGAACCGATTGCAGTTGACCAGGGGCTCCATAATGACGCTGACATCGAAGATGAGTGGCGAACGTTGGCGATGACATGGGCAAGTGTGGCGCCAAGGGCGTCTGCAGTGCTGCAGCAATTACTATTCTACTTTGTTTTTAGTCTGACGCCTTGAAAGCAGCTTATTACGAAGCTGCAGCAGCGACAGTGACGCCTACAAAGCAGCAAGGATGTGCTGGCAAAAAACGAGCAGAAGGATTATGGATGAACGAATGGGAAAAAGTGTAGAGGGGGAGACGAAGAAGAAGCCGCTACGAATGTCAAGCAAAAAATAGCGCAAAGCCACTAACGATGCTGCTTTTTGTTGGCATTGTTGGTGGTTACCGCTGCTGATGGCTGCTGTCGATGCGACGACGGTTGCAGACGTGCAGGGGTTGAGTGTGCGAGGGGGTGGGGGGGACAGTAACGTGGCTTAGGGGAGTCGAGGGAGCAGCTGCGGTGCTGAGATGATGCAATGATTATAAAGCAACGTTAGTGGGCAAAAAGCGTGTGTGTGTGTATGCTAGTGACTGTGAACGAGTGCGCGCGTGTGTGTGTGTGTGGGTGTGTCTGTGTGCATATGTGTGCTTTGGCAGTTGTAGGCACTTTGCGGATGCTCGTGAATTGAACGTTTATTGACACACAAAAGCTGGAAAATTGAAAAATTCTGCACCGCCTTCGTCGGCTCACACGCCACCCTTTTTTAATGTGCGTCACACCTTTGCTGGCCTTTGTTGTTGCTGCTACACTTGCTGGCAATTCCCCCCCCCCTGCTCGATACCAGCTCCCCCCTACCCGGCTGTCTGATGACAACGACATGACGCGCGACGCTCAAAGGAGCGCTTTGTGTGTGCTCGTGCGGGCGTGCATTAGTATTCAATAGTTAGCCAAGTTTCTGGCTACACACACACACACACAGACACATTGCCTTACTTTATGTGTTATTGCATACAGAGATGCCACGCCCAGCTGTACCTTTGCGTTATTATTGCGCGCTCAACCATAATGGGTTAATGGCAAATTGAATTCGATTGAATGGCGACTCTCGCTCGCTCGGCACAGTCCCCAGTTGTCGCAGCTCCTCCAAATATTCTTATATGAAATTGTAATTGAATTAAACTTAATGGCATATTTCGCATGCCAGCGCGGTGGGAACGGGGCATGGACGGGGCGTGGTCGTGTTGCTCGTGCAGGATGTGCGAATTTTTTAATTTGCTTTAAGTGCACATCGTCGATGAAAAAGAGTCGTAAAGTGTGCGCGATTTTCATTTTATTTTCGCCACCCGAATGGCCCCTTTGTATATGGCTAAGTAATTGTCAGCTAATACGACGAACGTGATGCGAATACACTGTCCGGAAAATTAGATAATCAGCGCGAAGCGTTACAAAACTCGTTAGAGGAACTTAGAATGAGCATCTTAGTCGGGCAGAAAGGAAAAGAAGTCGCAGAAAAGGTTCGGTTTGGCTGCAAATTCGAGTTTAATATGAAAATAAAAAATAAATGTCACTACAATAATTATTTAAATATTTAATTACATATTTATTTTCGTGTCTCGCAGACCACTATTATTCATAATGATATTTCTATGGATTTTTATACCCAACTTCAGGGTCTTTTCTTACTGCACATGGCATACTCGCAGCGCGCCTCACTTTTGCCACTTTGTAGTAGATTTAGCTGCAGTCGACTGCACCAAGTTCAACCGCAAAATACCCTGCAACATGTGCGTAGCATAGACGCAGGCAAAACACACAGCAACTGCATGTGAAACTATGCAGAAAGATGTACATGCCTCTTGGCACTTCGGGCTACAACTTTGCTGTCTTGCTGTCTTGCTGTTCCATGCCCCTTCCCCGCACCTGCGCGAAGAAGGAGCAAGAGAAGAAGGCAGGGGCAGCAGAATGACGGGGCAAGGCTACAAAAGTTTTTGCCATTGTTTTCCTTGTGGATAATTAGAATAATATTTGATTTGAAACATTTTATTTCAATTACAGTCGCTCGTTCCCTCGAGCGGATTGTCCAAAGGGAGCAGCAGCAATGGCAGTGGCAGCGGCAGCGGCAGCAGCAGCTGCTCAAGCTCGTTGAAGCCGAAGCCGTAGCAACTGTTACGCAAAATGCTGTTAAAAAATGCTAAAACAATAAGACTGAAATGACAATTAGGAGCTGCAAATGAAATTAAGCATTTGATGAAGTGCGGACGAGCGTGAAATGATGAAATAATAAGACGTTGCGCATTCGCCGCGTTGGCCGCAGCAGCAGCGCAGCAGCAGCTCGCGAAAAAAAATAGAAACGAAAGAAAGATAAATAAATATACTAAATGTGTTTGCTAAATGAAATGCAAAGCTCACCAGGTGTAGACGTACTTTTTGCAGCAACTAAATAAACTTAATTGCGTGCCATAGACAATGGATGAAGTTTCTCAGCGACTAGAAGAGCAGGGCAGTGCAGAGGGACGAGGAAAGGAAAGCGCAGACGGAATTCGAAGGAGAAGGAAATGAACAAACAAAAGTTTCGAGTGCACTTCACTGCCGTATAATTGTCAAAACTAATTGAAAAAGTTATTTCTGTTGCAGATGCTGCCGCAAGACACAAAGATATTGATAAGATAATAAATGCATGAGTACACACACACGCCGCACACACACACACACACTCACGCCGCACACACACACACAGCGCACATACTTAGCTGCATTTATGGTATATGGATAATTGGACATGCTTTTGAATTTGACCTGCATTGAAACACACTTCACACACAAAGGCGCACACACAGTAGCCCAGGCACACTCACACACAGGCACACACACACTCACAGGCACACACACACACGGGCACACACACACAATCGCGTTTCGCATTTCAAGTGCAACTAATCCTCGTACTGCCCTTCAGATCGGAAGCTGCGCTTTGTGTTTGCCTCATATTATGTTGATTATCGGTTTTCCCTTACTAGCAATTGCATGAATGTGTGTGCGAGTGTGTGGCCCTGTGTGTGTTATTCTGCGCTTTGCTAGTATGCAATTAATTATCATTCAATTGAAATTACAATTTGCATAGAGGCAAATTTATGACAACTAAGTAGACGCTCCCACACACACACACACACATACCGTGGGTTAAGCCTGACCACAATGCAACATCATAATCGGGTTTTCATATGCTTAAGAACATATTACAAGTAAGTTATATTCTGTTCATGCATAGATACAAGTATATATATTCGACATGACTCTAAAGGGAGTGGACTCTTAAGAGTCTTAGGTCGAATGCAAATTATGTAGACATTTTATTAGTTCCGCCTTGAGTTTACCCATGCGGCAATTGGGCACAAGTCTCTGGGCAAATCGAATTGGGATTTGCATTCAATTCTCAAGAATTTAGCATTATTTGAGCCCAATCAATATTTCAATGTTTACTTAACCTGCTCTCGGCACACAATTAACAAACACAAACACACGCACACCTAAAATGCAGATGGGGCAAATAGGCCGCATCATGAAGAGTTCATGGCCAAAGTAGGTTGGCAATTGCGAAAGTAAATATTGTAAATTAAAGTTTAAGATATATAATATAAGTTGAAGAAAGATTACTTGAAGCAACTTTTAAAGATGAGTTATACTGTATATATTCTAGAAACGAGGCATCTTCAATATGGAATTTCCAGCTCACAAAGTAACATATTTTTTGCCTGCCCTCAAATCTTCTTTTAGGCACAAACATTGCCTTGATAAACTTATTAATAAACCTCGTTGAAAGAACTGCCAGAACAGAGCATCAAGTGTCCAACAATAAACGATCCCAGCTGCCCCAAACTATTTCGACCAAGTTTATTCAAGTGCGCAACTTTTTTGTTAATTTAAATGCCAGGCCAGGCCAGGCAAACTTTAAACCAAAACTATATTATGAAATTATTTGGCAAGTTTTGGGGCTCTTAAAACAATAAGAGCGAGTCGCACACAAGCAGCCCGTACACACACACACACACATATATATAGTACGTACGTAGGAATATAATGCACGCCAGTTGCAACAACGCATCGTGACCAAAAACGAACCCGCCTCGAGGGCAGACATGAGCAACATGTGAGTTGTGGCAGCAGCAGCAACAAGGTGCATTCGACATGTTTGGCGCGGCGGGGGCGAGGGGGTGAAGTCTTTTGACTTTGTCGAGCACAAGTCTAAGAAGCAAGAGCGGTGCGTACGTGTGCCCAGATACGAACAACAGACCTGGCTCTGGCATTATTATTAAGTATGCTCTAGTTAATTTAGTTGGATTCTGGCAACGCTGAAACATGCTGCCAAAAGAAAATAAATAAGAAAGCCACAGTCGAATCCGCACGACTGTGATATACCCGCTAAACAAGGATTTACCTGTTTTCTAACTAAAATTGTTATCTTAATACCTTCTGTATTTATGATTCAATAGTTAATAAATTTGGGGAATATATTTGAGTTTGTATTTTTATTGTTTATAACAAGAATGAACGTTTCAAATACTTTTATATATCGTTTTATTTAACGCACGAGGGCGGTAGGGGCATGACTACAATCTAAAATTAAATTGATTTGCATGCAAAAGTAAGTGAAAAAATTTGGTGGCTCCAGCTTCAATAGTGTCTGAGATCAAGGTGTTCATACAGACGCTGATTTGGCTTTATTTGCTCAACTGTTAAGGTAATCAAGTATATACATGCATAGTTTATAATAATTTCCCTATGAGTAGTTAGTTGTAATACCCTTCTAGCCTATGGTTAGCCAGTAAACCAAGAATAAAATAGTAAAGTCCCCAATCGACTCAAAACATGCCACTTTTAGGATGTAGGCATTAAAATGTTATGTCTAAATCGTAAGAAAGCGTAGCTGATTCACAACTGCCCTATGCCTGCACAATTAGTATTTGCTTCAAGCCAAATTGCATCTCACTAGCTATGATAGTCTCAGAGATCTATCCGTTTTTTCGACCATCTACTTGGAGCTCTGACACGCTTAATACAACCTTTTGCCCTGCATCTACTGGGTATAAAACGCGAGTTACACTGATGTGCTCAAGTTTTGCTGAGGAGACGCCCGCTTCGCCAGTTCTCTTCAATTCCGCTGAAGGATTTCCCTTACTCTTACCTCTCTTCCTGCCCACCTACAAGCTTGTTTTAAGTTTCGCGTAAAACTTTTTTGCGTACCCAAACAGAAAACTACATCTCACTTCGCTCTGGACTGTGTGTGTTTGTGTAGGTGTGTGTGTGTGTTTGAGTTCGTGTACTTCTGTTGCTGTTGTTATTGTTGCACTGTTGTTCTTGTCGTTGTTTTTCGGTTATGGCAAACAACAAAATTATATAAACGACGTCGACTAGAATTGAACGCCTTCGGTTATTTGCGCGAAGTTTAATGGAATTTTCAACAGTTTTTGCAACTGTGATTTGCCAACCGCAGAGAATGACAACAACAACAACAACAACAACAGCAACAAGAACATTGGAATGCTTGCCAAGCCTCTTGGCAAGCCAACCCCTTCCCCTCCCCGCTTTTATAGAGCCAAAGATTTGGCTGCGTTTTGTTGGACTTTTTTCGTTTCGCATATCCCCAAACGAATTTGCAAGTTTTGTAACTGACATATGCAATTTCGCGACGAGGTCGTCGCCATCGTTTTGTGGGCGTGGCATTTTCAGAACACGCACCCGCGCTGTCGGGCTATTAAAAGCAGAGCTGCTTGCTAATTTTCATCAAATTAAAATTTCACTTTAAAATGCAAAATACGACGCTCGAAGTAAAAAGGCAGACGCAAATGTATGTCACATTTTCTTTCTGCCTGCCTTTTGTTTCGTATTTTAATGAAGTGAATTAACATAAAATACGAATGACAGGTACTTGGTCGAGTTCGGTACCGCCCAGCACCACCCTGTACCCCCTGTACCCCCAGCCGGACGCTGCTGCTTTCCATTTGCTACGGATTCAATTTGTCAACAAAAAGTATGACAACATTTTTGGCAGGCACTTTAGGGATTTGGCAAAAGGTCAGAACTTTATGTGTTAGCCACATATGATATGGCATACACATATGCAACAACGTATGCATGTATGCGTGTATTTATATATCTGTGTACTATACGGAATTATACTTTGAAGTTTTGCGCACAGTTTTTTGCTGCTGCTGGGGGTCATATTATCTTTGCGAGCTTTTTTAATTTAAAAAGAGATAACTTAAAAGTCGTGATGTGTATTAAGCAGCCAACCCTACGCACATACACACTCGCACACACATCCGTTTGGCCGTCAGCAAAATATGTTAACAGGCCCTTGGCCAGACAACCCTTATCAAAATATTTATATGACTTCGCATATGTTAAGCGCAGAAATTGTTCACCCTCCCCCCCCCCATTCCCTGAAGCAAATTATATATGAAAAAAAAAATGCTTAATGGTCCGTAATCTGCTTAAAACTTGGACACGAGTTCAATTTGCCAAATGGGCAGCATGGTGAGTGCGTGTGTGGGCTTTGGATTTTAAGCTGCACCCGCAGGGGAAGTCCCTTCCCCTTTCCCTTCCCAGCCTATTCGAAAGCCCTTTCTCGATCTCTTTGTGCGTCTGAGTTTTTATTTATGAACATTCATTTTACGCGTGTCGGCGAGTGTGTGTGTGTGTGTGTGTAAAGTGGGCATACAAAACGAGCCTTAAAATTTTACTTTTAATTAATATGTGTGCGGGGTACAGCAGAGATGGGGCAGGCATATCCGGTTAGGTAGCGATCATCCCACTGTTTAAAAGAAATACGCACACACAAACACGGAGAGAGTTATTCAATTTGCATTGTGCTTTTTTACGCCAAATCTTTGTGTGTGTTTGTGTGTGAATTTATTTCCTTTTAAAATTGTAAATTACACACACGCAGAAAACCCATTTGCCCCACTGTTTCAAGTTAAGCAGGGCAGACCGAAAGGAGTTTGCAGTGTGTTTTTTTTTTCAGAAATTGATTACGGCTATTTCTATGATGAGAATTAATTGAGGCGTAAAGTTCCTTTTACACTTGACGGATCGGAGTGAAATTCTTAATTAATTTAAATAAATGTGAGCATTTTAAATTGAGTTTAATGCGTCTGGTCAGCAATTAAAAGAAAAAGGGTCTGTACGAGCATGCAGTGTGGGGTCTGTGTGCCAGGGGGTTGGGTAATGGCCTAAGAGGTCAGTGCGTGCAGATGGTAATGCGATAATCGCAGAATAGGAAATATGGAGCGGGAGAGAGAGGCAGAGCAAAATAGAAAGGTCTAGGCTTAGAGGAATGTGTTCTTTTATAAAAGTTGGAGTCAATCCGACTCTAATTTATTTCACACTCATTTTCTTTCTTTATTTAAAAAAGAACATTTTTTCTCTATTTACATTTCTTACTTCTTATAGCCCTATCACTATCCACAGAAATATTCCAAGTCTTGTTCAATCTGCATATATCTTCTCAACTCTTTTCTTTTTCTCATACTCTGCCTCCCTCTCCCACTCTCTGTACCTCATAAATAATTAAACATAATCACACAATGCTGCTGCCTCATCAATAATATAGACACATGCGTATGCCCTGTAGCAATAAACCCCACCCCTTTGCATCAGCTAAAAAATGTTGTACTCATTAATCAGTTCAAGTTTTAAATGTAATCAAAACCAGCAACAGCAACAGCAATGTAATAGGCAGATTAATTAGAATTTAACAAACATACCTGCTGGTCAAGTATGAGTATGGGTCAGCGAGTGTGCCTGTGTGAGTGTCTGTGTGTGCGTGTGTGCTTTCTGCCTCCAGATGACCACAGGCACCACAAGCGGCAACTCAACACTCACATAATATGAGCCTGTAAGCGGACGGCGAATCCAAAGGGCCGCAAAGCACATTCATTAGGCAACCACAGCCGGAGCTGGCAAACTTCGCAGATATCGAGAACGAAGCAACCTTGGGAGATTGATGTAGGAGGCGCGAGGCGTAATGCATACACAGAGTCTAAATTTATACAATTCCACGTAACAGTTACCCTACGTAATCGCGTAGTGAGACAAGCAAAAGTGAAGAGCTCAGGCTACACTCTTTAGGAAAAGTCTATTATATTGTTGGTAATATGTGAGACTTAAATGCAGTCTTAGCCAGCTTTTCGGGCTACTAATTGCAGCAGTATAATTATTAAATTATTATTATTTACAATTTCAAGATAATTTGTGGTGCATTTAGTGAAATTCAGTTTCGCATTGTAATCGAATACTTTTTCCTCTCGGCTTAATGAATTGCAATTAATGTTGGATTCTTATTAGGCTCACCCCACCAACCTGCCCCGCCTTCTACAGGCAATTGGCATGCGTGGCGTATACGCAACTAAAATTACACGTGCGTCCTTCAATTATGCCTTAATTATGCAAGTGAAACTAATATTCATGCAAATCGCAGGCTCAGCTTACTCACTACATACTATGTGAATTTTAGATTGTCGAGTATTAAAGTGTAACATTTATTATTGAAAATTATTTAAGGGGGCATATCCGATTGGCCTGCAGCAAATGAAATCGTTAACAAGGCCAACTGAATTAAAATACAATTCGAGCCCGCACGCGGCCCACACAAAACGCAATGTGCCGCTGAATGGAAAACTCAATAATTAAACAAACATAAAAACATTTTTTTCCTGCTTCATTGTTGTTGTTTTTGTTGTTGTTATCGTAGTTGTTGGCGCATGCAAAACAGCAAAAAGTATAACATGCGTATTAATAAAGCACACATACAGATCGACGGGCAAATACGAAAGAGAGAAAAGCGGAAGGTAAAAGCAAAATGCTGGTAGCAATATTTCTAATCTAATTTTGTCAAAGTCCCGCTACGAAATGGGGGCAACATGCAGGGGCAAGAGCGCAAAAAAAAAATTGGAAAATGAAAAAAATTAAAAGAAAATACTCAGCAAGAGAAATGAGGGAGGCGACAAGAAAAACAACAATGCAGGCAAAGATGAGGCAAAAGAAATGTTTATCAAAGTTTGTGCTACCTGCACAGGCAAGACGATGATGGCGATGAGAGGCAGGGGGCGGTTAGCAGCAGGGTAATGTCGAATGTCGCTAAATGAAATTAGAAACGCATAAAAGAATAATACAATGCGCCGAGGGGTTGATGCTTTTCCACAGAGTTTTCATGGCAAATCTGCCTGGCGTATTGCGTCGGCTTAAGGGTGGTGGCCCCTGGACGAGGTCGAGCCGGAGCCAGAGCCCAGCAGAACCGGCAGCAATGTTGACAAGCGGCATTGGCATTCACGTTGCCCGACGGGCTTTGATTTGCCCCGCTAAGGTGCGACTCCTGCTGCAACCCGAGTGAGTCCCTGCGTTTGTGTCTGCGTGTGTGTGGGTGTAATAAGCGGCATTCCGCGCAAAGTAATATAAAATAATAAACATAATTTGCCCGGCCTTTGCCTGCGCTGTCGCATTTTATTATTAACAAGCAAATGCGGCGTTTCATTAAAAGTTATGTTCGCTCTCCCTCGCTTCTCCCTCCTCTCACATCCTCGCTTTGCGTTGTTTATTTCACTGCAAACTTTACATAGCATACTTTTAAGCGTCACGCGCGAGATTAACAGCGCAGTGTTCAAAAGTTGCACTTGACTCACTCGTTTGGCTGCAACTCCACCCTTAGGGCGGAGTCCACATAGTAAATAATACAACTTGTGTTGACAAGTGACAGTGGGACTGTGCTAGCTGCTGGGCGGGGCTAAGAGTCGGAGCTGCAGTGATCTATAGCTTGTCGAATAGATTTCTATTTCATTGGAAAAATGCTAAGAAAAACCTTCAGCCATTTCAATTCGGGGACCGCCTCCGAGCACTGAAACTGCGCAGAAAAATGTTTTTTAAATAATAATTAAAACTCATCGATTCTTATAAAACAGAACTCTTACCTCGATCCCTGCTCCACTTACGAAAACTCATCGAATTAATTAATTAAATTGTTTTAATCGTATAAAAATAAATTTATATTGCTTCTGCTCAAATATTTCTCAATTTTTCTTTCAATATTTCCAAATGTTTTGCAGCCTATCGACGTATTTATTTATTGAAAACTGTGTTAAAATTAATAATTCTCATATACACGCAAAGACAAAGGTTACTTTCTCCATGAAATTCGCATAAAATTGAATGGAATTCATTACCGTCGGTCAACTGTTTCTTAATGCAACAGTTCCCTCTCCATCTCTACCCCTATCCACCCTCCATCTGCCGCCCTCTTTGAATAGCAAATTAAAATTAAAAATTCAATAAATCCCGCAACCGTGCACAAGCACCTGGAATATAGCAGAGAGGCGAGGCAAACCGAGGGGACTAGCACATTAAAATGCAACAATTTATTTTACTTGTTGGCAATCGCATGGACTCCACACTGGCCGGACTTTACTCCACCTCGACCATGCAGCCCGGCTCGAACCATAAGAATGAACTGAAAACATTTTACGAGCGCATTTCAACTGTAACAAATGTCCTGGGGCCAGCACATGGCCAACACACGCACGACACACGGCAGAGCAGGGCAGGGCATCGCATGGCATCGCATCGCATAGCATCGATGTTCGACGTTCGGCGCTCAATTGCCTTCGCCCGGCACGGGCTCGCACCCATTTCTGGACGTACCCGCTGACCAGGTGGGCAAACACAAAAGCTGACCTCATGTACAAAATTCAAAGCCAACGGGGATGCTGCCTGCATGGAGAATTGGTTTGGGTGCAGCGTATCATGCGCTTCGCTGCTTCGCTCACTCAGTTCGGCCAGCCGCCGTGTCAGCCATGCAGGTGTGCGAGTGTGTGTGCGAGTGTGCGAGTGTGCGAGTGTGGGTGTATTTAGTATGGCTCTGGGTGCAATTACCAATGAACGTAACAGGTGATCAATTGTAATAAAACTCCCAGGGTGCTTTTGCTTTTCATTATTTTCATTGAACTGTCGCACAGACGCATTCAAGCAAAGCTGGTGTGTGTGCGAGTGTGTGTGTGCGAGTATGTGCATGTGAGTGTGTGTTTTGCAAGTCTGTTTGGTTGCCTTTACAACTGGCAATCCCTTTCGCCAGTACAGTCGCTGCCATTGCGTAGAATTATGTGCACGCCGCGTATACTTGATGTGGCCTTTGTGTCCCTCAGTTGCTGCTGTTGCTACCATGGCTGCTGCTACTGCTGCCATCTATCGAGCAGGTGATTAAGCGTGACCAATTGCCTGGACTTTTTTCAAGCAACCTTGTTTATAGCGTCAGTTTAGCTCGCAGCTAACATAAAATGAAAGCGTCAACATTTAATCACGCGCCAGTTTAAACACAGCAAAGCAAAGCACACACGCTCACTACGAGCTGGATTTGCAGGACTTAGTTGTTTCACTTGTTACAGTTTTATTCCGTTTGTGCTGGCAACATTGACAACTTCATAAATTACCACAGCCCACACAGCCAGACAGTCGAAGCAGAGATTAGACGTAGCTGCTCAGGTCAGAGATGTAATTTACTATCGAAGCGAGAGATAAATACGCAGCGTAAGATACGAGTATTACCCAAATAGTAAGGTCTTGTATATGTGTGTGGCTTAAAGCTTAAGCTACTACATTTGCAATCATTTGCACTTGCTGTCACTTGGCTAATATCGCCCACTGTGCTCACTTGTTTAGCTTTGCATTCAACTTCAATTCGTATAAATCTCTAATCCCTGCTGAACATAAAGCTAATATTTTTGTGCAGAGATCTGCTCGAATCGCTAACCAAATTTGGCACAGTGCATGCAGAGCACAGCGAATACTTTGCTAAACGCATTATGCTTTCCGCCATCACTCACACAGTCACACACTCTCACCCACACAGCCGCAAGTGGCAGTTAAAACAACCGCAAATTCAATTAAAAGCGCTTCAAAGTTGTTTTCAGTTTTCAGGTGATTTTTTTACAGCGCGTTTGCATTTAAAATGCAGCAACAACAACAGCAGCAGCAGCAACAGCAGCAACAACAGCGGCAACAACAATAATTACGCTTGAAAATGCTAATACATCAGCGTACGCGTAATTACTTCAAACACCTTGACACGGGTCCAGGGTATGCGCATACGTGTGCTTAATCCCCTTAACCCTTACAGTTTTCCCAGGTTTCCTCATATCCCAGCAGCAGCAGCAGCGGCGCCACCAGAAGCTCATTAGCAGCACAGGCGAGCGCCCCGAAAAGCACACTACACTCGCACGCACACGGCGAGCAAGGGCACAGACAGTGCAATGGCAAAACCCAAGCCAATGCGCTACAAAGCTAGCTCTAGTTGAGTGTGTGAGTGTGCGCGCACTCCCGTTTGTTTGTGTCTGTGTCTGCGTGTCTCTGTGTGAGTCAGTGTGTGTGTGTGTAAGGTTGGGCAGCACTAATGTGTCATGTTAAATTAACACTTTAATTTATTCCGCGTTTTCCAAGCTGCAAAGTGCATATTTAATCAGTTTGTGTTTACGTTTGCTGGCGCCGCCATTTCCGCCCACAGCCTACCTTCCAACGAGTGGGTGTGGCAGTCGAGCTGCTGCCGATTTGTGTACACCACACGCACATAGCACTTATATAACGTATACAAAGAGATATATGTATGTATTTGAGGGCGCTCGGCATGTCTGTCGCTCTGCCCGTCCGTCTGCCCGTCCGTCTGCCCGTCCGTCTGCCGTCCGACTGCCTGTCTGGGCGTTCAGTAAGCCAGTTTAATTCACGCTTGTATTTTTAATTGCAGCATTTTACAAACAAACGGAATATTTAAATACTTTTACTACTTTACAACAATTAGCTAGAAAACAACAATATTGAAAATTGCATATTTAAATAGAGCATGTTTTTTGTTTTTTGGTAATTAGTAGTGTGTAAATGTTTTGTCTGACTGGCAGATACCCAGCAAAAGGCGGCAATCAATATTGTTCTTATTTAAGTTCTTACAATTCATTTTTAAATATTTCATTTGGAATACTTAACCGAAGTAAACCGAACTGATTAGATTGCTTATATTGTTCCAGAATTTTATAAACATTTTGATATTTTATTTGCCATTCCATACTATATATAAATGAAACTAATTTGGCTGCACATACTGCTCAAGAGTTTCAAAAATATATTGACATCGTTCATTTCCCACTCATTCGGCAAAAATATTCACTTTTATCTACTTTATTAAACCTATATTATACCTGCCTGCCTGTCTGATCAACTGCGGCATTTAAAATAATTTGAAAACATCCATAATTAATTAGTAATATTTTAAAGCCCACTAATTTGTTGTGCACTTTTGTGGCCTGGCCGTTAATTAAAATTCAACCGGACTCAATTGTTGTCATAATACTTGAATAATGTTGTCAATTTCAGCCCGGCTTATATATATGTATACATAGTACATGCTGCCATTGTGTCTGTGTGTGTGTGTGTGCAATTGCATCCATCGAGTTAATTCAAGGCACGCGCAGCGGCCAAAAGGCCAATACGAGCTGCATGGCCAATGGGCCAACCATGTCAACGTTATTGTGATAAAAGGTCCGAGAGAGCGCATCACCTGCAGCTCGGACAACGACTACCAGTCCGGGTCAGCAGCGCTAAAGCCAGCCAAGCGTCCGGCTAATGCAATAAATAAAATAACCTTTGCCGCCGCACATCGCCGCAAGCGAACGAGAACACATGTTGGCTGTCTTCACGTTTGTAAGCCTTCACTTAATCCAGCGCACAGAACAGATGGAAGCACGGCCAGATGAACGACTGGGGAAGATGCAGAGACGAACGAGCAAGCTGGACAAGCTGGTCAAGCGGCGAGCACGAGCGCAAGTGGAAAGTGAAGCTAATTGAGTGCAGACGCACAGGATGCAGTGCAGCAGTTGGCAGTTCGCTGCGATAAAGACTCATTTTGAGCAGTTGGTTAATGGTAAACGTGGCGTGAAGAAGCACAATTGACAACCAGATTAAATTTTATTTCTATTTAAACAGCAATAAGCAAGTTAAAGTAGAGTAGTTAAAGTTGTCGGGCGTGTGCACGCCCATCAAAACAATTTCTGGAATAAGTTCTATGTCTATTATGCGATGCTAACGAAATTTGCTGAAATTATTAAGATGATAATGATTAGTGTACACAACAAATATGAATATTATAGCTTGAATATTACGCTTGCTATTAAATTTTTTCGATTAACAGGGGCGTGGCAAAATTGTAAAGCATGCTGTAACTGCATGCTATAATGATATATAGCTAATATTAAATTGTCCATAAATTTAGTAGCTCTAGCTCTTAAAGTCTCTGAGATCTTATTTATAATAAAGATAGTCGGACAGATGAAAATACGACATGGTCTATGCTTGTATTTTATTTACACAAAGACTCTGTCTTTCTTTCCCTCATCCTCCCCTCTCTCACTCCCCCTTCAGTCAGATATACTAATTCTGTTCTCCTACCCTTTATTAACTTGATTAATAAGCACTCTGCCATTGTCAACGAGCCGAATAAAGGAACCCAAGAAATGCAGCTGCACAAAGGAATGCACTCGGCTGTCATTTGTTTTTCCCGGTTCGGATGCAAAATGAGGCATCCCTGCTGCGAGTGAGAAACGCTTAATAATCAAGACTGCAAGAAGTGCTTTTGATTTGCGAATGCAATCAAAGTTATGCCGTGACATTAATGAAACGCATTGTTGTGCTGCGAGGCAAAGGTTCCAGGAATAATGTTGTTTAGCTTGGAATTTCAATTAACTCTCGGACAGGCACAGCTGTAGTACGACTGCGAAAAGAACAAAAAAGCTGCCCCCATCACACACACACGCTCTTGAGCTGAAAACTCTCGCGCTCACCTGAGCCGGCAGCCAAGTAATTTACGCACTTGAATTAATTTGCCACGCCAAAACTTTTGCTTGGGTTCATTGTGGTATTTTTAAATAAACGATATCTCCACTGAAAATGTTGGCATATCAATCACAAATATCGCCAAGTTGCCAGCGCGAAGCACAAGCACTAATTGCCAAGTAAATTGTGCTCATTAATTAAATTCCATAGTTGATGAAGTAACTGAGTCGGTAACTGTTTCGTCAGGTAGCACTTACCTGCGCTCCGCTCACGTGAGCGGCACGCCAATCTAACTGCAAGTTGTTTAGCCCGACAGCAGTCTCGCACTTCTTTCGGCACTTGGCCGTTAATCAAAGCCTTCTTTGCAGCTGTGATTTTGCCTTCATTTATTTACGCCGCGAAGCTGCCGAGGAGTTGCTGTTGCTGTTGTTGTTGCTGCTAAGCCGCCGCATCATTTACACGCAATCAACACGCCCCGACGCCTTCGCAATGGAGACATGTGTCATAACTCAATTCCGTGTGCAATTTCATGCACCTGCGTCGGCACGTAATTGAGCAGCCCCCAAGCAAAAGGCAAAGGCTGAAGCAGCCCCGGGTGGCACTTGTATATGCCACTGGCATGGCAGGCGGCACTTAGCGCCTTTGTGCTGCCTGCCGCATAGCCAAGTAGCCGGCGTCGGCGTCAGCGATGGACGCAATTTTGTAATCAGCGGGCTGTCCATTTTATAAAAAACACTTCAGAAGTCAACTGCAATACAAGGCAGCAGCAGTCAAAGGGCTGACCGGGTGGTATTCGAGTGGTTTTCCTCTTTGTTGACAAGTGTGCGTGTGTGGAGAGGGGAAGTGCGTGTGTGTGCATGGACATACTCGAGTGGCGGAAAAAATGGGTAACGTGCGTTCAGTCATGTGCATGAAATGAGCAATTTTAAAACAACAAACGGCGTAAAAAGTCAATAACCAATAACGTAGAAAATGCCCGTGTGCCCGATGGCAAAAAACTGAAATATACCAAAGCACACACACACACACTCAAGCACACAAAGATATGTGTGCGTAGACAGCGCAAAAACGAAGCATGTGCTTGTGGTCTGTCTATGAGGAAGACACCTGTATAGGCTTGACTAGGCACGTTAGATAGATGTCTAACACACGACTTGACTCTGTTTGTTCAGGCTGAACACGACTGTGTGAGTGTGTTTGAGTGTGCATAGTGAATCGTTGAATAAGCTGAGCTTACGTGATGTTGATATTGAATTAGCAAGTGTGGGAAATAATTCGAAAACATGCAAAGATGTGCAGTTATCAAAGCCTTCCGAACTAATTAGCATAGTTTCAAACAGAAATGTTGTATTTAAATATTAATAAAAGAAAGATTCGTTTATACATATCAAAAATATTCCATTATCTTAATTATTACATACTTTCAGACAAGCAGCTAATGCAGCGCCCAAAAGCGAGCTGTGCTTTTTGCTGGAAAGACCACAGTGAAAACCAGTTATGTTTTTATTATATCCTTATCTGCCAATCCTTCGTTGCAAGTAATTAAGAGCACATTCCTTGCTGTTCTCTCGACCCATTCGCTTGCTCATTCTCGTGATCATCAATTGCGGCAATTGATTTTAGTTTTCGTTTCTATGTCAATGCATAAATGATTGCTGTTTTCAATTTTTCTACTTTCCCGGGCCGAGAGCACTCTAATTTCCGGTACGAATATGTACCACATTGACTTGGACAGTGCTACGAATAAAATAAAACGGAAATTATTAATTCTTTCGCATGAATTCGCTCGATTTAATTTTGATTTTTATCTGTGTGCACATATCGCAATTGATGAGGTTTTGTTGTGGCTTGCAACGTTCCGTTTCTACAATGTTCGATTTGTCAGATAATTGAAATGTGGACATACGGGACGGAGTATTGGACAGGAAGAGTGTATGCGTGTGTGCTGAGCTCCACTCAAGCGTATTCTTGTGGGTTATGAATTTTTATGATTGCCGCCGGACGGCCAAAAAATAATAGAATATTTTATGTTAGCTACCCTGGAAATTGCATAAAATAACTGTGTAGCGCACACATAATATTTATAAAATGTGGTGAAAATCATTTCGTACATTGCGCATAACAGAGTTAATATTTAATCTATTTGACTGTAATGTGCACATAATTAAGAAATGTCGAATTTTCAAATTCAAACATGCACGAGCGCACAAAAGTATGCTATGATATGTGCAAATATGAGTCGCTCTCCCTCTCTGCCTCTGCCTCTCTCGCTCCTCCCGCGTGTCTGTTTGCGTTCTCGCCTGGCGTACTGTTTCCATTCGACCAGCCAAACGTGGTCCGTGCGCCACTGACAAGTCACTGCTCATAATTAAATCATGCTCTGTGCAAAACTCAGCGAACCACAAAACAGCTACTACGAGGGTCGATTAGCAAGTACCGCTTGAGTACAGTTATGCCATGGAACGCGTATAAGTGCGCATTGCTGTCTGGCACATTTGTTTCAACATTTTTCATTTATTTTGAAGAGCACTCATGGCGCCGCCCTCGAGCAGCGACCTGATTAACAACAAGCTTGCAAATGTTGCGAAATTTGATCCATGACATGTGGAATTAATTATCCACAAATTCGCAAGCAAAACATGTTTCTAAAAACAGAATTTCGAAATTCTCTAATTAGCTTTGTTTGTAAATAATTCTCAACATACGGCTTCGGTTGCGTCCGAATTTAAGGCTGCTTACTCAAACACAGGACGAACAAGTTGGATATTAATATTCAAGAGCGAAGGTGAGCAGCTTCAGAGTTGAGATCGATTGCGAAGAGTATTAAAGGAATTCAAGATACCGTTTTTTTATTAATAATATTATATATTAATAATAATATAATAATATATAGATGGTTCCAGGTAATAATGATTTTATTTACGATATAAATATTAAAATAAAAAGAAATACAAGCTAAATATTACTAACAAGTTTAATATTCATCATTTACTGTTTATAAATGATAAAATACAAATAATACTCATGATATAGACATCAAAAACATAAGAATATTAATAATTAGCACAATCAATTGATGAGTATAAATCATTATCTACGTAGTATCATAAAATAATACAATCCTTCCTTCCTTCCTGATTCCATTCTTGCGTATGCTATCAATTTGATATTATAATTAATAATAATAAACCTATAATCCGTTAATTAGTAGTTGCAGCGAGAGCTCTGGGGCGTGGCATATCCAAGTGTTGTTCCGTTTGCAGAGCGCACTCACTCTCTCTCTCTCTCTCTAACTCTTCCTGCCTGCTCTCTATGTCTGCAGCTACTTAATGCGCAATGATTAAATTGCACGGAAAGTAATGCGAACACGTACGGCAATTAAGATAATAGCCGTAATCAAGAGGCCGCTGCATTTGTTGCCAATTTATAGGGACTGGTCGTGCGGCCAGTTGGGTGCATAATTGGCGTTAAAAATAATGCGTTTAAATGTCCAGCAGAGCTCAAAAAATGGTGAATGTGAAAAATGGTCGCGCTTAAATGTAGGCAACGGTAATGGCGATGGCGATGGCGATGGCAACAATTGTGTGGGTACACAAATGGACCTCAATTGCACAGCCGAACACACACACACACACACACACCCAAACACATGTGTGCGACTC
Source organism: Zaprionus inermis (assembly GCA_018151445.1). Classification (NCBI taxonomy): domain Eukaryota; kingdom Metazoa; phylum Arthropoda; class Insecta; order Diptera; family Drosophilidae; genus Zaprionus; species Zaprionus inermis. The sequence goes on along the minus strand of JAECXD010000716.1, from coordinate 188,052 downwards.
AAATAACTAGCATTAAAATTTAGAAAATCCTCATGTAAATGGACGGCACGTAGTGGAGCAGAAAACCAGCAGCAGGGACTGTGTAACAGGTTAAACACTGCGCCACGTTAATTGCGGCGCCTAATTGCGCACCATTTGCAACTGTTGCATGTGGCAGAGTGAGTGGGGGGAGTAGACACACATGCAGAAAGGGACAGAGAGAGAGAGAGAGAGAGACAGAGCGAGGGCGAGAGCGTGCGCTCGTGTGGGCCGTTGCAATTTTTATGCAATAACAATAAGGCTGCATAACAATGAAGGCGGCTTTTTGAAAAATTACTCGCAACGACGAAAACAGCAAAGGGCCATTTGTAGCTGCCACAAAATGCGGCCAAATGAACAGAGCACAGTGCGCACAGCACACACACAGACGTCGCATGCCGTCGCCTCGTGCCACAGCCACAGCCAGTCGCAATCGCAATCACAATCGCAGTAGCAGTCACAGTCACGGGGATTGCTATCTAATAGTTTGCCCGGCTTAGCCAACCGACCAGTTCAGACCTGCTATCGTCTCTGTCCCCTTACACCTCCGCTCCACTCGCAACACCCTCGAATAACGACTGACCAGCCAGCACATACACAATGGTCACTCTAATTGCCATACATTTTCGGGCTTTCAATGGTTTAGGCCGAAGTGTCCCCACACGGCACACACGGGGCCAGCAGCAACAGTTTTGCAGAGTCTCTTTCCGCCTACTTCGGTGCCGCAGACGAGACTCCGATGTGCAATTGTGCATGCTCAAACAGACACAGAGAAAAAAAGCCACATTTAAGTTAATTTTTGGCTACGCAAATTGCACAATTCTGTCAAGTGATTAATTTTATGAACACTTCTGTGGTCATCCGCACAAGCGTCTAGGCCCACGCTAAGCACTGCCATTGTTATTGCAATTGATTGCAGTTCTTAGGATACTGTGCCGATTTGAAAGATTTCAATAAAATCGCACAGCTGCAATAGAAAGAACTATTCGAAATGTGTGAGCATTATATATATTTCAATAAATCACAAGTAAGATATTCTTATTTTATATATATGCCTTTTCTATACTATTAAAATTTAAAAGCAGTAGAGAACCCGATCCTATAATTTTAATAAAAGTAATGGGTATAAAACCTTTGGCATGCCGTGGTAAGCTTTTTTTGCCTGTTTGAATTATATTAACTCAATATTGTTCTATATTTTAAATTTATGCAATAATGACAAATATTTTTTTTATTTGTACATACTTTCTGCTTAATATACTTAGTTTTTGTTTTTAAATAATGAGCTCAAAAAATGCCAAGAACCCTGTAAATATTACCCAATGACCCTCGATAGTACAAAAAATATGAGTACATGCAGTAAAAATAGTCAAAGAATTATATTAACTCAATATTGTTCTATATTTTAAATTTATGCAATAATGACATAAATATTTTTTTATTTGTACATACTTTCTGCTTAATATACTTAGTTTTTGTTTTTAAATAATGAGCTAAGCTGAAAAAATGCAAGGAACCCTGTAAATATTACCCAATGACCCTCGATAGTACAAAAAATATGAGTACATGCAGTAAGAATAGTCAAAGTACGCACAGGCAAAATCAATTTAACTAAATTGTGTTTGAAAAGCACTCTTGTTCGGTTAATTTTGTTATAATTTTTCGAAAACCGACAGCGAACAAAGCAGCTCTGGCAACAAGCACACAATAACAATGAAAGAGAGGCCACAGATAACAGAGCACAATGAACAAAACAGGGCCAACAACAACAACAGCGACAACGGCAGTGGGAACAAACGAAACAAGTTGGTAACAATCGAGTAACCAAATGAAAAAGCTAATTTTAATTAGCTAATGAAAATGCGTAACAACACGAAAATGTTCGGGGCATGTAGGATAATTTGGTTGTGTGTGTGTGTGTGTGTGTGTCTCTTGCTCTCGACGAGCACATTCTCGTCCAATTATGCCAAGCGAAACAATCTGTCAATGGGCGTGGCAGCATCTGCAGCTGCCGCTGCCGCCCCCTCCGGGCAGGTGACTAATTTCATTTTTCTGATAATGTAATTTTCTGCGTGTCCTGCCGCAGGGAGACGCGCGGCGCACGGCGCACGGGACGCAGACGCAGACACAATTCATTTCGAAATGTTGGCAAAAAGGCAAAGTGGAAACGGGAACGCGACTGCACACAGCTGTCAGTTTTCAAGGACGGGCACGCTGTATCTTCAAAAGTTCTGCACAGCTTTCTGTTCGTCAGGCCTTAAGGGCAGCAAAATTTTGTTTGTTGATTTTGTGGTCCGCCGTCCTGAACCGCCCGCTCGCTCTGCATCTCTCCCGGTGCTCCCATTGCACATGCTGAACGCGTTGCCTGCACTTGGCGGCTCCGCAAATTGCCTGTCCACACATCAAATTGTAATGAGCTTTGTTTTTGATATTTTAGTTGTCCAAAACCGAATACAGTTCAGCCTGCTCCCCACGCTCATGCATAATGCATGTGACGAACTTGCCGAAACAGCTGAAGAATCAATGCACAGTTCTGGCTACATATTATAAAATCCGGGTCAAAAGAGTGCCACAATTCTTGTTTCAACAGATTTTTATTTTTTTTTTGCTTGAATTTTTCCCGCAGCAGCAGCTACTTAAATTTAATAATGTGCATTGAGGCGAACAATCGCAGAGGGCGGAGCAGCTAAATCGCCCCATTCAGCTTAGCGACCTCTCCTCCATCCATCCATGCCTCCTCCTACTCCATACACATAAGCTTCACTGACCCACAGGCTAAATCAATGTGAGCACCCGCCCTCTCAGGCAAGTTGCTTGCCCTTTTCAACCACACACATAGATACACACACGCATAGCTTAAAAATTAATAATTCAAAGGTTTACGGTTCAAGAGCTAACTGTCCCTCAAAGCAAGGGGCGTGAGAAGGGGAGAGGGGGCGTGGTTGTCGATGCTGCAGATGCTTTAAGCAGATGCGCGCTGAGAATTTCATTGATTTCTTCGATAGAAGCATCAAATTTGACTAGTTCATAACAAATTTAATTAGTTTACAGTGTTTCGAATAAATACTAATTAAATTCAATTAGCAAACTGCACACACACGCACGCAAACGCACACACACACAGCTGTGGGTTGATTTGCATATTACCCACAGCGACCGAGAGGAGGCAGAGGGAGGGAGAGTGAGAGAGCTCTCGCAGCGAGCATGACAATACTACAACAATGGCAATGACAACTTTGGCAACTTTGACAACTCTGTCGTTTGCCAAAAGTTGCCACAAAAGCCATTATTCATAAGCGACACAAGTTGTGCCATGTGCGGCAGGGGGCATGTCTCTATGTGTGTGCGTGTGTATGCGCCTTCTTGTAAATTGCAATCATTACACGGTAATTAGAAGTTTTCAACAAACTACTCAAGCTCAAGCTGAGTTTTCGACGGCGCCTGGGCGTATGCTATGAAATTTTAAACTTAAAGTGCGCTTCTCATTTATTTATGAACACTCGCACACATCAATCTTCTGCTGCCTGTAAGAATTGCCATATGGCAGCGAGCATGTGTGTGTGAGTGTGTGCGGTTGATTCGCGGATGCTGTAACATGCGATGCCATGGTTAGCTGAATTTGAGTTTAATGACGTGTAAAAATGTTTTCACGGCTTTTGATTATATTCTACCTTGAGCCACGCTAAAGTTTCCCACTCGCACACACACACACACACACACACACACAAGAGGCAGCGTATCCCGACTATAAGTAGATCCCTTCCGTTTGCCATTTGCAATGAATAATGTCGCCTCTTTCGGGGGGGAAGCGTCGGCCCTTCCTCTCCCGCTCTCTCTCTCTCTCTCTCTCTGTTTTGCATATGAATACCTTTTAGCAGCGTCACTGATTAGCAACGCCAACTGACAATGGCGACGCTACCGACGCCGACGACGACGGAAACATTTTAATGACAAGCGACCGGTAGCTTACCCCAACCACTTTTCATCTCCCACCTTCCAGCTCCTACCCCTTTTGCCTGACAGTTATCGTTTTCGAAATATTGTTATGTGCTTTTTCGGGGGTTAACGTTTTCCTTCACGCTACGTTAAACGTGTATTGTTTTCGAATATGACTTGATTTAAGTTTCAAATTTGCTTCCACATTCATTTTGATTGTCGCGCAATGAAAAGTTATGATAATGGCGATTTATTGACGGAACCAGACGGCAGAACATTAGCAGGCAGCACGTTAGCCTGTCTAACGAAAACCTTAGAGATTTACCTGCATAGATTGGTATTTTTTAGTCTATATGGTATATAAACTATTAAAGAAGCATATAGATATTTTTTCATGAATTTCTTAGCTTAAAAGACGTACTTTCACTCGATAGAAGTGTAACGAAGGAAAATGTAAGCCAAATGTCCAAATGTAAGCCAACCAAACTTGGCACAACTTAATTATGCTGTTTCTGCTATTTAAATTAATTAATTCTATTGAAGTGCAACATATAGAAATTGTCTAAATAGTTAAGGAAAACAGCTGAGTCCAAAAGAAATTGAAATAATAAATAATAATAATGATCAATATAACGATAAAACAATCATGTAGATCATTGATTAACCATTGACCATTAATAAACGTTTGATTAGTTTAATTATTGTTTTTACTCATTTCACAATATCAATATCCATTGTCATTGGCCTGCCACGGCGTATTGTTTACACAATTCAAGTAACTCTTCTCCATTGAATCGAAATCACGCTCACGAAGATAAGCAAACTATTAAAAGGAAAATAAACAGAAAAGCTATTTACATTGCTCAGCTGGCTGAGAAAATTATTTTAAATGTGCCTTGTGCAATGCCAAAGTAAAACAGAAAACGGAATCAGAGAAACAGAGAAACTTTTTTGCCGTTGTAAACAACAATGCGCACTGTTGACAATTGTTAGAGTGCGCGCCTGTTGGCCCTGCCCAGTTGCCACTCCATGGCGTGTTTTGGCCTGGCCACTGTGTGTACTTTGACTTATTTAATGCTCGAGTAAACCTCTAAAAAGCCCCAACAGCAGCGGCGGCAAAAACAATGGCAGCAAGTCATAGAAATACTTACTAAATGGCAAATACGTGCACTCTTACTTGTTGCTCGAGCTGCCCATTGTTGCCGGCATTGTCTGCAGAAAGTGCAGGGAAAGGGCGACAGGAGGGAGCGAAACCTCTGGCTAAATGCAGCTTAGCTGTTGCCTGGCGACGCAGGTGATATTATTGGCCAAAGTTAAACAATTGTAAACCGTTACAAGTCGCAACAATTGCGATAGTTTTTAGTTGTGCTGCAACTGTAACTGCCACTGGATTTGGATCCCTGCACTTCCCTCTCTCTCCCCCTCCCTCACTTGTCTGTGTATCTGTGCGCTTTGTCTGCCTCTGCTGCTTGTTTTCTTCTTGTCCGCAAAGCTAATGCCAAAACTGTGCTGTGAGTGTTGAGGGGATTTTTGAAGTTCTCGCAGTGAGTTTGCCGGTGTTAATACCCTTGCAGATGGTATATGTCAGGGATGTTTGTTACACAACTTGGGGGCATCGTTTGAGGATTGAATAGAAAAATAAAATAAAGATAATATTTAATCCTATAAATAATTGATTAAAGTAAGGGTATAAAACCTTCGATAAGCCCGAGACCAACTCTCTGTCTTCTTGTTCATTTTGCATTAAGTCAGTCGCAACATCTGGCATTTATTAAGCCAAAAACTCACCTGATGTTGCACTTGTAATTGTTGTTATTTTATTATGCGCTGCATAATGTGTGGAAATTTGAAATTTTACAGGGATTCCATGACTGCAACCATCTCTATGACTGTGCACTAAGTGTAACGACAATGGACGGAACAGCATATCGGCTTATCAATCTTACACAATAAGCAACTATTGAAATTACAAATTTCATTAGGTTGCTCGGCTCAGTGTACTCTGCATGCTCCTTAATGCCACCTGCAACGTGCAACGTGCAATGTGCAACAATGGCAACGGCAACGGCAACAAAAACGACGACAATGAAAGTAATCAACTACAGGCAGCAAAGCCTAACAAAGCATGGCCGAAACACACACACACACACTCGCACAGGGAGCGAGCTTAAAAACGCAATTCACAAATGACAGACCGTATGGGGCGTGTGTTCCGTTCCCTTTCCTGTCCCTTTGCCTGTCCCTGGATCTGTACATGGGCATGCTGCAGTTGCTCTGCTTTTTTCCGGGCTCCAACCAGCAACAACTTATTGTGGTTACAAATTGTGGCAAAAGCTATCAATGATATTATCGGCGCAACCAGTGGACAGACCGACATAGCGGGAGAGAGGAGAGAGAGAGAGAGAGAGAGCTGCAACCATATGCAAGCTCAATTACATCCGGTTGCAGTTTCAATTTCAATTTGCCGTGGCCAACGGCCGACACAGACTACGCTAGTGGAGGAGCAGGACAATGCATATGCCTGCGGCTCTCGCTGCTGCTTGGCATAATATTAATTTAAATTAGATAGATGCTGGCCTGGCCGGAGTGGCGCCACGATATGAGTGCTCCGCAGGCAGTGACAATAGATTCAGATGCGGCAGGCGCAGGAACGCACAGGATGCAGTGGCGTGTGGGTGGGCGGCAGAGGAGCGAACTAGCTTTTGGCCAGGCTTGCGGTGCACAGTAATATTGGCATAATGCTCATACGGTTGGCTTCACCACGCTGTTCCTCTGTTCCTCTATCTCTCTGCCCCTGTAACCAATCATTTTACGGTCGCTTCAACGATCTATGGCATGTTAGGCCAGGGAGTCCAGGCGGGCAGGCAGACTGGCAGGCAGGCAGTCAGTAGGCAACCAGGCATATGCTGCTGCCAGGCGCAGCGTGAAATTTTGTGAATTCGACAACGAATACCGGTGACCGGAAACGGAAATGCCGACTAGCATGAGCTAATTAACCAGAAAATGCGGTTAATACGCAGCGTAAAGCAAACAATAGTTTAGGATTTTTTGCCACTCTAACTCCGTCTCTCTCGCCCTCTCTCTCTCTCCCCCTGTCTCTCTCTCTCCCTCTAGTTATTTGTGCATTTAACGCTTGACTGGGCTGCATTAATAAACATTCAACTCGCCACGTATGCAAATTTCGGGGCAACTGCCATATTATCATTATTATTATTTGTTGGTTTATTTTTTGCTTTTTGTTTGCGGCCAACATGGCGTATGATTATTTGTCCGCGCTCGCATAATTTGCAAAGCAAATTTTCGGGCATTGTGGGGTCAGCAAATTCTTCGATGGGTTTAAGCCAATTAACGCGGGGAATGTCAATAATAGGAAGGGTTATGTGTAGATATATGTGTATGAAACAGTATGCGAGGGGGTGTATGAGGTATGATGTATAGATGTGTGTGTGTGCAGCTTACGGGCATGGCGGGCGAACATATTTCCGCTTCCGTTATGCATTACTCGCTTCATGCAACATTTTGCGGCGGCGTTGCCAATGTCGCCGCACATAAATTATATCAAATTGTTTGCATTTAATTGCATGTTGTCTCTGTTGTTGCTGCTTCTACCGTGCATATTTCATGCAAACATGTTAATGCCCACTGTAGGCTAATCCGGACATTCGTATGCAGCTTTGATGAAGTCGCGCTAATTAACTGTTACTGCTCAGCTCGTTTATCTTCTGCTCGAGCAGCTGTCGCTCATCCTGTTATCGAGTTGAGCAACAACATTATCCAGGCCAGCACTCAGTCGTAGCTGCGCATCCATTATTCAGGCAAATATGACAAATGTTGACAGCATTGTCAGGCCACACCATGAACCGCATACTCCAGACATAAGAAACATCTTGCCAGCCAGAGTGCAGTTACAACAACCTATCAGCAAGATAATGCCCGACAAGCTCAAGTTGCACCCTTGCTGTATTGCTTGATAAACTCATTTATTAATTTACAGCTTGATATCGAAAGCCCTCAAGCCTTGACATCGCACCCAGCCATGTTCCACATCTCGGCCTGCATGACTAGGTAGTCAGTCAGTTGGGTCAAGTCCATGCCGGCGAGCAGCTCATTGATGGAGGGCAGCACAAACATGTCGTAGATCGTATTGATATAGGGCTGAATCTCCTCGGAGAAGAGCATCGAAAAGGATGCAATGAATTCGTTCACAAAGTTGTTGGCAGCAATGTCCAGGTATTGGTCCCAGTTGGCAACCTTCACATCGCCCACAGTGTACTTCAAGTTGAAGTCCTTGATGCGCAGTCCATTGGAGTTGTTCAGGCTCTGGGCGAATGTATACTCGCCCACGAAACGCCAGTCCGACAGCTTCTTGTTGAGCAGAACATTATGGCGCACGGGCAGAGCAAAGCCGAAAAGATCAACTTTACCCTCCACTGCGTAGGCTCCCAGAAACTGAAGCTCTGGGTAGATCACGTCAAAGCTGGCACGCAGTGTGGTTGGGTTCCAGCTGCCGCCCAGTATCTGGAAGTTGTTCAGGCCCGAGATGCGTATGTCGCTCACGTTGCCCACCAGGCTGGTCTCGCCCTTGGTATAGTTGAAGGCGGAGAACTTCATGGTGAATGGAGCCAGGGCTGGAATGTTACCATCGGGGTAACCACAAGGGGTCATCTTCTTCCAGGCCGCCAGGAACATGTCCATGGCTTCACGATAGCCAACCATGCTGTTGTCCTGCAGTGGCCCGGCACTGGCAACTGCCACCAGAAGTGCAAGAAGGAATACCTTGGCCATCATTTTGCTGGGTTCGTGTTATTCCAAAGGTAGAAAGAACTGCGTGAAGAATGTTTCGCATGCCGACGCTTATATAGTCGCAATCTTATCGATCGGCGACCGTTTGCTTGATCGATCGCATTTGAATTGGCCGTTAGGATTAAGCCTTATCACGCTGCAGATAACTTAGGTTTGAGGTATCTATTATATGAGTCAACATGGTAAGACACCCTGTACTGTCTTCACTTTGGCTCGAGGGCATGATTCATGCCAATATCAATTGTAAGTCTTTTGGCTTAAGCTATTGATAAGCATGAATATTGTTGCTATTAACAATTATTATGAAACTCTGAAGTGTAAATGGTTTGAAAGTTTTTTTTTGCTTTCATTTTCACTGTAGTTTGAGTATCTCGGATTACTTTTCCTCGCTCCTAGCAACTACTTGAGTTCCTAAATCAAATTAAGCCAAATATGAATCGTTCCAGGCGTTTTTTAGCTTGCAACGACCTAGAAACGACCTATTTCTGGTTAACCGCTTCACTGTATCGAATTGGTGTACCTATTAACGTTTCTCTGGTTGGTAATACAAGTAATAATACAGCGAATTGCGACTAATTGAGTTAAATGAACCGTTAGTCTCGCCACATTACATGGTTTCTCCAACAAACACCGTTAGTTGGCACCGTGAAGCCTGCCTAATTGACGCGCTCGTTCAATTTACACTTGGGCAAATCATCTTCAAGCTATTTGTCTGCCAATATATTGGCGGCTCTGTGCTCGCTCTCCCGCATACTGAACCCCGATCCCTTTCCACTCACCGGCTTCGACTGCCAATCGTAGTGAAATGATATAACGTTTACGATATACGCAATCGGGCTGCCACATCAGCATGTAAATTGCATTACCTTTCGGATTCGACGGGGGCCCCGAGCCTCGAGCATCAACTTGCGTAATGCAATAAACAGCTCGTAAATATTTTGATACCAATTTTCCAGCGTAATTGACTCAACGGTACTTTGAATGTCAAACAATAAATTCAATTACCAATACACATGCCTCTCCCTTAACGCACACACACGCATGTCAGTGTCGATGTTGCTTAACCCTATCGTGCACGTGCTTCAGCTTGAGCTTAACCTCGAACTCTCTCGCACTTTCTGGCTACGGCCACGCCATGGATATCCCGAAAATCTCACAAGGAGCGAGCGCTGTAAAACCAAAGCAAGCGGAAAATCAACGCACAACTCGATAAACATTTGTATGAACAGGAGAAAAGAAAATGAAACAAAGCCAACAAAATAAGTTGGGGGTAGTTGGTGGAGAAGTCTGCCCAGTTGCCGGTCCGGCATTAGGCCAAAAGGGATGCCGGCCGAAAAAGAAGAAGCAGACGGCGTAAAACAATTTCATATAAAACCAAATGATGTTCGGGTCTCGAAAAGGGTGCTCGGTTATGTACTGAAAATCATTTATAGCGTGCCGCAAACTCAAGCGGAACTTAGATGAGAAATGTAGCCGCATAATAGGCTTGGAATATGTGAAGAGTCCAGTCTTTTAGTAGATAGCTGAAAGCAGCCCTAGACATATCCATACCAATTTAAAATTCAATTCACTTTCAACTGATGAAATGATATATGGAAGAATTACTAGAGAGCGTATAATAGTAGTTAGAAAGCTAATTATACTCTTATTTAATGATATATAATAACTATAGAGCTTATAAAGCAAACTCATTTGTTAATTTACAGCTTTATATCGAAAGCCCTCAAGCCTTGACATTGCCACCAGCCATTTTCCACATCTCGGCCTGCATGACTAGATAGTCAGTCATTTGGGTCAAGTCCATGCCGGCGAGCAGCTCATTGATGGAGGGCAGCACAAACATATCATAGATCGTATTGATATAGGGCTGAATCTCCTCGGAGAAGAGCATCGAAAAGGATGCAATGAATTTGTTCACAAAGTTGTTGGCAGCAATGTCCAGGTATTGGTCCCAGTTGGCAACCTTCACATCGCCCACAGTGTACTTCAAGTTGAAGTCCTTGATGCGCAGTCCATTGGAGTTGTTCAGGCTCTGGGCGAATGTATACTCGCCCACGAAACGCCAGTCCGACAGCTTCTTGTTGAGCAGAACATAGTAGAAAGAACATGAAGAAAGTTTCACACGGCGATCGTGCGACCGTTTGCTTGATTGATCGCAGTTGAATTGGCCGTTAGCATTAAGCCTTATCACGCTGCAGATAGCTAAAGTTTGAGGGATCTACTAAAATGAGTCAACAATTGTGTCCGTGCTTTCCATTATGCCGCACAAATTGAAATTTATCAGAAAATTGTTGCGGGATAAAAACAACAATAATGGGATGCCAGGTAGAAGAGGATGCGAAGCAACCCCCAGGAAAAAGATGAGGCCAACAAAAGCAGCAACAATGACAGTCAAACAATGCAAAATCAATTTAAATTTTCATCTCATACTCGCACGCATGATATGAAGAAGGAACTGTGCAGGATGAGAGGGGCGGAGGTGGCGAAAAAAAACATAAAATGGGTGAGAAAATCAGTAAAGCAACCGCAATCTTTTACCAAATTGTTGCGCCGTGCGTGCGTGAGTGTACGGGGGAGGGTGTCACTAGCGCAGCCGCCACGCAACTCAATCATAAGTAAATATTACGCAGAGAGAGGGGCAGCAGAATGGAAGGAGAGGGGGAGCGGTAGCGACACGCAGCCGACAGCTGAAATAAAAAAAAAAGTAAAGAAAAGAAAAGCAGAGGAAAAGCGAAAGCAGGAGCAAGGAGCAACACACACGGCAGCGTAGTCTGGGGCCAAGCTTATTATGCCCTCGGGTGAAATATAAGCGGGCATGCAGGCGGCATCAGGCAGCGCATTGGGTTGGCAGGCGAAACACGTTCTAATAGATTTCCAGCCTCTCGCCTTTTGACGGCATCTCCTGCTGCGCGCAGCCCGTACAAGTTACACATGTTGCCTTTGTTTGGCTTCCTGTCACACACGCACACTTCCACTTACACGCACACACACACACACACGTTTGACATGACATTTGCTGGCACGAAGGCGAGAGAGGGTTGGGCTGCGCTGCCTCAATTTAAGACCGTAAATCCTTTATTCAATTTTTAGCTGAACGCCTAAAAGTATGCAGCGCGATAAGCGCGTCACAAGCAAAGCCCAAGGATTGCGAGCATAAATAAGCATTGATTAAGTAGGACACACACACGCACACACGCACAACCCTCGCATAAATCAGACAGGCACACATACAAATGCACATATAAATATATATATTTGCGCGCATATATTCATTCATCTTGCCATGCAAATCGCTGGCAATTGACGCGGCAAGCCAAGGCAAATATGAGTATTATGCCGCCGGCAATCGACTGGCTACACGAACAGGAACGTCGGTTCTGGGTCCACCACTTGGCCGCACGTAATGAATTGAAAACGAGTCGAACTGCAATTGACAGGCAAACGCTGGATACGCATTGATGAAAGAGACGCCGCGCCAGCCGGAAGCAGGCACACAACTAATTGGACATCCGTTTTCCCGGCGATTATCGTACGCCGGCGACGAGGGGAGTGCGGGCCCCGTGTCTGGGCCCCGCAGGTAAGCTAAGTATTTTTTTTTTCGCTATTTTACTGCTGTAAATTTGCGCCACGTTATTAACGCCACTTTGAGTACGCCGAAGCTGGCACGAAGCTGTGCGGACGCCAGGAAGCGATGCTAAAAGGTCGACCCGTCCACGAGGGAATAAAGAAAATATAAAGACCCTGGCCATGGATTCATCGACTGCAAACTACACTCGGCTGCCCGCCTCCTGCCACCTGCCCGTTGAGCCCATCTGTGCGCCTGCTGCCATAGCTTAAGCAGTGCCAGCGCACTTCCATTTCCGCAGCCTACGACGGAGCCGGGCACGGGAGCCGGGCACAAAGGCAACGTGCAATTGTCGGTGTCGTTGGCTTTATTTAATTGAAGTCAATTACACAGCAGGAGAGCAGACGCAGACGCAGACGCCAGCCGGCCATGCCGGGCCAGCTGGCAGCTGGCAGCCTCATTAGATCAATGCGCTGTCAATGGCGACATTGACATGGCCCACGTCCAGTTAATACTAAACGTCGCCCGTAGTGATGAAAATGGCTCAGATTTTGTCATTATTCTTTCGAAATCGCTCGCATGTGTTAAACTTTTAAGTGCCCAAAAGCGGCACTGCTGGGGCTGCTCCAGGGTCTGCGACTGGGGCTGGGGTTGTCAGGCTGGGGTTACTGCTTTAAGCCGCTTAGCCGCTGCCGGCAGCTTAGGCAGCTGTTGACAACAAAGACTTGGCAAGATCAATGGGCTTTGAGGCGCAGTCGAAAGTTTGACAACCACTTCAAAAAGCTGGTTATGCTGCTGCTGCACTGCCACACTGATTGTTTGCCACCTGATTTCAGTCTACGTTCATTAACAGCTCTCCCCTCTACTCCTCGCCTGTCCGCGCCCCCTGCCCGCAGCCCACCCGCAGCCTTTTATAATCACAACGTAAGCAAAACTTAAGCTAAATTAAGTTCAGATAATTCCTAATAATCTATTCAAGTAAGTTTGCCGAATTGTTTGTTCACTTCTCAGCCGAATCAGGTGACGACAACGAGCAGTTCCCTCTCTCTCCCCCACTCTCTTTCTCTTTAGAGAATCTCTTTAGTTCTCCTCACTCCTGTGGTTAGCCAATGAGGCACGCAACCGTTCCCTGGCTTTGTTGTTGTGTTCTACCCCCCCCTGAGTGCAAATTGAATTTGAAAATTTTCCAAGATCTGAAATGTCAGATTGTTGACGACTTATTAGAAGGGGGTTATATGCAGGAAACACGCCTTCCCGGCCCGCACGCAAACGCTTCTTCATTACGGCATACTCAAAACTTTTGCGGTGTGCCTGCACTGCAAAAAAAATATGTACACAAATAAAATAATACAAATAATGAAAACTTTAAGTAATTACTTATGCAGCAGCTCCAAGTGCAAACAGCATAGACAAAATTGATTAAACCTATTATAAACATGTATTTTTTAAGCACGTAAACATTTCATTTTTATTTTAAGCATTTTTCACATTTTAACACAAAACAAAAATGTTTGAAATTTTCAATTTTCATGAAATTACACGAAATGAATATTACATGAATCAAACTAAGCCACACGCCGTTTAGGTTGCGAAAAACGACCTATTTCGGTTTAACGACCTATTTTCGTTTAACAGTGTATATATCTGCCAAGTCGTTAGAGAATTTTGCAATAATCTTATATATTAAATTTCTGAATAATATGCATATGAATAACTTTCATCTCCTCAATATTATCATACACACTTTGAAGAGCAAAACTTGGCCGCAATCCGCGCAACTTTTCGTTTTCACACTCGTTGCGTGACCTTGTTCGGGGGCAATTTCTCGCTGTGTAATAGCTTGGAAAACTTTGCGCAGCAACTATTGTTGAAAAGTTTTCAATTGAGAATATTAATTTAGTCAATACATGTGGGCGAAATGTGCAAAGACGAAAGTGGCAGCCGCAACAAAACCCAAACAAACGTTAAAAGTTTTGCGGTAACACAGCGCAAATCCGAAGAGGCTGAGAGCCAAGTGCTGCCTGAGCAGGTCCAGGTACTAGGCTAGTGCGAAAGGGATGGTGACGCGCAGGGGGGGACGGTGTTGGCCATGTCGAGAGAGTTGGGCGTCATCAACGGGGGAGTTGAAAACTGGCAGCTTATTGCGACAACGCGCCGGCATAATGTGGTTTTTGTGGTGCAATTTCTATTAGCCGAGTTGTTGTTGCATGTATAATCAAGAAGGGCTTGTTGACGAGCCCCAGCAACCCGCCCTACCCCGATGGCACTCATACCTACATATATATATTTGGTATATACATAAATGTGAGTGATGCCTTGGCCCAATTAGCATTGTATCTAACGCAATTGGCTGTGGGCCATGCTTTGTTGTGGTCACATGACACAGAATGCCATCAAGTACCTGGCCACACAAATTAAGGTACTCACACACACACACTCACGCACACGCACACACAGAGAGAGAATACCGGGAATTGTATAAAAAATACGTATATATAATTCGGTCAGTTGTCACTTTGATGTAGCCCAGAAATTTTGGCAACGCTTGTTTAGCCCCGAGCGCACTTACCGCTGCCTCTGATCCTGCCCCTGCCCCTGCCCTCTTAGCCACGACCTCTGCTCATCGTCATCCCGGTGTACTGCTACATCGAGACTCTATGTAAGCAGGGAGTACTTCCTGCAGGATTAGCATACAGACTGCAGCTCCCCAGACGCGCTGCGTCCGGCCGGCCGGCCGACTGGCCAGCTCATGTTATGAACATCATCAACGGCCCCGGGGGCAACACGAACAGAAACAGCAAAAGCAGCACAGGCAGCAGCAGCTGTCAGGGTGCGCCTCCTACAGCGACCTTCAACGCAGCATTCGCCAGCTACTCAGAGCCACCTTTTGGATTTGTGTCCGAAAAATGTTTTTGCTGGCATTTGCATGGTAAAACGAACGGCAAACGTCATCATGGCCAGCAACGGACTGAGTGCTCTGCTGCATTCAAAGTCCGTTCAATCACACACACTCGCACACACACGGAAGTCTGTGTTCGAGAGAGAGAGAGAGAGAGAGATAGCAGGACAGAGCTGATACCTGACTGGCCAGCCAACCAGCTTGCCGACCATTCTTGATGTGGACGTCTTTGCCCAGCGGTAACAACTGTCCGTTGCAGAAGCCTCTGTTGCTTTGTTTCAATGGAAACATATCGTGCGTGTGTGTGTACAGAGTGGGGTAGGGGTGGAGCAGGGCGTGCTACGCAACTTGTTTCCGGGCACGGTACGAAAACAACACGACTAAGGAAAGTAAAATGGTGCCTGCAGCGAATTGAACTTTTGCATTTCAAGTGAAATGTTCTAAAAAAAAGCAGAAATCAGACGAAACAATGGTTATAGCACACACTAACACACTCCCACACGGGCAAAAAGCATAACAGACGTCCAGGTGAAACAAAAGCTGCCAATTAATACAGTTCTCTACATGCACTTCCGTTAACAAAAGCCCATGGCATTCCTCAGTGTCGATTCCGGCAAATTCGACATCTCATTGGAAGTAACCCCACAACAAAAAATTCAAATTCATATCATATCATAATCATACCACTCCTTATCAAAATTATCTACAGTTTACAATCCCTTAATGAATCATTCCAGGAACAGCCTAAGCTTATAAAACTATAATTTGACACACATTATAAATCGCAATCAAAATTGTATTTTTAAATTATTATCTAGCTTAAATTTCATTTTATATTCCATGTAAGATACTTTTAGACCTATTTTATTCGATATCACATTTTTTATTGCATACTTTGATGAGCTTCACTATTAAGTGTAGGTTTTCGGGAAGGTGAATAATATCTGCTGCAATAAATAACGAGAAATAAATGTAGAAGACACAGTTATTCGATTTCGAATACTCGCAGAAAAATATTCTTCCTATTTCACTATGAACTTGGGCTGGCGAAACTGGAAACTTAAGTATGATGAATCTCGAAAACTTAAATTGGTATCGAGTATTATTTCGTTAAGAAACCTGTTACCAATATTTATATTTTTGGAATGTTTTTCCCTGATAAAGAACAAAATTAAAGAGTATCTGAAAATCGTGTAGCGAGTTTAACTAATCATATCTCTATAATCATATGTTTCTAATGAATAAGAATGATCGTATAGCGAAAATAAATAATTGTTTTTAAATTAGACATATACCTCGCACATAAACAGATGTGCAATTGGGTATATTAAAATTAACTAAGAAAATACAATTTAATATCAAATATGTATGTATTATACAGAGTATCTAGCTTTTCAAACACATTGAACATTTAAGCGGTCACATTATGTGTTTTACGATAAGAACTTTAAATATAATCAATACATTTAAAATCGATTAGCGATTCTCTGGAATGGGTTATGGGCACATGCCAAAAAGTCATAACAAATAAGACCTCATATCAATAATAAGCAGTCTTTTCCTGGATACAGTAACTACGCAAATCATCAATAACCCTTAGGGAATTGTTAATTTTACAGGTGCTACGGAATCTAAATGCACATTTTAAGATATATTTATATAAAATCAATTTGACCACAAGACCGTAAGTCATCTCTTGTGAAAACTGTCAAAAGCGGCGAGTGGGGAAAACCTTGACCACGAACCATATAGAAATGTAATCAATCAAAACCCTATGCGATAGATAAAGAAAATCGCTATAAAAGGAGTATGTTCCGATCGTGTTTTCCACAGACGACATTCTACATTCAAACGAGGCAAAATGATAGCAAAGGTTTTTCTACTGGCCTTCTTGGCCGTGGCAGTCAATGCCAATCCCGTCGATCTGGACGCAAACACAGTAAACTATCGTCAGGCTCTCGATAAGTTCCTTGAGGCCTGGAAGAATATGCTACCATGTGGCTATGCTGCGGACAATATTCCAGTGATGGCACCGCTGACCAATAACTTTTCCGCGTTCAACTACAGCATCGGCGAGACGCGACTTGTGGGCAACGCTAGTAACATTCGCATTGCGGGACTAAACAACTTCGAGATTCTGGCCGGCAGCTTCGATGCCGCCACACAGCACGCCACTTTCGATGTACTCTTCCCGGAGATACAGGTGACCGGTTCGTACGAGCTGGAGGGCGTTATCGATTTGTATGGCATCTTGTTCCCAACACGTCAAGCGAGTCTGATCAACGAGCGCCTCCAGCAGCTGCGTTTCGTCGGTGACTATACCTTTGCTCCGAGCTTGATCAATAGCAATGGACTACGCATCAGTGAATACCATCTGCAATTCTATTTGGGTGATGTGAAAATCGATAACTGGGACACCTTGTGGGACATCTCCAGCAACAATCTATCGAATCGTTTCGCGAGCGAACTTACCACGTTTGTCGCTCAGCACATTCAGCCCGATGTGGACAAGTTGTTGGGCAAATATGCTATACCCGTCGTCAATGACATGCTCTCCGCCTACAACCTGACCCAGCTGTCCAACCTGTTGGTCAACACGGCCAACAACTGGAACAGCGCCAACTGTCAGGTGAAGGCTTAAGACAGCCCCCCCCAACTCCACATTTCGATTGAATAAACGAGCATAAAAAGCAAAAGATATTCGATTCCGTGTACCATGGTGGAGGTGTGGCAATTAGAATAGCAAATCGTGCATATGATTTCGGTTAAATGTGGCACAAGTCGCAGAGTAACTGGGCAGCAACCCGCCAGGGGTAAGGACGTGCACAACAAAGGGTCTGCTTTGTTGTTTTTTAGTCGCTATCGTTGCCGTTGTTGTTGTAGTTGTTGTTGCTGCTGCTGTAATCCGCTTAAGTAACTCAACAGTAACGGAAACCGGAAATGAAAACCATACAGTGTGTATGAAGGCGTGTTGAGCACAAGGGCGGTCCGGCTGGGCAAGCGAACAACTTCCGTTTTGTGTAGCTGCCACAGCTGCTTCAGGACTTTTTATCGTAGCGAAAGAGTGGGGCTAGAGAAACAGATAGAGAGAGAGAGAGCGAGCGCGCAGCAATGGTTTCCGAGTGCAGGCTGTGCTCCTTCTTGCTCCGACTGCAGGTAAACGAATGGGGAGCGAGGACAACGGGAAGGAAGCACGGCTCTTAAGCTGCACCGGAAATGAAGAATTGTTGCTCGAGTCCCTGTGACAATTTCAGTGGCCGACAACAAGACAAGCGCCATGAATCAACCAAAATGTTACGTGTGCCTCCTCCAGAGTATTTTATTGTTATAGCCGCTGCTGCTCGTGTTGCTGTCGTTGTTGTTGTTGTCTTTGTTGGCGCCGTAGCCAGTTTTAAGTGCTCATAATAGCGTGGACTAAACAAACAACAAACAGCAAATGGCTTTTTCGCATTGCGGTTTCCCGTCCATAACTTTTTGGCAGGCAGCAGCCCCAGTTGACGGGTTCATCATGCGCCAGTCTCCCGTCCCGCCCATGCCCTGGCCTATCAACCTGGCCTTCTGTCTGCTTCCGTTCCACCGACGACTTAACCGCAAGACCGCTTTCAGGTCCATTGTGCATTAATAAATTATTACGTTATGTAAAGTGCATAAATTATAATGCCCTCGGTATCTTTCTACGTTTAGCTTTGGTTGGGACCACATTGTGGCAGGATGTTAAAATTTCTGGCTCAATTTACAGTCGATGCTTAATGGTTCAATTCGAGCTGAGACGGGAAAAACGATGTACACTCCTTATAAACGTAATCCATCCAGAGTAAATTATTTTAAAATTTATGCACATGCATAAAGGTTAACCAATTTCAACAAATAAAAACTTCATTATTTTTCCATTTATTTATAGAGCCAGCATTCCTCTTGTTCACAATTAGCCGCAGTATTCAATTAAACTCATATGCACTTGCACAGTTTATTCGCATTTATCTGGCATTTTCAACTCAATAGCTTATTCCTGTTTTTTATTCACATTCATTCACAATCCATCTACGTATGATATATATGCAAATTATATGCAAATCGTTATTCAATTTAAGAACATCGTGTGAATCTATAGATGTTGGGAGTACTTTTCAAATACTCCATAATTAATTAATTCTTCTAAATGGTGCAACAAAGATGACATTTTAAATGAAATTTATTCATATTTTCTCTCGCCATCTACCAATCCTTTTACTTATGTTACCATGCGCTCTGTAGATTTGATAAACTAGATTAGTTCAGATAGACATATGTATGTATTACTACATATAACTATGTACATATGTATGTATGTTTGTTGGTATGCATGTACGAATGTAGTATGTAATTCCAAGTCGGAAACATCGGGATAGCATAGTATAGTATATGTTTGTATGTATATAAAAGAAACAGGCATAAAACAATTAGTATTTTTCTTTTATGCTCAATCGCTGGCTAAACAATCTCTAGTATTTTATCTTTCACACTTGTCTCTGGCTAAAGCTTTCGGGTATGACATATCCGGGCACAACAGCAACGTGCCTCACATACAATAAATTTGCTTTTGTGGTTGTAGCTAACAATTAGTTTAGTTAAGTTGGGCCCCACTCTCCTTATAATCGGTACATACATATGCGTATGCATAACATACATATACAGAAACAACATTCATACGGTTCTTTGACCATATTCACACAGAGATTTCACATATTATATAGTAGTATATACTATAGGTAGGCATAGGTTTTGATTTGTTCTATAGACTTAGTACGCGTGGGTTTGTTATTGTAGCCAAGAGTATCATCATACTATACAATCATAAACCATCTCGGGGTTTCATTCGTAATGTAAACATGTATGTGTATGATTTGTAAGTATAGTTATGTAAATATGCATCTATGTAAATATCTATGCAAGTAGCGATAGTCGGTTAGTTCGTTAGTGGGGCTTCTGTGTGGGCTAGGTAACAGCTCGTAATACTGATCATCGCTCAATTACATAACATTAATATGTACTATGTATCTGTTTGAATGCAAGTATGCACAGTTATACATTAAACATTAACATTAGTTATCAAATTGAATGCATTTTGGTACCAGACAAAAATGTACTTAAAAGTTACAATGAGTGTTGCCTTATATTGTGCAGGTATCTAAAACATTTTTGTTCCTTCTATCGATATCTATTTGTATTCATATAAAATGTAATATAAAAATGTTTATAAATAATTGTGACAAATTCTCGATAAGCTGGTTTTTAGTGGGACATTCATTTCGGTATCATATATATTTAATTTAATAGAATATTGTATATATTATATACCATATATATATGGTTCAATATTACTTATTATATTCATTTAGACATACATACACATGCATAAATGCTTTATATTTGCGCTAAATATGTGTTATCCGGGACATACACTCTATGTATATTTAAAAACACATTCATGTACATTTACTAAAGCTATGTATCTTGTATGTGTGTATAAATAAATCAATTTCTTGTTCACATTTATAAACTTACAGATATACATATGTATGTTAATATTTATTTAGATTTATTACATATAAATTATTTGAATTGTTCTATATTGTATCCATTTTACCAGTTTGTAATGCACATTTATGTATGTTTATTATTTCTTATTTTTGCTTTTGTTTTTGTTTTGTTTTGTTTTGCTTTTCTGATTTTCAGTTTCATTCGCTTTCAATAAAAACATTCTAACAAACTTATGCTATATATGTATATCTTACAGATACAAATATACGCGTTATAAAAATGCAGTTTAAAATATATTTTTAATTGGTTTTCACTATAATTTTACAACATTTGTTTTTGCTGTTTTATGTGTTTTGTTTTTTGTTTGGGCACTGAAAACAAATTCGAGCTAAATTCACAATCGCGCAATCTCATATCTTCTTTAAAAGCCTTAAACGAAATTTTCTTTTAAAACATATATACCTACATATGAATGTATAATAGATAATTTTAATCAATCTTATAAGTACAGCATACCGAATTAAATCTACAATAATACATTTATTTCCTTCGATATCAAGCGTCAAAAATGAAAGGAACTAAAGTGTATACTGCATTAGATGTATTCAGATTCATACATATTGGATATATGCGTTATGATGTCAAAAATAGATATATAATTTATGCAATTCCAATGTTGTTAAAGTTATTTCGTGCGCCTCTGATCGATCGCATGCAGATTTATTCAATAAATGTGTATGTGTATAATATATGTGTCTGTATATATAGAATGTTTATATAAATTTTCTAGATAAAAAATTGCTTTTCGTATTCGAGTTTATTTTCGTTTCCTCAATTTCGATTCACAAAGCCAATTTGTTAAACATTGACATTTTTGTTTTAAATTTATTCTTTGTTTTGAGTACATAACCAAATATGATATTATACGCTGGGGGCGGTACATTTCGCGTACAGGCCCCCGGTTACCGGTCTCTTTCACTCGACATGTGCCTATCAAGGGTAAACAATCGCGTTCTGGAATGTTAAGCAAATCAAAACAATCGGCTGGCCGAGCTCGAAGCATGCTTTCCAAATAACTAACATACACATGCATATGTACATATACGGTATAGGTCTGTGTTTGTTGTTCCTAAGTATGATAAGATTCGAGTTATCTGTTATTGCGATTTACGTTATAGCCCCGTTATTGCCCAAACGGTAAGTGCAATTCGATACAGATAAATTACATTATTGACTACTCGAACAATGTGGGCAGAAATTGGCAACAGTTTTTTCTCTTTTTGTTTTTTGCTTTTAACATGTTTTCCGTTTCAGTCTCAGTTTAAGCTGATTGATTAAATTACAGATGTGTGATTCAACTTAAATGTGTTAATTGAATTATTTGGCATTCAAAGCGAAATATACATACATATGGTTATATAGCAATTATTTGGAAAGCTTTTCGAAAATATACATTCATAACTTTAATATTGATGGTGGTATTGATAGTAACAAATAACTGTTTGGATTTTATTCTTTAGTTATATAAATGAATTTGCATTTGTATCGTTTATATATATAAATATAAATTTGTATGCATTCTCTGCTTAAATCAAAGTGCTTCATTTACTTTACAACTTAATACAAAACTATTTACTTTAAAGCTTATAATCATTGCAGCGCCCGCCTAAACGAACCGCAAAACGGATGTGTGTCGATCAAACTAAACAATTTATGCATATGGTCATATCATTTAAATATATATTATGGTATATAAAATTTGTTATACTTAATAGACAATTGCGCGTATTGGGCCTTGAACATAAAAAGTATTACAAAAAAAATATGAACGATGGCAAAACAATTAGAACTACAATCAATTTGTGCATATTTTGTTGGTCTGTTGTATGGTTTGCAAGATTTATGTGTATATGTGTGTTATCGGTTGTGTATTTGTTAAACAATTTCACATTTTCAAAAAATTCGTACACTTTCAGCTTAAGCACTAAATACTAGAACGTATGGCCTACACATATCGATAGCAAACCTAACACTACCGTGGCTATGTACTTATCAAATGTTTACAATCAGAGGCTCCGCAAATAACATTATGCTCATATGGATATACATATGCCGGATGGACAACAATAATGATCATCAGCAGACCACTTGGAGCCGATCTAAAACTGCAGTTGCTCAGGCGGGCAACATATAGAGCTGGCGGTAAAACATTGTCGGGCTACGCTCTAGGCCTCCGTTTCGGCGCCCTTTAAACGAAGACGCGCGAAATCCTCAAAGATAATATCATCGTCCTGGGCATCATCATCGTCGAGCTGTATGAGGTTTGTGGTTGTTGGTACATCACTTGGCGCAGCAGCAGCCGCGGCGCCCACATCACTTGAATCGCCCAGATTAAGTAACGGTGCTGCCAGACTGGCGCGTGGCGAACGATCGCCCAGCAATGGTGGCTCCTCCTCCTCGGGCTTGGGATGCATAAGCGTGAATGGCAGCTCGGCAACCAAATCACCGCCCAACAGCGGCGAACCAATCAGTAACTTCACTTTGACTTTGTAATGCACCAAGATGCCTAAACTTTCGCGCTGTGCAGGATTCGTTATGAGCGTGCTTGAAGCCAAATTCGTATCCTCGTGCTTCAGCTGTCCGTCCAGTGCCAGACCCCATTTATCCTTGTTGTTAGCGAGCAGGGGGCATAGCTCAAAGACCTTGGACAACGTAAAACCGGGTGCCACACTGCAACCATCCTCTGACTCAGTCTCGGCCACCACGCTTTTGTACTGTGCGGTCGAGAACAAGCAAATGTCGGCAAATTGTCGAACACACACCTTAATTTTCTTGACGGTACGGTTGGAATTGTTTGCCACATGCACATTGATCGATATCTTCTCGCCATGATGATATAACTCTTTATCCAGACTGGCCTCCAGGTGAATTTTATTTGGTTTCATCATAAACTCTTTGCTGACCTCAATCGAGGGCTGTTCACCCGCCTTGGATGGGGCGTACATGACTTTTCGAATTGTCAAGCGTACGGAATTGCGTTTATGTGGTTTATCCTCGATATGTTCACCTACAGTTCAAATAAAAATCGCATTAGTAATTGCTTGAGGCTACCATTGACGTACATACCATAAACAAGAGCATTCATATATTTGCAATAATTATTATAATAATTCATACATGCATACATGCATATAAATATATTTCTACATATTTAGTATGGGGATGTGTCGGCACTTAATTGTTTGCGTCAAAGCTTCAGACCCGATGATTCAGTGCCCTAAAGTGCCATAAACATGCTGTGGGATGCTTCCAGGAAAATTATTATTAACATTAAGACAAGAACAACAACAATTAATTGTCATCGTTCTTGGAAACTGCTTAGCAATTGCAATTCTATAGATTGACGATGTATTGTCATAAATTTTCCAGCATGGCCACCGAAAAGTCTCTTATTTTAGCATAGGGAAGCCCGGGAATAGAACGATCTCAATTGTTTATACGAAAAACATGGCAGCTTCAACTCAGTAAAGCACATTAAATAAACAAATCCACAGATGCCAAGTAAATAAAAACAATAATTCTATTGTCTGCGAAACAGAGATACCCTGGCATTCCGGCAAAATGTTATGGGGTGTATATACTCATATGTATGTATGCCATAAAAACGTTTTATTGTATTTGAAATTGTATACTTATTAGTATGGCGATGGCATAATTTACAATTACGAAAAGCTAATAATATGCATTGGCGTATCTAATCGCAAACAAACCTAAATTGCAGTATCTATTTCAATTATTGCGCAGATACAAAATTATATTTCTTGTGTCTGGTTGGTAAAACAAATGCTATAGATAATTAACACCCATATGATATTGTATACAGTATAATAAAATTGAAATTTAAAGCGATCCGTAAATATACTGACTGCACAAAATATCCAAAAGCTAAAGTACATAAGTAAGTCGATTTATAACTGAATTCATTGGGATTTATTTATATTTTTTTCTATGGCCAAGAGCATTTATAAAATTGTGTTCGGAAAATTTTGGACACGGGTTTCGTTGGGAAAACGTTCGAGCAATGTTTTCGGAAAACTTTCGGTGAACATTTCAAAATTGTTTATTTCTAATTTCAATTAGTTTCTTTTTATGTACACTTATGTATATAGATAGATATGTACCTGTACGATTGCGTTGCGAAAAGCGTAATGCCCGAGGCGTGCCATAAATTCGCGTACATTGTAAATGAAGATAGAGAGCTTGCCCACTCAGGTCCAGCCAAATGCCAATTGGCTTAAGTTTGCTTTCAATAATCTTTTTATGGGAGGCAGCAACGATTGCGTCGGCAGAGGCCGACAGATAAGAATGTCGACGCCGGCCAATAAAGCCACCCAAAATTAACAGACAAAGCAAAGCCAGTCACAGTGTGCAAACACACGCACACACACATATACATATGCATCAAGTTAGATAGCGCGCAACAATAATAAAAAAAAGCAACAACAACCACAACAACAACTGTGTGGCAGAACGAGTGAGGGAGCAAGGAGATTCCCAAGTAAGAGATGTGACTGCGACTGCGACTGCGATTCCGACTGCGAATGCGCGTGCGAAACACAAACATGCGCGCGTAACTCTCCCAATAATTCGCCGTGCAAGCTTTCCTTGTGTTGTTATTGTCAATTCTCGTTTATTTGTTGCAGAATGTGAATGCGCATAAGAATAAGCAGCGCAAAGTGTAATGTGTGCACAAGGAAAAACAACAACAGAGCGTGGAGCTGAAACCGGAGCGCAACGAGCGAGAGAGAGAGAGAGGGAGCGAGCGCAAGCAGTAATTACGAATTTTGGGTCATTGTTTTTGTTGTTGTTCATGGGTTTTTTTTTTGTTTTTAGCTTATTTTAGCAAAAAACAACACATACAAAATACACATGAAACTCAGCCGAAGCAAGTTTCCAAGAATTATTTATGTAAGAAAAAACAACAAAAAAAAACGTTGAAACGTCAGTTAAGGCGGCGCAGAGAAGCGCCTAATTAAAGCGGCTGCGGCTGCGACAGCAATAGAGTCGAATTCCAATTAGAACCGTCGAATTCCAATTAGGTGGCTGCGCTGCGTCATCAGAGGCAGCAGCAGCGGCAAACACACAATGACATTTTGCGCAGTCGACGCAGTTGGATTAATTAACCCCGCGCGTGACACATGCGCATGCTTTATTTTGATTATACAAATACACATACATATGTATGCATGTATGCATGCAAGCATGTAAGTATGCAGGCACTGCCCATCAATGATTCTGACTTTACCCAATCGGTCAGACACACACACACGCACGCACGCACGCACACTCTCACTTCAATCATGTGTGATAATGAAAACTCACCGACAAACGCTTTCAGCTCGTAGTCGACGCCACAGGATTTTCCAACATCGCCGGGCGCCGGTTGCAAGGACACCGATGCCGGGCAATAGGGCGGCACTTCGAAGTAAAATGGATGCGCATTTGGTCCGAGTTTCTTGATGAGACGCTCCTGCAATCGGGTCATGGGTCGTTCCAATTGCATGGGCGGATAGATTTGTTCGTGCGCCAAATACAGATCCTTGCGGAATGTCAGACCGAGCACATCGAGATCCTCGCGTCCATATCGAAATGCGGCCAACACCTGACCGAATACCTTGCGATCCTTAACATATTCAGGATCGATGAACACAACGCCGTCAATGGGATCCACATGCGTCACATGGTCGACAAAGTCACGCTTGCCAAGATAAACTGTGATTTTGCCATTCGACGAACTCTTCTTGAACACACGCGTCGCCTGTCTTCGTGAGCTGGCATCGCCGCCAATCTCATCGAGTAGGCCGCCACCGCCACCGCCACTGCCGCCGCCTCCGCCACTGCTGCCAACCGTACTGCCGGCTGTTGTGGCATTCGCTGTGGATCCGCTGCCACCGCCGCCGTTGCCATTGCCCTGCGATCCAGCACCGCTTCCGTTTGTGTTAGCGCTCAGTGTGTTCATTGTCGTCGTCGCTGTCACCGTCAACGTTGTTCTGTTTGCTGCTGCCGCTGTTATTACCTCTGCCTCTGTGCTGCTAGTGCTGTCTCTGCTGCTACTAATTCTGCTGCTGCGGCTGCTGCTTCTGCTACTGCGACTTCGGCCTGTGCTGCGTTGGTGTTGCTATCGTTCGTAAACGCTGCTGCTCGTTGAGTGACGCCACGGCTGCCTTTGCGGTTAGTTGCGCGTATGTTATTTTTGTTTTAAGCACCTTATAATAATAAATATGTGTGCAATTTAATTTTTTTTATGTATACTTAATGAGCAACAGCGCCACACAACTTCTGTCGCCATCTACCGTTTGCAGTGCTACATAATGCAGAGTTGAACTAGTTCCGGCGAGCAATTGGGCAACGCCAACGCTGCGCGGCGTTGCCATGTCTGCGCATCGCGTATTCATTGCCAGCGACGGTCACACATTTTCATATTTCTTTTCCACGTGCATTTCAACATAACGAAACACGCGTTGTCGGCAATTTGCAAATAAACTAAAGAAAACTACTATAAAATGGCACAGAAAAAAGCAGCAGCAGCAGCCAAGAAGCCAGCGGCCAAAACCAACAAGCGTGGCCCAAAACCCAAACAGGTTGTAGAGGAGAAACCCAAGGAAGAAGAGCCCAGCGAGGATGAGTCCGACGAGGAGCAGAATGGCGTCAATCCCGACGATGGCAGCAACTCCGAGGTACTTGAGTAAATACATACATACATAAATGTGCACACATGTGCAAACATGCAGTAAATTAAATAATACGCGTTTCCATTTTTACTTCGTTACTTTTTCAAGTCTGAGGGTGCCGAAAATTTGATTGACTCTGAAGCTGAGGAAGCCGAGGATGACGATGATGATGAAGATGACGACGATGATGAAGATGACGACGAGGATAAAGATGGCGATGAGATCGAGCCTGGAGAGGTATCAAAAACATCTGTGCAGGAGAATGATTCCGATGAGGAGCCCACTGAAGCACCCATTGCCAAAAAGAGCAAAGCGCCCAAGGCTAACGAAAAAGAAGGTGGCATTCCGAAAGTGCGCGTTGGCAGGATTCCTCCAGACACTCCTAAGGAACAACTCGTATTCGTTTCCCACTTGCCTGAACGTAAGTGTACTATAAGCCGACTGTCTATGGCATTCCATATTCCATCTTTTTAACTCCACACATCTCTGTTGTTCTCTTGCAGAATACAAACATGTCGAATTGATTGCCTTGTTCGCCAAATTCGGCAGGATTAATATTGTCAATCGCCTGAAGACCAAGGCCGGCGGAAATAGTCTTCAAATTTGCTTCGAGTCTGCCGAGTCAGCTGAGGCTGCTCTTGCCGCCAAGCCGAAGGCACGGACTCTTAACGAGCAGGTTTTGAATGTGAGTCGGCCCCTGGACTCGAAAGATCTGAGCGAGCGTACAGTTGTTGTTGGTCTGCTTGGACCCAGTACTAGCAAGGAGCAAGTTACTGAACATTTCAAGGGATGCGGCGAAATCGAAAATGTTAACTTCTCCAACAATCGTGCTCTGCCCACGGCCTATGTGCGTTTCGTATCGTTGGAAGCGGCTGCCAAGGCTTTGGAATTGAATGGCTCTCAGCTGAATTCCCGTTACATCACAGTACGCGAGGGAACCGACAAGAAGAAGACACTCAGATCTCCAGACCTTACCTTGATTCTGACAAACACGGGCAAATACGAATCGTACAAGTCGGAAATTGTCAATACAATTTTCAAGAAATACGGAAAGATTATCGACCTGGATGTTGTCTGCACACGCAGCATTCTAGCCTTTGTCACATACGAGACTGCTGACGAGGCCCAAAAGGCTCTCAAGGAGCTGAATGGCAAAACCATTGAAGGTCTTCAAATCAAAATACAGAAATTCTACTATAACTCATCGGTGCGCACCGTTTTGGTAACAAACTTGGCAAATGGTAAGCGGATGCAGTTTAATGTATTTTATACGAAACCATTCTTATCTCTTATCTATTGCTTATTGCCAGATGTCGATGAAAAGCTATTGGAATCAACATTTTCGGACTCTGGAGAAATTGAGAGCATCAAGATATTCGGACACAAGGCGCTTGTTAAATTCACTACTGACGAGGGATTCTGCAAAGCGTTTTTGAACAACGAACGCTTCTTGCTGGGTCAACCCATCTTCCTTGAGCCAAACTCACTTATTAAGCTGAAGCTCTTGCAAAAGAAGGCGGTGTCGAAGGGCTTCAAGCCACGCCAAAACGCTGGTGCTGGACAGTACCAAAAGTTCGGCGGCAACAAGAACAATCAAAATAACAACAACAATTGGAACAAGAACAACAGCAACAACAACAAGAGGCCATTCAACAAGGGTGCGACACAAAGTAATGGATCTGCACCGCCGTTTAAGAAGTCGAAAAAATTCTAATATTTTAGACGCGGAAATGGTCCCATAGTCCTTAAGTAACAGTAACAGTAACAATAATCAACAAAACAGAAGAAGAAAAAGTGTATCCACAGCTCAATGTAATGTACTGCATTGAATTTAGTTTTATAAGCTCTTTGTAGGCTATTCAAAAATTGTATTTGAATATTTTACAATATGCTAAAGATGATGAAGTCGCAACGCGAGTTAACTTGCATTAATTGTTAACATTTGTCGGCAAACGCATTGCGCCCAAGAATTTTGCCCGTTGCGTTTATGGCCGTGATGGCAAACAAGCCGGCAATACGGGCGAAATTAAAAATTGTAAAAGCTGACGAGAATAAATTGCAAATTTCTACCACGTACAAACGAAACGTGCATGTGTGTGTGTTTGTGTCTACCCATTTGAGTGCCTTATGCCCAGTCGCTGGCACTGCACCACCTTCGCATCCGACTCTCCTCTGGCCATATGATTCATTACATTTTGCGCACGCTGTCGTCGCTCGAGTGATTCATGCTAGCCCAAGCCAACCGACTCCGCACGCGAAGTAGCGATGACAGACATTGCGATTTCCCCCAAAAGGCGCGACTAACTGAAGTCTTATATGTATTATACCCTAGTGCCAAATAATTCTGTAGTATAAGAGTTGTTTCAGCAAATGCGTTTTTCTTATTTTCTGCTTGACTTCGATCGTATTAAACAAGCGCAGATGCCATTCTGTCTCTATTTTTCGAGCAGTACGATTTTAATTAGAATTTTCAGAGTGCAAACAATAAACAAGTAAACATTAGCTTATTTATGGAGGGTTTTATAAATAATAGCCAACTTGCCGCGCACTTAAGGTATTTGCGTAACAATGTTTTCGACTGTTGCTTCCTTCTTAGCTGGAACTGCACAGAAATGCCGATTTGGATATATTAAAAGATTTAGCTTAAATCGTACTAAATTTATTGCTAAATAAATTGTTTCGGATTGCTGTTGCTGAACACCCTTGGAATATGACTAATTTTCAATAATTTACTGAATGTGCGCCGTATATGGAATATGCACCTGCTGCTGTAAATTTAAATCTCAAATGCTTTCGTAATACTCATTATCATGTGGCGACAACGACCCAATGCAATCCCAAAACCCAAAAAAATTGCAATTATTTTGTATATTTAACATTTATTAGTAATAAATTTTTGCAATATCTGATCTGTTTTAGTTGGTTTTTATTTGTTTGTCACTACACGTTCACAATATGTACTTGTTGTCTTGATATATTGTATGATGGTATAATTTATCGGTATATAATGTATGTATGAATGCTTTTAATGTCGTATCGCGCTCTTCTTGTGTATACTTATTTATGTATGTAGTTCGATAAGATTAGTTGTCGTTTAGTTTTTTTTTTTTTCGGGATGTGTCCTCTTCGTTTTGCAATAAATATTTGTAAATATTTGTGAATAATAATGTGTATGCACTTTTTGTGCACACGATTTCTAAATATATAAATATGTGTATAAAAAGTTTATTCAAATTTGGTTTTATTAAATGCGCTCAATGATGTAAATGCACAAATAATAGAAACACTTTCAACCGGTAAACGGCCCGTAAATACCCCAAAAACAGTTTTGCTTGTGGTTTTTGGAATTTTTTGGGGGGGACCAATGAATCACTTGATCAGTCTCTCTCTCTGGGGGCTGTGCCAAGTCAAGCCCAACAAATTGCGACCGTGAATGTGTTTAGTTTTGTTTTCTGTTTTTTTGTTTAAATATTTTTTCACTCTGGTCTTGTGGTTGTATAAGCCATGAGAGGGGAGGGTCTGCGGTGGCAGTGCGAGACTCCATTACTCACAATAGTTTTCCATTCGACTTCATTTGTTTTGTTTTTGTCCATATTTGTATGTATTTAGCAATAATTATAATTATAATTTAGCTTACGCTTTAACTTAGCAATTTACTCATAATAAGGCAAACGAAAGTGAAGGGCACACTGGGGCTTTATGGGAGGGATTATGCAAACCATAATGCGAAATTCAATAACCCACTAGATACAATTGCATATGCGATAAGGTATCGGTATCTACCATAATATATATATATGCTACTTGTGGTACGTATCTATAACTATTACGGATAGGCATGCACTTGTAGAGGCATTGTATATTTGATTTAAATAGGCAAAATTTTAAAATCTAGCAACTTAACCACTAAAAAGGTTTCACTCTCTTTCAAGTCTTTCAAAAGCAGGCAAAATCGGTATCTCAATGCATAATAAGTACGTACAATAAATTCGAATCGTTGACGATTTGGTAACTCTCTCTTTTTCTGTCTCTGTATCTGCTTCCACCTGACTCACTCTGTTTTATTCCAGTGCAATTAACTAAAAACTCTTGCTGAGAAATAATATATAAATAATATTCTAAAATAAACAAAATAAAACAAAGTAAAAATGTATTGTTTTTGAGATTTTTTTGATGTTTTTTTTTTAAGTTTTTAATTGGTAATATCGTTTTAAACATAGAGTATAAGAGTGTGCGGAGTTACATTAAATGTTCTGCTTCAGCTTGTTTTCGCTGTATGATTAACAAATTACAAATTAATAATACAATACAAATCAAATTGTGTGTTGAGTAGTTTGGGTTGTGTGTGTGTGTGTTTGTTTTGGAAGTAGGAAAAAACTGCTTTTAGCAAAACGATAAAAACAGAAAACTGATACGATTTTTTTTCCGATAATACACTGGGTTAAAGTACTTTCTTCCACACTACAACTTTTCCTTTCGTTTCGTATCTTTTAGCTTTTCATTTTAAGTAAATTGGAGGAACGTATGCTGCGTATACAATTTATGTGTGTGTGTGTGTGTTTGTGTGTATGTTTCTATGTGTGTGTGTGAGTGTGTGATGAGAGTGCACTTAGGGGGAGCAGCACCCAAGAGTTGACAGTAAAAAACACATAAATTCTATAATAATCAATTTTTTTATAGCGCACCGTGGTCCACACGCCATTATTTTGCTGGCCAAAACCAAATTCACCAGATGCGCCACATTTTCATCGTTACTTTTTCTCATTTCTCATTTCACATGGATACATTTTGATTGGAAATATTACGTGTTAGAACGCCGACTACGAGCTACATTTATACTTGATATAACTTTTCTTTTCTCTCTTCTGCTACACGTACACCACCACATAGTTCGTTTTCTTTTTCTTGGTTTTGTTTTTTTTTTTCTTTTTGCTTTTGCATTTTGTTGTGAATAAGTTTTATAATATTTTTGTTCGTAATTTTATGTTTTTACCGACATAGTTTTTTTTTGTTTGTGTATACTTTCTTATAAAACATTAGTTATTTATTTTGCGATATTTCATAATTCTGTTTTTATAGCGCTTCAAAGATTCTTTCGTTTTTTTTTTTAACTAAAATAGACACATACAAAAATTTCGTTTAGCACATGATCAAAATTATATATAACATAGCGAGTGTGAGGAACAACTACAATACGGTTTAATTGGAGGAAGGAAGGAGTTACTAAAAAATTATGTAAATGAGCAAAGATCGGTCGAGCATTGCCTAAATAAAAAAAAAACAATCCAGACCTCTATAAGAAAGAACCGTCTAGTCGATTTTGAGCACAGCAGAAAAATCGTAATTGACCCACAAACAAAATTGAAAAATATATAAAATGAGTCGCAGATAGTAGATAGTAGAAGGTAGGTAGCCAGTGGCAGCGGCATGCGCTAGGAAAGGGGGGAGGGTATGTAAAAAAGAAAGCATTGAACAGTGGACGCCAACTCCAACTCCTCACTGAGCCAATACTTGATTCGCATTTGCGCATTGTTCGCCTTCCACGTACAAAATACTTATACTTTTCCATAATATGTTTATAATATTAGTAAAGTAGTTTTCATTCTCTTCTTCTCCGGCCCATCATCACCAGAAACAACATCATCAATTTCGCTTCGTTGCTGTTCAGTTGGGTTAAGTCTCTCTCTAGAAATCCAATAGCGACACCTCGGCCTGCTGCTGAGGTTCCTCCACATTGTCCAATGCCTCTTGCGCCGCCTCCAGAGCCGAATCGTGCAATCCGTTTCCATTGTGGCTCACGGGCTCCTCCAGCTTTACAGCCTCCGCTTCGGTCGAGCCATTGGCAGTAGCAACTACGGCAACAGGTTCGGCTGGTGGTGCCGCCGCCTTGGTTGGCGAGGTGCCCAACGGCTTCTTCTTCAACACAGCAGCTGGTGACGCCTTAGTGATTGGCTCTTTGGCTTTAAGTTTTAACGGTGACGGCGATGCAGCAGCCTTTAGTGGCGACGCCTTGCGCTGCGTTGCAGTAGCCGTGCTGGCGGAGAGCAGCGATCGGCGAACGGTGCTGCTGGCGCTAGTTGGTGCCGAATGCGTAAATTTGGGCGCCGGACGAGCCGTGAAAGTCTTTGTGATGGTCGTGGTTGTTGTTGTGCTGGTTTGGCTGCCCGATCCGCTGCTGGCTGTTGCGGATTTGACGCGCATGCTGCTGCTGGTAGTCGATGAGCTGGCAGTCTTGGCCACACCATTGGCCAGCGGTTTGTTGGGACTGCGCGTGCCAGCAACGGGGCCGGCAGTTGCCGTAGCCGGCTTGCGCATTGTCGATCCCAATGTGCTGCGTGGAGAAGGCACCTTTGGCTTGGCTGCAGTACTGCTGCCTGCCGTGCCTGTTGATGTTGTGGTCGTCGACTTGCTGGCACTGACCTGCAGGCGCGGCTTCACCTGTGCAACGCCTGTGGTTCCGGCTGCCGTACCATTGCTGCTTGTGGTTGTTGCCGTCCTGCGGGTTGTCGAAGTTGTTGTAGTAGTGCGAGCTGCGATTGGTGCTGTGCTGGACCTACTAGCGGCGACTCTGCTTGCCACCGGAGCTGTGGCTGGGCGCGTGCCCGCCGTGCTGCTGCCAGTTGCTGTTTTGGGTGTCGGCTTGGCAGAGCTACTGCTGGAAGCCAGCGGCTTGCGAGCTGCTGCGCTAGTCGTCTTGGCAGCACCTGTTGCAGTTGTGGTTGATGTTGTGGAAGCAGTAGTTTTGGCTGCCGGAGCCGTACGTGGACGTGCAGCGGCAGCAGCAGCAGCAGTGCCAGCAGGTTTGGCTGCGGCTGTGCTGCCCACGGTTGTCTTCTTGATTGGACCACCAGCAGCAGCAGCAGCAGCCGTCGGCTTGGCCCTGGCCGCTGATGTTGCGGTAGTTGATGCAGTCTTGGCGATGGGTTTCTTTGCAGCCTCGCCTGGTGAAGTCTTGATCTTGGGCTTGGATGTTGCAACAGCAACAGCTGCTGCAGCGGCCACAGCAGCAGCAGCAGTGGCAGCAATAGCTACTTCAGCCACTGGCGCCTTCTCCTCCTCCTCCTCCTCCACCTTGGGCTGCTCCTCAGCAACAATCTCAGCAGCCTCGCTGGGCTTCTCTTGCGAAACTGCCTCAGTGATCTGTTCGTTCAGCTTCTCTGCAATTGGCTCTGCAACAATTGGCTCAACCATAGCGATTGCTGGCTCCATTTCTGTGCGTGCTGGCTCAAGGGTCTCATTGCTGGCCAGACCGTTCGTGTAGGGTGCCACAACTTCTGTATTTAGTTGATCGACAAATTTCTCCACCTCGATGAGTTCATCCTGCAATTGCCGTTCGTTGTAGTTTCCTTGGGTATCCTGTTGCTGCACAATTGGCTCCTCTTTGGGCTCCTCCAACTTGTGGGCATCCAGCTGCAGCTTCTCCTCGAACAGCTGCTGTTGTGGTTCCTCAAAGTGTTGCTGTTGCTGCTCCTCAATGTCTTGCAGCTGCTGCTCCACAAAGTGCTGTGGTTCTTCAAAGTGTTGCTGCTGCTGTTGCTCCTCAAAGTGTTGCTGCTGCTGCTCCACAAATTGCTGCTGTTCTGACTCTTCAAAGTGTGGCTGCTGCTCCTCTTGCAGCTGCTGCTGTGGTTCTTCAAGGTGTTGCTGCTGCTGTTCCTCAAAGTGTTGCTGCTTTTGCTCCTCGAAGTGCTGCTGCTGCTGCTGTTCCTCAAAGTGTTGATGCTTTTGCTCCTCAAAGTGCTGCTGCTCCTCCTCAAAGTGTTGCTGCAGTGGTTCCTCAAAGTGCTGCTGCTGTGTCTCCTCGAAATGTTGCTGTTGCTGCTGTTCAAAGTGCTGTGGTTCCTCAACGTGTTGCTGCACTGGCTCCTCCTGCACATGCTGCTGCAGTAGCTCCTCTTCTAGCTGCTGCTGCTGCTTAGGCTCATCATCAAACTGATACAGCTGCTGCTGCTTCTCCTCTTCGTACTGTTGCTGCTGCTGCTCCTGTTGGGGTACAAACTGCTCCTCCAGTTTGTTTCCATACTGCCAGGCATCTGTAGTCTGTTGACTAAACGGATTGTTGGCATCTTCGCTGGGAACTTCATGGCCGGCAGCTGCATTGAGATCAGCATATTCCACCTGCCAAAACGAAAAAAAAGAGTAACGTGTCAGTAAAGGAAGAACGAGTTCGGGTTTGATTTAAAAAGAAGCATAAAGCTTAGTCAAATTCTAATAAGTTGCACTCTGATCTATAAAGATCTGCAAAATTAGTCGAATAAAATATTGTTTAGTGCTCAGAACCGGTTAACAGACTTTGCTATAAATGAAATCTGTTTAATCGGATTCAAGCAGCACTTGGACGCATCATTCACAATGAATTTGAAATGTTATTACCCCCGAAACAGATGATGATGATGATGCGCACGACGATGACTAACAACAATGTGCCGAAAAACAAAAGGCGCAATGGAATAGCAACAACTGACAGTGTGTGTCTGGGTGTGTGTGTGTGTGTGGTGTGCGGTGTCTGGTCGTCGTCTTCTTCCACGCACAGACAATGTCGACATCGACTTCGTCATCGTCATCGTCTCCCCCACTGTGTCGTCGCACCCTGTACTGCCCCCGCTGTTAAATCGATAAATGCAATGAGCCGGCACAGAGGGAGAGAGAGCGGGGGATGGAGTCTACAGATCTGCCTGGAGTTGGGTAAAAATGCAGCCCAAGTCGTTGGAGTTGTCTTTATTTTCGGGGCCCAAGCAACATTTCGTTGGAAAAACATGAGTGAAAAAATCCAAACGCACTTTGTTTTCATTTTCGCTTTTTGTTGTTATTTTTTATTTTATTTTCTTAGTGTGTTTGCAATTGTGCGTCAAGAAAATGTTACTTATGGTCTTGTGTATGTGCCCCGTATGGCCTGTCCCGCAGCCTGTCGCCTTGCCAAGTGAACTGAACCAAGTGCAGGCTGTAAAAATAGCAGCAGCAGCCCAGCGAGTGTGTGTGTGTGTGTGTGTGTTAACATTTGCATCTGTGTAGAGCGTATTTATGGTTTGCGCGGAGTCGGGCCAGTGTAAAATAAATCATAAATCCCCAATGGATTTTCCAGCTAAATAAACGACGAGACTCTCAGCCTCATATGGCATAAGTAAAGATGCAAGATAAGTGCAAACAAAATACATATACAATGTGGCAGTACATGCCATCACTATACATATGTTTATCGTTTTTTACTCGCTTAACAAAAGATTAAGAAAAGCTGCTTGATCTTTTAGCAACTTTGTGAAAATGTGTATAAATTCGTTTTGCCATAACTAACACGCCTTGAATCGTTAGATGATTCATTGCACTCGCTTTTTTTTCCCAGCAGATATACAAAGAAAACGCATTTGTCTAATTGCAGCACTAACTAATTCCGCAAAGTAATTGACACGATTCTCAAAGGGGGACGAATTGGGCATGACCCCGTGAAGCAGGCTATAAAAAATTATAGAAAAGGGTGAGGGTGAGGGGAAGGGCGAGCGAAGGAGCGGCATAAAGTGCTAGGAGAGTGGCGAAGACAAAGACAGATAAAATTGAGTGCAGTGCAACATCCCCAAACGCACATACTGGCAACGCAATACACATGATTTTCTGCGAGGGTTGGGCACACGCACACGCACACACAGATACCGATATAGATACAGATACACACGCACACGCACACATGTGAACAACAACTTGAATTACTAATGCATACAAATTATTATAATGACATCAGCAGCCTGAGTGAACTCGTGAAAGTGAGAAAGCAGCAGCAGCAGCAACGACGGCCAAGCAATGTCATGACACTTGGTTGCCCAGAAGCAACAGCAACAGCAGCAACAACAACAGCAACAACGAGTAGAAACTACAACAAACAGCGATGACATAGCGCGACATAAAGCAAAAAGTCAGATGACAGGAAACGTGTCGCTGCCGACTTAGTACTACTGTGACTTGGCGTTAGTTTTGGCGCTGCTGTCCGACAGGGTAAAAATGTGTAGCGTTAACATATTTTCCGGCACTTTTCTTCTTCCATAGCACACACACACACGCACACACGCAACGCAAAGAGACCGCAGTCGCAATCGCAGCTGCTGTTGTTGCTGCTGTAGTTGTATTTGCTTTAAAATGTCATTGACCAGCAAATGCCACAAGTCGGGGCCGTTGCTGCCGCTGCCGCTGCCGCCGCTGTTGCTGCTGCTGCCCAAGTTGCCGGTGTTTTGTCGGTTTTGCTGCCCACTTTTGGCCCACTCGCTGGCAATTGCTGGCTTTCTTTTGTTGCTCAAGCGTAATGGGGCTAAATGTGAGCTGAAGCCGAAAAAATGAAGTAAAAACAAAAAGAGTATGGAAGAAAATAAAAAGTGAACCGGTTAAAACACGACTTAGTCAGCGTTCTCTCTCAGCCCGCGTTTGATCTCCTTTCGTCGTCTTCTTCTTCTTATTGATGATGTTGAGTCATCGGCGCGCAATTAAGCAATTAATCACTTGGATTCTTGCATTATGTAATGCCAATTGGTATTTATTTATAATTCAATCCACATCAAGTTGCCTGCTTCTTATCACCACCACCTCAACCAACCCCTGCATCTTTTTATTTCTGTCGTTTGACTTCATTTATTATTCACCATATGCGTCCGTCTCGCTAACAGTCTGGCAACTCTACGCCACCAATTTTGCCGGCCGGCCTGTGTCTCATGGCTAAGCAATTTGCTTGTTTGCGAAAAAGATTCGATTGTGTTAGTGTATGCGTGTGTGTGTGTGTATTTGCGATTTGAGTGCATGATTTTCTATTGACAAATCATTTTGACACCGAAGGCGAGCAATTCTTCGCAGCAACAGCAGCAACAACAACTACCACAATGGAGAATAGACTTATTCATTGACTGCGACGCTTTGCTGCCGGGTGGATGATGTACGTGTGTGTGTGTTTGCTTTTCTCTCTCTGCTTCTTTTGGTTGCCTTTGCCGAAAAAAGCAAAACAAAACGCAACGATGACATCAACATTTGTTGCCTCCACTCATCTCCCAAACGCACACATACTCACACACACACACACACACACACGGTGAATTTTAATGTTGATAATTGTGAAAAGTGCGCAGCAAAAGAAATTGCACGAACATTCAAGTTGACGTCAGCTGTGGCCAGAGAGAGAGAGAGAGAGAGTTTGTGTGCGAGTGAGTGATGCGAGAGAGCAGAGCAGAGTGGGCTGCGACAAGATGGCAAGGTGAACAAGATCGAAGAGCACAAACGGTGTGAGAGAGGACGAGGAGAGAAGTGTGTTTGTTCTGCTTTATGTGCGCTGTGCTATTTCGTTGCCATCGTGCGAATTGCTCAAAAATCAACGAAAATTGTGCCATAAACAACAACAAACAGCTCAAGTTCAACAGATGGTGAACATTTGCATTTCAACTTGCCCATGGGGCCAGTCACACATACATGTACTATAAAAGTTGTGGCGAGTACGTGTACCGGGGATGGGATCGGGGTCGGGGTCGAGGGGCAGGCGGCAGGTGACTATAAATTCACAACGAACCAACCAAAATGGCACAGAAAACAACACACATGCAAGACAATTTATAGAGTCGCAAATTTAGCGCAAATCCAACAAATCACTTGTATTGAGTCGTTGTCGTTGCCGGTTGCGGCGGTCTCACATGGCTCGTTTGGAAATCCAAACTGGGCAGACACGACAGAGGGACAGAAAGAAAGACAGACAGATAGAGGGGCATCGGGCAAACGACAACAGTGGCCATTAAACATTCACTAATAAGGCATGCAGTTGCCAGCAGGCAGCAGGGTCTAACTGTTTTTGGCCATACGCACACATAATAATAACAATAAAATATCTAAATGCTCAATAATGCGTAGAGAGATAGAGAGCGCGCGAGGAGAGCGAGAGAGAGAGTGCGTGCGCGTGGAGTGAGAGCGCAAAGTCATGACTAAGCGGCGCATACAGCGAATGGCAAAATGACGACAATTGGCAAAGATACAGGCAAAGGCAAACTATAAAATACAATGCCGAATTAAGCGACAGCGTAGACAACTCTGTGTAATTTCTATTTTTAAATACAATATGGCGCAAAGAAACGAAAACAAGAAGTAATAGACTGGTGCACTGCACTCTCTCCCTCCCGCTCTCTCTCTCTCGCTAACTGTGCAATAATAATAGGCTACACTGTGCAGCGTGCGCTGGTTACTGTTAAAAGTAACTGTTACTCTTGGTACATCATGCTAATGATGTTGCAATTGTATGTTATGTACATAGCGACTACGTGTGGCAAGCAGCAAGCTGTGCATTGGCCACATGCAACAGCTGCAGAAGCAGCAGCACGCCAAGTCTAGGCTTGGTTTATGCTTTTTATATTGGTTTCTTCTTCTTCTTTTTTTTTTGGTAGCAGATTTCCCGGCAGCAGCAACAGCTCATGCTGCACATCATTAATCTCCCAATGTTGATTAATGCAGCGCATTTGATGCTATATTCATATCTGTTGCAGCTGAGGCATGAAGCCCCAACACCAGGGGGGGGTGCGCACTTGCCCGCCCTGCCTGCCTTGTATTTCAATTATAACTTTTTTCTCTAGATTTATAAACCACTTTTTTCGTTCTCTATTCTAAATTGATTCTCTTTTCTTCTTCGCTTGTGTTTCGCTGGCAAAGCAAAGCGGAAATGACACAAGTTCAAGAAAATGCAGTCTATACTATACTAAATTTTAATCCAAACACACACACACACACGCACACATTTCGCTTAGTCAGCTATGAAATTCCAATCAATCGAGATAGCGAGAAAGTCAAAATAGTACGATAATTTGGCCAATTAGTGGCACAGTGGGACAGACCGACAACCATAGCGACAAATACGCCAACTCAACTCGCTCATTCACTCAGGCAGTCGACTAACTGGCTCAACTGACTCAATGAATTATGGGGCGACGCCGTCATTAACGAAAGAATTAATAATAAGCAATAAAGAAGAAATAAAGTAAATAAATAAAAAAAAAAAAACACAACTCCAGATACAACAGCACGAATTTTGTGTGTAGGAAAACCGGCAAATGGCCATGGCGAGAGATTTTCGCAAACAAGATAGAGACAGACAGTAGAAAAGAGTGGGGGGAACTAAAAATAAAAAATAGAGCAAACTCGAAAAAAAACGACTAAAATGAAAAAACCAACATGATTTTGCGAAACAAAGTTACACAGATCATGATAGCAAGATACGATGATGAAGTCGCCTACGTGGCACGCAACATATTTTTGCAACGTTTGCAGAAAGAGAGAGAAGGAGGCAAGAAAGAAAATATATATACGAAAAGCTGCCAAAGAATAGAAAGTTAATTATGTTTTATTTTCCGCAGTTGTTTTTTTTTTGCTGGGTGCCTCTTGAGAGTTATTTTTCGTACTCCTCGCAGATTTCAAAATGAAAAGCCCAACGCGACGATGTCGTCAGATACCGTTGATGATAATGACGCCGCTAATGATGATGATGAACCAGCTGCTGTTTGTTCTGCGGTTGGGTTTTGGCATTTTGTTGTATGCAAATAGACAGGCAGGCAGACAAACAGACAGACAGTTAGACAAGCAGACAGAGAGTCATGGGGGAAAATTTGTGAAAGGCTTGTCCAAAATGTATATGAGAAAGAAAGAAAAATCTTTTGTAATCCAATGCTTTAGAAACCGCAAAATAAACAAATTGAAGGCATTCAGTGTTGCTCAACTCCAGCAGAAAGATGTAAAAATAAATATCTTTAAAATTTTTTAAAGGTTAAACCAATTTATTAAATGGATAAAAAAGAGTTGCAGCTGATATTAAAATAGTAGAAACATGTTAATGGATTTGTACTACTAAAAATTATTTTATTTATTAATATGAAGAGTAATAAATAAATGAATAAGCTAGCTTGATGCTACAAAATTGCTTTAAAAAAATAATTGCACATAATTATAGGAGTTTTCTATATAATTAAGTCGGAAACCTGAGTCTGTATCATATAAGTACTTCTCAATTGAAGAAGATTCAATTTCCTAAAGTTATCTAGATAGACAATTGTCTTAACGATTCGTAAATTAATTTATTTTCCTAATTGCAATTTTCAATTTAAAGCAAAATCCTCCAGAGGAGTTCTTGATCGAGTGAAAGGCGGCCCAAATTGGCTACAAATTGTACTGCCCTCTCGAATGGAAATGAATATCACATAAATCGATTGGCCGCGGCGTTGGTGATAAAGATGCAGCCACACACAACTTGCCACAACCATTAGAGCCAGCACACAAATCCAGTGTAAGGTTCATTAAAAAAACACACACACACAAAGTAATGCAACAATCAAAAATAAAAATAAGAAAGAAATAGAAAAAAAAAAATAAAATCATATTGACGCGCCGACATGGAACAGATTCAACTGCGCTTTTGTGAAAGTATCCGTGCGCTTCGAACAACGGTTGCACGGCGCACACGAAGAACCAAAAGATACAATTACAATAAGACTCAAAGTCGGACTCGTAGTCGCTCTTGGGGAGGAGTGAGCGACCGAGGGCAAACAGCACTGCAGCAGTCTCAGCCACATGAATTGTTGGCTAGATAGATAGATAGATGGATGACTGGCTGGCTGACTGGAAAGAAACATTAGAATGGTCCGTCGATGCCATGAAATTGACTGCTTTAGTTGGCCAAGTGGACGTTAAGTCCGACAGAGACAGGTGGCAAAGACACACACACAGAGAGAGCAAGAGAGACACACTCAGACGTATGAAGCAAATTCATAATAGTGCAAACATAAGAGGCCTTCTCGGACTGTTTAGAGGCCAAAAGAAATTGTTAATAGCGCAAATGGTAATGGTAATAAAAAAAAATAAAAAAAACACCTGGCCAAGTTAGTCGGCCCGGCCAGAAACACAGCACACGAACATTGTTTGGGCCGGGCCCCTCTACCTGTGCTTAGCTTCCCATAGAGGCACACGATTACACGGCTCCTACTATACACCTCTATACTCCCCTCTCCCCCAACACCCGTTTATGGGTTCTTTAACATTGCTAGCCGCTAGCCCCGCTAGCAAGCAAACGCCTTGTGGCCAGGCTAATGGCCATCGCGGACTTTGTCTTTACACTATATTGCTGTGAAGTATCAAAATCGACACGGACATGGAGCTGGCACTGGGACAGGGACTCGAGCTGTGGCTGTGGCTGGAGCTGGGCTTGGGCATTGGGAAATGCAATCAGCTCTGGAAAATTTGAAAGTTAGTTTATTGCAGGCGGGCAGTCATTCCTGTCATTGCCAGACCAGCCCCCTCCGTTCCACCACTCCCTCTCACTCTCTCACTCCCTCCATTTTGGACGTTTTTAGCTTCGTTTTACGTTTTACGATTAATTAAACTAAATTGACCCAGAGGTTGCGCCGCTGTCGAACCGGTTTCACATCATATTCATCATATTCTTAGAAATTTTTGCACAATTTTTTTTTTTTTTCATTTATGAGCTACATGAGCTGAAAATCGGTGGGCTGAACTAACTCTGACCGTGGTTGTTAACGTTCATCTTGTCCATTTATTTATGGCAAAACTCTCTTTCCTACCCATTTTTTTTTAGTTGTTTTCCTTTGTTTTCTTGTTGGTAATGGATCCGTTTTGGGGTCTGTGCGCGCCCTGTGTGGCTTTCGCAATTGCCTAGATAACTTGTCTAAGAAATTAGTCGTGCTTTCCTTCGATTATATAATACAACATAACTCAATTTTATCAGTCGTGGCTTGAGTATGATTAATTGCATGTTTGGTAAGTTCTTAAAGCTATTTTCTGTTCCAGATAGCAATTGTTCAAGTGTGCATGGCTTAAGCACAACTCTTTCAGCAATGAGCTCATTTCAGTTGTGCTGTCATCTCTGGTTAGTCATAGTTAGTTTCTACACCTGGGAATATGTTCTGCTGGCACAATGGCTAATTTAAAGCAAAATGTTCTTACCAAAAACAAAGTTCTGTGAATCACACCAAACTTAAACACTCTAAAAGCAAAAACGTGTCGCAAAACTTTTAAACCATGTGAATTTTCATTGCATTTTTTTCCTATGGTTTTTTTGCTTTCAAAAAAACGCCTGAAGGGTAGTTTGTGTATTATATCTTTGAAATTGCTGCTGGAGACAGCAGCACTTCAATCTCCAGTCTACACCATGCTACATAAATTGCCTAACGTCGTCTTGGCTCAGTAGCAGCAGCAGCTCCTGCGGCACATCCATCTTGCGCAGTTTTTCCCCAGTGACAAGAAAATGCTGCAAGGAAAACATTGTGAAAAATGCGCATGCTAAAGACAGACGACGTATAGGCTGCCAGCAGGCTGACGATGTATCTGCTGCTGCGGAGCAGGCAAATCTGGCCAGGCAGCATCAAAATGACTTTCAATTAACAACACTTTTGGATCACTTGGGCTGTGACACTCCAGCAGCAGCAGCAGCGGCAGTAACGATTAAAGACTATTTTTATAAATACGCGTACAGATGTGACCGTGTATGACCGATGTCTATGATGGAAGAAGACTGCGACATGGAGCGGGTTGCACATTTGCCCTGCCAAAGGAGCGTCAGGCAGAGGCAGAGGAAGAGGCAGTGGCAGGCAGGGACAGACAAGTCAACGCTGCAGGAGCCACAAAATGCATTGCAGCATTTTGTCTCGCATTTTAGTAATTATTTTTACATATTTTCTTCGTGCTGCTGTGTTTTTTTTTTTTTGCGTTTTTTGAAGAGCTATTGAACTTGGCACAGGCTTTGCATTTTAAAAATAAAAAAAAAGATATGTGTATGCACAGACGCAAGAGGAACATGCATAAATTTGTTGCAAAAGAAGCAGGAAGCGAATGAACGCAAGAACAAGCGAAAGTGTCGCCTACAAATGCACACACAGATACAGACACGCACACAGATACAGATACACACACACAGATACAGTTATACAGGCAGATATTCTTGTATATGCATATATAGATTAAACAGAGTGTATAAATTTAGATAACGCACACAGAGCAATGGCAGAGCGTGTGTGTGTGAGAAAATGCAACTGCATGAGAATGAGATATTGTATCTGCAAGATAAAAAGCCACTTCAAGCTAAAGCCTGCATGCAACGAGCCATTTCTTTTGAACTGCAAAATGTAAAATGCCGCAATTAGACGCCGCAATCGTTGTCAAGTGCTCCCACCCGGCGGCTCCGGCAACATCTTCAGACGTGTGCTCTTGCCTTTTTGGCAATCAACTTCAGTCAACCCACACAACGGGAATGGCAACAGCAATGGCAACGGCGACGGCGACGGCTACAGCCAACAATCATATTGCAACAAGATTTCTTGCCGCTGTCTT
This sequence comes from Zaprionus inermis, assembly GCA_018151445.1. Classification (NCBI taxonomy): domain Eukaryota; kingdom Metazoa; phylum Arthropoda; class Insecta; order Diptera; family Drosophilidae; genus Zaprionus; species Zaprionus inermis. The sequence goes on along the minus strand of JAECXD010000716.1, from coordinate 143,243 downwards.
GAGCCGTCTCGCAATTGTTCTGCTTTTGGCTTTTTGGAGCTTCCTCCCTCCTGCATCATCTCCTCGTTGCGCGACCGCAAAATGAAACTCGTTTTGCGCATACACACACACACACACACGCATACGCAGGCAGTCAGTGTTGGCAAACTCTCTTGGTACATTATTTACCGGCTCTGTCTGACGCCTGCTTTTTATATAGATTTTTTCCTTTTTTTTGCATTTAGGCTCAATTTGGGCGTCAGTCGGGTTACACACAAAGAGAGTACATACATATATTTTAGGTGGGCAGACAAGATATTACAAGCACACACACACACTCGTATCTCTGTATCTCTAAGCACATGTTCGTGTGGGCAGACGAGGCTGGGCGTAGGATTGGCGACGCCAAATGCGCTTACAGAGCTTAAATCGGACCACCCGTTGCCCGAAAACTGCATGAGATGGCAACAGCAACAGCAACGAGTGGCGCTTAAGGCATCTACACACACACAGACACATTCACACACGTACACTTGCCTCAACAATGTGTATTTGTGAACTGAATTACATACGAAAAAAAGTGAAGAAGCAAACACAATTTTAATTGAGTTAATAATCTTAATGGATTTTCAGACTTAATTACGAGTTGCTACGAGTTTCTTTCTATAAAGCCCCTCTATGTGGTTGTTGTTGTTTTTTGCTTTTATCATTTTCTATGTTGAGTTTCATAAAGTTTGGCACAATCGTTCGAAATTCGCACTTAATTGAAGATTACAAGATAGGAAGGTCTTTCAGCTGCCAGTACGGAATTTGTATAGGAACCGATCACGTCACTGCTAAATATTATCTGAATCTGAATCAGACTTTTCTCTTCTATCTATTCATAGACACACAAACAATTTACCTTTGTTAGCAAATTTAATACACATAATTTTTATTCTAAATACATAAATATTTTTATTATTTTTGTCATTCTCGCTCAGTTAGTCACACACAGTCTGCTCTGCTTTGAATCGCATTTTATTCATGCATGTGTACAATAAAGCGAATTTAGCTATTTGAATTTAAATACCCTTGTAAAAAGGGTATATATACTAACTATGTGCAAATCTTTGTATAAGTCAGAAAGAGGCATGGCATCCTACAGAGTATATAGCCGATTCAATAAAGGCATATCTGCCAAGCCTGCCATCCACGCAAATCGATATTAGGCTATTATTGGGCAGGGTATAAAAGTTACAACTTTGAGCTTCAACATACAAATATATGTATAATAAATTAACCAATGCTTTTAGTTTCAATATGATATGCATATAAACATAGGAACATTGTTCAAAATTTAGAAAAGGGTATACCACCCTCTTTCGACTGTAACCTTCGCTACTTGTTCATTTCAATTGTTTGTGTAATTTATCAACGCTCGTCAAAAATGTAAAATCATTCGAATTCATAATGAAATTCTAGATCTAAGCTGATGATGCAAATTTATGTAAATTACACAATTCTTAATTAAACACAAGTTTAAACAAATGTCATGCGAATTGTGGCGAAAGTTTGCAGGCCACAGAAACAACAACAACTAAACCAACAAGAATTGAAACAATAAAAATTCGTAATTATATTCAGTAGTAGTAGTAGTAGGTTGTTTTTTTATGAATGTGTGGGAACTTAGTGGAAGCGACAGGCCCTGTTGCTACTACTGATTCATCATGCAGACGCGTGAACCCCTATTTGAATAACATTTTGTTGTTGCTCTGCTTTTATCAGCTTGTTTTGTCTGTACTCTAGAATCCGCATATGCATCTATACCTAGAGAACGTGAGTACATATAAGGTACACACATTGATACACATGTATGTATATAATTCCCTAGGTATTTTGTCGCCTTTCGATTTTATTTATAGAGTGTACGCGATAAGACGGCGACAAAGTGCAAGTCAAACGCAAATGCTGGAATGCGCTGCAAAAATCATATCATATCTTAGGTATGTTACCTAATAGCGTGATGTTTGCTGAACAGATTATAAGATAAGCGTTAGTTGGCCGGCGCCAATGTCTTTTTACGGCTCGAATCGAATAATCACTGTCTTCATCAATCAGAACAAACAATCAAAATGTTATTTACAGCATTGGCTTGTTTACAAATTTCCCGTCAACACCGAAGCCGGTGACATGCTGTCTGTTACGCTAATTGATGTTGTTGTAGTTATTATTCTTGTTTTTTCCTACTTCTTACGGTTCTACTTATCGCCGAGGAACAAGAGAAATAAACAATACAAATTTGTGCTTAACACGAAAAGCAACAAATCATGCAAAGCAAAATGTTAATGAATATAGAAACTTTGTATGAATGGAGAGGGAATGAGGGATTAAATCATAATAAATAGTAGGAAAGGGACAAAAATCAAGTAAATAAATAACATGCAAAACGAAGTGAGATGCGAAGCAGGCAAGCAGCAAATCGACTGGAGATGGGCACGAAGAAAGCGTTTTGTTACAGGCGTAAATTATACACACAACGAAACTCCCACAGGAAGTTCGATAGCAGCAAACAATGCCCAGCAGAGGCAGCGGCAGCGACGTGACTGCAGCGACGGCGCTGCAAGACAAAGCACATAAAAAACACATAAAATCGTATGTGTGTGTGTGAGTGCCTGTCTGTGTGTTTTTGTTCATGTGCCTTGCAAGCGAAAACCGTATATGACCCAATTAAGTGAACCCAAGCGCTTGTGTAATTATGAAAGCTTCTCTATACATCTGAGTATATATGTATGTGTGTGTGTGCATTGGAGCTGGAATTTGCAACGAAGCGAAAAGGTTGCCACTCTGCTGAAGTTTTTACTGTGTTGTTGTTGCTGTTGATTTTGTAGCCAGCGCTGCTGCTGGTCATGCAGATTGCAGACACTCGCCGCGCGAGAGCGCCACCAACTGAGAGAGCGAGTTGAAGCAGAGTCTGTATTGAGTGCAGACAAACACACAAACACACACGCGCGCGCGTTCGCGAGAAGTGCATTAAGCCGAATCGTTGTCCGACCGCAAAGCTTTGCCAACAGCACAAAATCTCCAATTGGAACGGAAATCAAATGCCAAAATACTTAAAGAAAAAATGTTAAACAAAACGAAAGCAATCGCAATCAAATGGCGACAATAATTTTACTTGCAGTCAAAAGTCAACAGCTCCACAAGGAGCACATAATAAAAGATGGAAGCATTCATAACAATACAAGTTGCCGCAATAAAGAGAAAGGAATAGAGAGAGAGGAGTGAGGGAGGGGAAATAGCATAAGCAAAAGGGCAATAAAAGTAGTAGCAGCAACCCTTAGGATGCCCTTAATTGTTTAAAAATGGAGTTTAAAGTACACACAAATACTGGCACGCACACACACTTACAGGCATTATTATGAAAGCCCCACCCAAGAGCAGCTTAAGCTTTGGCACGACGCACACACAAGCACACTCACTCACACACATACATGAAAAGCACTTGCGCGTCCTGTTGAGTGTCCGTGAACGGAAACGTGTAGAAAGGCAAGTGAGAGAGCGTGAACACGAGCGAGCTAACGGAACACACCCCAGCCCTGAACGTTATCGAAATGCATTGGCCCTAGAGGCAAGAGAATGTGCGAGAACATGAGAGAGGCAGTCGGGAGCGCACTCAGAGAGTGAGAGAACAAGTTCGCGCCCCCCACAAATGCATGCAGACAGCTGTGTTCGTGCCCGTGTAGAGACAAAGAAGTATACCAACAAATTTAATGATTTCTCTTGGCCCAGGTGAGGCACATGACAAGGACACGAAGGAGGAAACACAAAGGAAACTGAGACGGACGGAGACAGCAAATTACCACAGTGTGTGCAGGGTGCAGAGAGCAGAGCAGGGTTCATTTCGTCGAGTGCATAATGACGTTTTTGACAAATATGTATATCGTATATGGGAGAGTCCTGAGTGAGTCATTTAGTTGTTGCCTGGTGGTGGCGGTCGCGTGTCGTATTTCCCCATGATGCGACATTAAAAACAGCTGGACTCTTGTGCATTTATGTACCTTATACACTCCCACTTATACAAATTAAACATTAAACATCTTTTTAAAATAAATTTTAAATGTAAATTTAATAAATAAGGTTGCACTTACCTGGGGTGAAACACCGGCATCGCTTTCAAAGTTCTCAACATTATCCGTAAACAATTGTGGCTCCTTCTGCAGCTGCTCTTTAGTCTCCTCAACCAGATGCTTCTCCTCGGTGGAGGAGGACAGCGGTGATGGGGTTATGTCCACAATATCGGCCTGCTCCGGCTGCAGATCAAGTGTCGTTGCCGTGGGCTGTGTGTCAGGGTGTGGCGAATCTTCGAGAGGACTGAACATGGGTGCACTGGTATTCAATAGAAGACTTTGATCATCGACATGTTCTCCAAATGCATCACTGGAGGTGTGCTCCAAATAAAATGATGCCTGCATGGGATCGACCAGCTGTTGCTGCAATTGATGTTGATGCAACTCCTCAATGGAAGGAGACTGGGAGACGAGCTCCTTTTCCTCCACATTGAGCAGCTCTTTCTCCTTGAGCGGCTCCTCGCAAGAAGCCTGCGACGGTAGCGGCTGAACCGAGTTAAGAATATCCTCAATGGAAGCATTTGATCCGCCATAGATGGATCTCTTCATGATATCGTCCTGAACAGAGAGTCGATCTTGCTCGAGTTGGGGCTGCAACTCTGGCTCCAGATCTTCGTCCAAGTCAACACTGGTCTCGGGAAGTTGATCAAGGTGTAGCTGCTGTTGTTGTTCCTGTTGCTCCACTTGCTGATTCTGCTGATAGAGACCGCTACCGTTCTGCAATTGAATCTGCTCAATTGCATCGGGGAACGTATCATCCTCAAGCTCCAATTCGTGCGGACGCTTGGCGGCCTCGTCATCGAATTCACTTTCGTCGGGAACGGCAATGGCGTCCATATTACAATCACGAGTGCCCTTGCGCGGACTCTCGGCCACAAGATCATCGGACAACAGTTGGCGACCCAAGGTCTGAAGGGGATCGAGGATTGTGGCGGGTACAGGTGAAGAGGGTTGTGAACCAAAGTTGGGCACAAATTCCACGGCATTCGGGTTGAGTTGCGAATGGGAATCTGCCTCCAGCTCTAGCACTACATCGATATCAGCCTGTTCGTTTCGATGCACTGTCGGATCAGCATTCTCTTTGTTATCATAGAACACAGGCTGTGCCTCGGCCGATTCGATAATCTCTGGCTCCTGTTGTTGTTCGCTAAGACTGCTAGTGCCATAGGTAGTGGCCACTGAGCTGGGCTCCTCTTCGTCATCATCCTGGTGTTGCAGTTGCTCTTCCTTTGCAAGCTCTGGCAATGTGGATTGCTCAATCTGCTCCTGATGATGCTGCTGCTGCTGCTGCTGCTCCACATCACCCGTGGTGGAAGTTGTGGTCGTGTTGGAGTTTGTTGAAAAGTCACCATCATTTTTAATCACCTCAACGTCGCCGTCCTCCTCTTCGTTTGCCACTTCAGTTTCGTAGGCCCTGAAGCCAGCTGCACTGCCGCTACCGATGCCGACGCCGACGCCATTACCTAGACTCAAGTCCATACCCAGCGACATGTATGCGTCGCTGCTGCTGCCGCCACCGACGCCGTTACCGTTGCCAACAGCAGCAGTACCAATACCATTGCCAACGCCGAAGGCGACGTCGACGTCAGCGTCGGCGTCGTTAAACTTTTCGCCGTAGAATTGTTGTTGCTGTTGCTTTTCGCTCTGCTGCACTTCTTTTATGTACTTCCATTCTTCATCGTCGTCGTGCTCTCCATCGTGCTCACCACTCTTGGGGCCAATGTTGGCCACCAGTTCGGCAGCTACGTCTGCAGCATGGCCGGCGCTGCCAGCGTTTTGCAGACTCTCAGTGAGACGATTTTGCAAAAGGTCGAAATGCGCGTTATCCTCGTGTTCCATTTTTGTTGAGCAGCTGCTGTTCACCTTCTGCAATAATCAATTGCCTTTTGTGTTTTGTGTTGGATTTTTATCGGCCTTCTTCTCGTATCCTATTCGAATTTGCCAAAAAAATTTATGTGATTCAGTTTGTGTGCTCGCTCACTCGTGATTCACACGCCGCTTCTTGGCTCTTCTTTGATTGCAAATTCTCCTTTTGCTCTCGTGCCGCACCACTGACATACACACAGAAACACACACGAACACACGAACAGCCGCCAATCACGAAATTCTTCTTTTTGCGCAGTCCTGATTATTAGTGTGAACACAAAATTATTGACTTTTAACGCACATACATTAATAATTTAACATACAGTTCAACGTTCTATAAAAGTAAAACAATTCGCAATATATTTTCCTTCTGTGCTTTCAGTTACTTTTGAAATCCACTATGCCGACCGATTCTTGCGCACATACGACCTTCCAGCTTTAAAACAGAATTCACAATGTGTGCTCGATAAAGGAATTCGATATTTTTGAGAGGTATCGAACTTTCGCATCAATGGTGAATAAGGTGGTGGTGAGTTCACTACACGCTACCTAAATATATCGATAAGGTAAATGTTATCGTTTTGCATGACCACAAGAAATAACAGAGTTGATTTTTGGCGGCAATATCCAATAAATACATTTCGGCGCCCATCTGCAAATTCCTACTTTCTGATTCGGCATTTCGTTTTATGTAAATTGTTTACAATGAACATGAGTCCTTAACGATTGATAGCTTAACAATGTTGCTTTTAACCACGAGTCTTTTAAAGGAAACCTAATAAACGGTGTACTGCTACTTGCATGACTAATATAATACTTATTGTATATAGATTTAATGACGCTATTGCGAACAGGTAAAACAGGTGTAGATAGAGTCTGCTTGCGACATTCCGTATATTCCTCCCCAGCCAAATATTTCGGATAGTCAATGTCAGTAACGTAATTGCCATCGTCCCACCAAGCCGGTAAACCATCTGTTTGCTGATCCTGTATTCGTTCTTCTTCCTGCTTCTCAAATTTATGGAGTATGTCCATATACTTAGACTGTAAGGTACGTTTAAATTCGGGGGGCAATCTCAGAGCTGCAGCAATGTCATCCCAGTTTTCTACATTAGTGGCTCCTCCTCTTGTTCTTACCAACGAGTAAAGTCTAAAAAACTTAACATAATTAATTGATTTAATCATAGTTTGCATACATTTCCTTACTTGTACAATTTGATTGTGTGACCGTGGATTTCACACTCGTCATTCAGGCCACTTCGTCTAAGGAAATTGATCTCTTGCTGCCGCGGTGAACTCCAAGCCCAAAGAGATGACATATACGGCCTTAAGTGTTGTATTGGCTGTTCCTGCTGCTCTTTAGTTTCAGCATGGCGCATGGAAATATCTGTATCAGGCGGTTCCTCTTTGCTTCGCCCTGGTTTTGGGCTGGATGACCATTTTGTTTTAATTTTTACACTGACTCCTACGTGCTTCTTGCTTATATGTCGCATTAAATTATGAAGAGATCCGGCGGCATATGTACAATGTGGACAAGGTTGGCACTGTGACACTGGCACCTTGCCTTTGGCATGGTTCCGTTCATGTCTCTCAAGATTGTAGGCTCTGTTGGTGGTATAACTGCATCCTCGTCTACTGCAGCGCAGTTGTTCTCTAGAATTATTCATATTATGCATTAGTTGATATCTGTATTGTTTTGTTTTGTTTATTATTGATGCGTTTTTTGTCAATACATCGATAAGCATGAACAAATATCGATATGCCGAAATTTCAACATCATATGCGATGTTGACTTAGAGCTGATTATCGATATGCCTATAATTTTAAATATTTCTTTTTTCGATATATAATGCATCGTAAACTTATAATACAAAAATACCCAGTTTAAGCTTAAACCACATAGGAAATTTTAAGAAAAAGTTTACAAAAAATGTTATTATTGAGTTATTTCTGTCTTCATTTTATTTCGCTGAATTCTAAAAAAATAGCATTCAAATCGGGCGCCACGATAATAAATGTTATTAATAAAGCGATAATAAACCTTGATTTGACAGCCTGGCAACTCTATGAAAAAAATTGTTTTGCCTGTTGTCATCACTAATTCGCTTGCATCCCTCGAAGGTAGCTACCATTTTGCAAAAGTTTTTGCTCAACACGTGCTCGCCATTTGATTTATAAAGTTTAAAAATCACAAATAATTACAATGGCAGAAGAATCATTCTATGGTAAGTGCCCATCAAATAATACATCAATTGTGATCGATGCACAATGAAGCAACAATTGGATATATTTGCCATGCACTGAATACGTTGCCGGCTGCCGGCATTTCTATTCAAGGTTGCGAATGTGTCTGCATGTTTGCGTGTGTGAGCAGCTTGAGTATACACATGCATGCGTACAATCGCCAGCTCACACTGTGTGCAAATGTGTACTTAATTTTTTTGTAGTTAATCCACAAGTAAAATGCGTATAAATTCACAGGCGTCACCCTCACCGGCGAAAACGACACTGTCACCTGGGATGTTGTTGCCGATGAGGATTATGCACGAGGCCAGAAGCTGGTAATCAAGCAAATTCTGCTCGGCGCCGAGGCTAAGGATAATGAATTCAACGTGGTCGAGGTAAGTGCGCGAGAGTAATCTATCAATGTGTATGTGTGTGTGTGTGCAGGCTTGTGCGTGTGTGTGTGAGTATATGCACGCTTCTCTTTGTATAGGTGAATCTTATTGTTGCCAGGGCATGGACCGGTTTATACATATGCCCCGCAGCACGCGCAAACATTTGTTGTGGGTTAGGGTAATTTCATTTTGTCTGTATCTGCAGTGCGCGCCCTTTGTCTGCTTCTGCTGCTTCCGCTGAACGCATATCAGACTATGACGTCACGAGTGTCCAGCACAATGTGCTTTCACTATGATAAGCTAAATGTGTACCCTATAAATGTATGTTAATCAAAAATTTAAAATTTGTATGATTTCTTTTAATAGTGACATATTTGGATATTTATTATTTTACTTGTGAATATTTCACTTAAGTTCTGAGTAACTGAACTAAATTAACTGTAACCTATGTAGTCTATACAGGGTACCTAGACTGTGAGCACCCCGCCACAGAGAGCACTTCAAGCAGTTAACTGTAAACTGTACAAAATAAACGAGCAATTCTCTTATTGACTCCCAAGTCTCAAGCAATTTGAGAGACGCGTCTGCTGCTGCTGTTGCTTCCGCCATTTGCCATCGTTTCGATCAATTCGGAAAAGTTCTTGGTGAACTTGAACATGCTGCGAGCCTTCTTGTGCAATCTACAGACGACGCCAGCTGTGGCAAAACTCCAATTCCAGCAGATCAGATCGCAATGCAGTAGCTTCAGATCTTCGCGCAATGAAACAATAGTCTGAACCAGTGTAACGGGGGAGAAAGGCCGTGTGAGTGGGTAAAAAGCATTAGCATTAGCTGTGTTTTTGCGTTTACTTACCAACGCTACTGTGGCATCAATTGAGCTAAGCTCGGCACCTTTGATGACCACCAGCGTTACGGCGCCCATCTGCTCCGCCACGTGAGCAACAATTTCTGATTTTAGATATTCACTGGCCGTGTAATCCACATTTCCCTTTATCTCTGCCACGCTTAACTCGATGTTGTTGTGCTGTGCGCAATGGTTAGATGAGATCAACAAATTATTATACAATTAACCATACAATTGTTAGTTATATTTACCTTTTGTGTTTCGAGATGAAATTGTGGCGTCATACTCTTTCGCAATATGAAGAGCGCGTTGACTATGATGCCCACCAGCATGCCGTATTCGAGGGACCAAAACAAGCAGCATACTGCTGTGATCAGGAAGAGCACCATATCCCGTTCTAGCGTGGCAGACAAGATATATAAGATAGAGAGATAGTAAATTATCCACCGTCCCTTAACTTACTCTTGGCTCGCCAGATTTCTCCAATCCTGTCGTACTCGACCATGAATATCATGGCTGATATGATGATGGCTGCTAGCGTTGCCTTGGGTATGTAGGCAAATGTGGGAGTCAGAAAAGCGAGTGTCATCAGTATGAGGATACCGGTAAAGGCACCGCCAAGTTGTGACTGTACACCGCTTGCATTGTTGACGGCAGATCGAGCAAAGGAGCCGGTAATCGGCATTGCGGGAAAGAAACTGGTGAAGAAGTTACACAATCCCAGCGCAATCATTTCCTGCGATGCGTCCACAATTTTTCCCTTTGCTGTTATTGAAACGTAAATGATATATAAAATAATTTGCAATAAGTTTGTCAATTTATACGCACAGAATGCCTTTGCGATGGCGACACTCTCGAGTATGCTCAATAAAGGTATGGATGCCAGTGCACCGCCCAGCTGGGACGCCATACCGCCAAAGTTCAAGTATTTCCCAGATTCATCTATCGTGCTGAAAGCCGGAAGGCGCAATGGTGGCAGCCCCGGCGTGATTTCACCATTGATGCGAAACGGCATCTCATTTTCGCCACGACTAAGCAGGTAGCACAGCAAGATGCCAATAAAGACGGCCACGACATTGCGACACAGGGAAAGATATCTGTTAAGCAGATGCAGGCCACATTTCACATCTTTGAGTTTCTGCAAGAGAGTGGGGCAAAATGAGATATACATATGAAAACATAAGTCCAAACTTACCCGCATAAACAACAGGAAAATCAAGGTACACCAGCCAAGAATTGCGTCGTTGCGACGTGTCTCCTGAATGTGGCTAAAGAAATTAATCCACGACTTGAGGAACTCATTGGATTTGCTCTGTATGCCAAAGAGATTGTTGATCTGGCCGCTGCCCACGGTGAGAGCGGCTGCCATGGTGAATCCTGTTGTTACCGGTACGGAAATGAAGCGCATGAGCATGCCGAGATTCAATAGTCCCAGCACAAAAATTATTAATCCTGAGAGAAAACATAGCAGCACCGCAAAATCAGGATTGCCATTTACATGTGGGCTGACCATCATCGATATAATTGCAGTGGGTCCTAGAGTAAGGTTTTGATGAATCCAAACTAATGATTTGTATAGTCGCTGCACTTACCCACTGTGATGTCTTTACACGTGCCGAATAGTATGTATGTAAAGCTGCCCATGAATGCCGAATAGAGTCCATAGACGGGTGGCAATCCAGCTATGGCGCCATAGGCAATGCCCTGCGCCACGGCAGTAAGTCCAACTGTCAAACCCGCGACCAGATCATCAACTAGAAAACGTGGTCTATATTGGGGCAGCCAACTACATATTGGAAAGAATCGTTTTACAGTCTGCAAGCTGCAACATTTGCGCCCCTTGGCGCCAATAGCGCCACACACATCCGGCAGGCGTTCATGATAAAGTTCATCTGTAAAAAAAAAGTAAACGGAAATTTACTCGACACTGATTGAAAAAAGCCCCACAAATTTACGGATTGGAATCTTATCTTTAGAAGAATACATGTGTTTCTCAGTTTCTTTATTGCGCTGGACTCTAATCACCTTCATATCAAACTCAAGTGGTGGCCGAACTGATTCGACGTAGGTCTCGTGATTTTTCCCCCTTTATTTGTGGATATTCGAAATAAGATTGGTGCATTGTGCGGGTGTTGTGCTCTTTTAATCAGAGATTATTCGTAAGCTTTGACATTCAACATATGTCATGACAGAGTATTAGAGATAGAAATTTCGGAATACTTCTCATAGCCATCACCCTCTGAAACTTTCATTTTCATGCCAAGCTTTGAATTGTAATAAAATATAATGATAATTGCATTTATATAGATAGCAATTTCATTGGATTTTATAGTATATCATAAATTTGTCACATCGTAAACATGCTGGGGTTTTAATATTATTTTTTTTTCATTTTTAAGTGCACCATAAATTGAAAATACCTTCCGGTCTAGCGCTATCACTAAGTCGGTTAAAAATCTTTGGGATCATTAATAAAAGTTTAGTTTTTTAAATTCTCATTTATCGCCGCTCTCTTAGGATGTTATAATATTCTTGTATTGATATAGATAGACTATCAGATAGTTAATGAAATTTTAATAACTTTATAATGATATCCTTTATCATTAATTCACTATATTTAATCAAATTCAACAATACAAGTGAGTTAATCATAAAACGTTTCAGGAACCTGACTGGGTTTTTTTTTACCCCCAGATAGATATTTTCCAGACTTTCATTCAATTTGTATTTGCCTGGCACTCAAGGAGTTATCAAACACTCGAACGCACCGTCATAGTTGTTACACATATTTCTCCTCCTTTTGTTGCTATTTGAAAGTACTTTCGATTAAACAGAAAAACTTAAACGATAATTAACTCTTATTATATTAGTTATAACCAGGTTAGCGATAGCTTGTTGAATGTAGCACGCGCTTGGACACTCTCGAAATGGCAACGTTAAATTAATTTAGCGTGGACTTGAAGAATCCGTTACGGTTGCCGGTTGATGTTGTCTCTACGACTGGCGTACATCGAATGGCTCTGCCGGAATTCGGAGACTCCGTTATTACTATGTACTTATCAGGTTGTCTTTCAAGTAAACGTGCATATCAACTGATTGAGAAGAGATATCCCCCTAGCAGAGTTAAGAATTTAGTGTCCCTGTCAGCTAAGATCAATCATATTTGTGTTATCTCAATGGGCCGAAGAGGGTTGGCTTTTCCGAAATGGAATTGTAGATTTGCGATTACCATTTTGGATTGGTATATTCATACCCTGCTCATAATTGTTGACAACATTTTACTTTCACATCTAGCATACTAGGTATATACCACGTAATTTTCTATACATACCAATCGTGATAAATTGAGTGTTGTGAGCAGGGCCAATTAAATATGAAAGCAATTATTTCAAAGAGAGGTACTACACACTTCATATGAGTGGATAACCCTAACCCGCCAGTCGAGATAAGTGGGCGATCTACTAAGAAAATATATTTGGCAAGAGGTGTGTTCAATTTATTTGTACAGGCACAACCTAATCAACGGCTGTATACGGTAAACAGTGTAAGACAAAATGTCATGGTATGTGGGACTGAATGAACTAATCTATTTAAGTACTATTTGAGAGACTGCTTTTGGAATTTCTTTAAAATAATTGTTGTCTATCTTGTTGCTTGCAGGTTACCACGCAAAAGGACTCCGTACAGATTCCAATTGCTGTGCTGAAGGCCGGCGAGACGCGTGCCGTCAATCCCGACGTGGAGTTCTACGAGTCGAAAGTGGCGTTCAAGCTGATCAAGGGCAGCGGACCCGTCTACATTCACGGACAAAATATTAAGGATGATGTTGAGGTGGTCGATATGGAAGAAGAGGATGACGAAGATGATGGCGAAGACGATGAGATTGAGCACCCAAAAAAGCGTAAAATCGAGCAGAATGCCGATGGCAAAAATGCTAAGAACCCGAAGAAAAAGTAAAAGAGATACTAGCGAGCGACGACAACTAAGTCTCTAAGCTATATTTGTAGATTTTAAAAGTGTTTTTAGGCCCTATAAACAATACAATACAATTACATACAATACATACACGACGATGTAAAACTTGAGAATACTTTTAGTTCCTTTTTCTTAACTTCGATTCAGACAAACTATGAAATACAAAACACCAGAAATAACATTGATGATGAAGTCTACTAACTCGTAAAAGTAACTCTTAAATCTTAATACTATAAATAAACAATAAGCCAGTTTACTATAATTTCTACTTACATACCAAACATAGTATGCATCCCTCAAATACCCGATTCCTATCCCGCAGCTTAGCTTAGTCGAGGCGCCGATTGAAGCACATATTGTATATATAAGTACTTACAATGCAACAAAACAACAACAATAAGAAAAGCAGCAACTACTTTAAATCAGGCTTTCTGTTCCCGCCCTCTATTTCATAATTGTAGTATGAAAACAAAACATAATAAAATAAATTGTCATCTATATACAAAAGGAATTGAAATCTATAAGACAATTATATTTTTCTAATCGACGAGTTTCGTTCAATTGGATCGAAATTTGTAAAAACCGTCCGTCTGTTCGCTGACCTTATAGATCAGAGGTATAATAATATATTCCATTTCTACGTTTTGAAAATTTTGCATTAAACCACATAACTTGTAGTACACTTACAAATTTTTATTCATTTTTGGTTGACATTTTTTTAATCTATTATAAACATTAAAATCGGAATATATGCAAGGGCCTTGATTATAAAAAATAATAGCTAAGATTTTATTCCTGTTAAACTGAAAATTTAGTCGTCCTCTCCGGTGCCCGTAGATGTTTAGTGGGGCGATGGCATAACTTTAATACGTTCGAAGGCGGCCTTTTCGAGCGACTCGCGGTGCTTAGGATCTGCGATTTGTATCAGCTCGTACATACGCTGTCGCACGTTCTTGCCGAACAGCGAGGCAATGCCGTGCTCGGTGACAACGTATTGGACGTGAGCCCGAGAGGTGACAACGCCAGCGCCTATAATAAAGTTTCAGGATATTAATAATTCGTAGGATTATCGGATTCAATGTAGCTTACCGGGCTTTAAGACAGGGGAGATTTTGCTCTCGCCTTTGTTAGTTTTAGAAGGCATGGCAATGATCGGTACGCCCAGGCCATCGAGACCTTCAGCAGCACCACGAATGAAGTCAACTTGACCTCCGAAACCGGAATAGAAGCGTGTTCCAATCGAATCGGAGCAAACTTGACCGGTTAGGTCGACTTCGATACAACTGTTGATGGCCGTCATGCGTGGCATCTGCTTCACGATGCCCGTGCTGTTTACGTACTCGATGGCCAACATTTCTAATGGAGGACATAAAAAAACGTTAGTGCAACTAATCAAATCAAGGGATGCCGGGAGATTAGCTTCGACCTACCGATGAAGGGATTATCGTTGACAAAATCGTACAGCTTCTGGTCACCAATAAGGAATGAACCGACAATGCGTCCCTTATGGAATGGCTTTTTACTGTTGGTGATGCAGCCCTTATTAAACAAATCGACCACGCCATTGGCAAACATTTCAGAGTGTATGCCCAAATCCTTGTGGTTGTGCAAAGCATTAAGGACGGCATCCGGAATGCTGCCGATACCCATTTGCAGCGTTGCGCCATCCTTGACCAGATTCTCGGCAATCAGTTTACCAATCTTTGCCTCAACATCCGAGATCTTGCCCGTACCGTGCTGTGGCAAATCCTCGCATATTTCAGTCGCGAAATCAAAGTGAGACTTGTGAATGATGCCATCACCAAAGGTGCGTGGCATCTTGGGGTTGATTTGCGCTAAACAATAAAAAGGAAAGCAGAGTTAATCGATCAAATTACGCAAAACTATCACTTTTACTTACCAACAATCATTTTCGAGTTCAGCAAAGCGGCACGTACACAATCCACACTGGTACCCAGCGAACAGAAGCCATGATTATCTGGCGGCGACACATGAACCAGTGCAACATCGGGTTTCACAATCTTCTTGTAGAACAACTGCGGAATTTCATGCAAGAAAATTGGAACATTGTCGCCGCGTCCTTCTGCTACAGCCTGGCGCACGTTACCGCCCATAAAGAATGAGTTCGATCGGAAGATGTCTTGATTCTCGGGCTTGGCGTACTCGGCAGGTCCCTCTGTGTGCATGTGGCAAACAGTAATGCACTCCAGCTTGTTCTTCCTGCCGTGCGCCGTCATTGCTTTGAGCAAGACATTGGGCGTCGATGCAGCGCCACCTGCGAACACAGTATCACCTGCGAAAGAATGCCAAGTCGAATTAAAATTGATATATGTATGCGTAAATAAACCTACGTTGCCCAACAACAAATTCGAATTTCGAATTATGGGAAAATACATTGCTAAGAAATTACCCATCCCACGGCAAACGAAACAATGATTAATTGCCTACGACGCGAACCTGTACTTTATGTCACACGCACATGATTTCGAATATATTTAAATAAACTACACCGATTGAGCATGCTAAAATTCTTAGTTTTTTTTTGACTGCGCGACATCAAAGTGCAGCCTACTGTACTTTGTACACCTAAGCCACACAGTGGGCAAAGCAGACGTTTTCCTCGGAACTAAAACTAACATATGCATATACGATGTTGATAAGTTCTAGTTATTTCCTATTGGAAAATTAGCTAGAGAATTCTCGCACTTGTATGTGCAACAGATGCAGTTAGTGTACAGTTTTACCGGTCGACAAAGTTGCAGTACCGCTATAATATAAGCATACTGAGATAGTATACAGTATTTATGTAAATGCATTAAACGCCATGCCAATTTCTATTTTTATCGCTATCTGCGAACCCAGACTGTGCTGGCGTCAACAAATTCTCTAAGTCGAATTCGCAAGTAGACGTAAATATCATACACTCACACATACATGAATGCGTAAATAGTTGGACACCCCTATGCAAATTGAGTGCATTGACACATGCCTATCTGGATTTATATTCCAGTAAATAATACAATCTGCCAACAAGATAATGTCATTAAGTCATAAATCTATTGTCGTAAAACTCCATTATATTAATGAGCCGCCATAACATAACTAAGCTATCGACTGTTAATAACATTCGGCGTAATGCTTTACATGTTGTTTACATGTTAAAATGTACAAGTTTATTACATAAATATAACAGAATAATATTGCTTGCATGCATACCACGCACACACATAGATATGTATGTTTGTTTGTGTCGATAAGATATCTGCCAAAACGTGCCAAAAAATTAGAAAAACACAAACAAAACTAAACTTTCCATATGATATGACGTCGCATTGGCGATTGGTGCTGCGCGTGTTTTGTGAATTAGTCTAAAATTAGAAAGGGAAGGCCTCTATTCTGTGTTAATTCGGTCTGATGAAGCACTCAAAGTGCTCAATATGAAAACATACATATGTAAATTCATAAATACATAGTATGTCTTCGCACAACTACAAACATTTATGTGCCTGTTCCCGTAGGTGGGCGTGGTTCACAAACAAGTTTGATTCGTGAAATAGTTTGTTATTTTCGCTCTTGCGCAACTTGTCAATTGAAATAGATTAAATCAGTGCTGCATTAGCACCCCAAAAAAAGAAAACATTTAGCGTGCGCTATCACAGAATGTTATCGGAACAAGAATTTTGCTTGCCCCGCCTCTAATTAGGCAGATTTCACTGAAATGCTAATACAAGTACAGTACACTAATATTGTTGCATAATTCCAATCAGGTGCACGTACATACATATTTATAGGTATGTATGTTTAAGCTTTATACTACAGCTATATTATGTAGATAACTTGCCTTATCAACACAGCGCTGTCGGCGGGCTAGCTCTATCACCAGACCGAACAGGTCTGCCCCTGTATGTGCATAAGTGTGTGTGTATTTACTAGTAACATCTGTGTGCTTGTAGGTTTCGACCAAGCTGAGCTTTGCCAACAACGAGAGAGCAGAGTGCAAAGTACACTGTTCTTACACACACATACATACATCTATGTTTTCATGTTAATGCCGTGTGGGATTAACATAGTCCTAACAGTATGCTTGTTTACTGTAACGTAATGACGACGTAAATGTTAAATTATGTACAAATGTGCCGTGAAAAATTACGAAAATTGTATTATAAAAACAAAAATAAACGCATTTTCACATTCATATTTTGTTATATAAATCATTCGGAGGCAACGCGCGATTATGCTCAGCACAAGGGCAGTTCTCACATAGTATATGCGGAAGACAAGGGCTCGTAAATAAGTGATAAGCTGATTGAATGTCAACTTCTGGGACTAATCACGGTCAATTGATTGCGATTGACTGCACCCTGTAATCGATGAGCTGCGTGTGTGTTTTATTTGTGTGCAAAATAGTTTAAATTACACATGCTCTATCGCGCAAACACACACAAACACACACACACACACATGAAATTTGCATTACTTGCCCCTCTTTTCGTTTTCCCTTCGGCACATGGTAACCTTGCGATTTCATTCTGCCTTTCTAACCAAACGGCTGCTTAGGCAGAGTCAGTGGCAGCGACAAACGGGGGTCAGCCAGGAGAAACTTACATAATAACAAGAAATTTGCATCCCAACTCTTTTTATACATCCTTGTGCGCCATCCAGTTCGCTTACCTGATTTAATGCATGCTACTGCCTCCTCCGGCGTCACAATTGGCGGATCGCGTGACGGGATGGCATGCGCCAGCTCATTTATGTAGGTGTAGAAATTGTTATGAGCTGCCGCATTCACCGAGCCGACGGTCAGTAGTTTGCTGTATTTATTGAAATTGTTGATCTGGCGCAGACAGTTCGACAGTCGTTTGCTCATGATGACAAAGTCCTCTCGTAACTAACTATGGACAACTGAGTAGTATGATGGATTCCTGCTAAAATGCGTATGCCAACTTGCGGACGTAGGCACTATGATCAATTTATCGTTCGTTTCGCCTGGATTCCTCCAAATCGCTATCCCTGTCTTTGCTTTCGCCCGTCTTTCCACTCCAGCGGCGCGTATACAACTAGCTTTCAACAGAGCTTTAACACACCATAAAAGCTTCTGCAAAACGCAAATCGTACCGGGCTCATTTACCGCGCTGGATATTTAGATAGAACATTCTTTAGACATTTGGGAGACTTCTTTTTATACCAAATATGCACAAAACTGTATTGACTTGTAATTTTTTTGAAACAAATCAAATCATTCTACTCTTGAAAGCTATTGCCGAGTGTAGTGTTGTAAAATACACAATTATTCTCAGGGCCTGTTCTGGTTTTGTGTTAACGTTTCGGTGCGAATGGCATACTTAGAGGGTGATGCGCGGGAAAATTCAAATTCATGTTTGTGGTATGTTTTGGGAACTGATAATTAAAATATCTAAAGAACCAGCAAAAAAAAAATGTATACAAACGATGTGCTTAACTAAAAAAAAAAACAGTGTTAGCTGAAATAGCTGCGCGTTCAAAAATGCGATAGCATTTAGTTAGTGTTTATTATATTGATTTCGTCCAAATTAATCGAAATATATAATAGTAATATAATAGTAGATAAAAGCGCCTTGGACACTAACAATTAAAAATTAACAAAGTTTACGTACATAAATGTAATACTTATAGATAAAGAGAACTTATGCGAGAATCTTCTATATGTATATAGTACAACAAAATGGTCACTATTTACAAGCTTAGATTTCTAGGTAGATTTCGTTAATCATTAAAGAAAATTTCGATACTATTTTATTATGCGTATTTTGTGGTACAATTAGTTATATTTGTATGCATATTATTGGATGTTTTCATTGACTAAATATCTATTTGACTAGTTTACGTTTTATTTACTCTTGTTATATGTTCGTTTTCGGCACAATTTGGGGGTTTATTGTTGAACATTCAGTAAGTTATAGACGAGTATGGATCATCGCTGACTATTAAGGAGTATATTAGAATATAGTTTATCGACCATTAATTTTGGACGGAACCAAAATAAATAACTGACAGAACGATGGCTACGTGGGAAAATATACAAACCTGACTAGAATTTACTGTAGTAGTTTTTCTTTTCTTTTTTATAATCTTTAGTTTTAGCTATAAAAACAAGTGTGAAAAAGTAAATCTCAGATTACAATTTACGTTGATTGCGAATTTGAATGGAATTTTTAGATGCTATTTAAAATGATGAGTCCTCCCGCTCGCTGGCTGCTTTGCATTGCTCTCTCTCTCTCTCTCTCTCTCTCTCCCTTCTGCCTAACTGTCTCTTTCTACTAAGCTAGTAATTAAAGATAAACTAATAAGCCATGCTGTGGCTACTAATTTTTGGTGCTCTATTTTTCTCTCTCTGGTTTCTCTCCTTTATCTCGTTTGCAGCGTCATGTTCAGGCATAGTATGTGATCCCTCCGATCACCCCAGCCGCCATTGCCCTTCCGCAACTTGGACTTCTTCAGCAGGCTGGGCACGGTCATCATCAGCGAGCGTGGAAAGAGTTGATGCGAGTTGCGTGCGATGCGCAGCACGTGTTGCACCTTGGAAATCACCTGATTCGATTCGCAGTTCTTATTCTTATGATGTACCCCACTGCAGAACAGAAAAGAAGGAATAGATCAGTATGAGGATTCACTCTTCGGTTTACAAATTGCACTCACCACTCGCCAATATGAAAGACACGCGGTCCCTTGACGATCATGGCATAGAGCTTCTTCTGCAGACACTGCTGTGACACATGCTGCAGCGACCAGTCCCAGTTGTAGTCGTCGTACGTGCAGAAGTGTCGCGCACACTTGCGTATACCCTGCCAGGTAGTACGGTTAAAGGCAAAGCCCATGTTATGCTTGCTGCTGATCCAAGGCATCGCCTCCACCTGGCCAAAGTAGACGAGAGAAAGAGCATCGAATGGGATTAGTATTTGCGGTAATTGAGATTCACGAATTTGGGGGATAAGCAACATTAAACAATGGTTCATGGGATAGACGAAGTAGAGGGGAGTAGCATGCAAATTTCGATTGTTTCAACTGGAAAACGAGCCCGTGTTTGGAATTTAATTTAAAGTAAGTAAAACTAATTGAGAATTAAAGTAAATTTACAAAAGAAGGTTGCAAATTGGGCTAATTACTTTAAGTCATCTTCAATTATTCACATGTTGGTAGTACTTTCGGCCAGTCGCGCAGCAAGTCAAGGTTGCTACTGTCTAACGGGTCTCATAAAATATGCAACGAATTGCAAGCACAATGAGAACCAATTTGAGGAAGTACCTAAGCTAAGGAGGGCTCTAAAGGCACTACATATACAGTTCTTGGGTTTCTTTTCGTTAGAGGTAAAAATGCTTCTCAAACTGTAACTTTCGGGAACCTATATTCAGTGTGAGTTGTTTTAAATAGGATATATCATTATGCAGGTGTTGTAGGACATTACCTTACCGACTTTAGTCAATAGGCCATAGATATTGAAAAAAAAAGCACTATCGACAGTGTGTATGTATCAAGCTAATTCTATAATATCTTGATAGTCAACCTTATCGGCTAAGACTGCAACTGTACTAACGTATACCTTGCCATAGTCCCTGACGATGCTGTGCCTATCAATCTTGTTGCTGCGCACGCGTGCACGCAGCTGTGTGTTGTGTTTGTTATCGGCATGCAGCACAGAATACATATAGTACATGAAGACAAACATTAAGTTTCAATTACAATGATACAGATACAGATACAGTTACAGAACAGATACAATTCAACATGCAATTCGCCAGAAGCAATGGGAAATGGACTATGGATGGGAGAAGCATGCGAGAGAAGAACAAACCACTCCGAAACGAAATGGAAAACAAGATAACGAATTCAAATCGAAATAAGTGAAAAAAATTGTGCTTCACTACGAAATGATGTTATTATTTTTGATAGTGCTAATTTCAATTGTTATTAATTATTAATTTGGGTATATCTTGATCGGGGTGCTACCTTCTGATAGACGGAATACAATGACGGCAGGACATGATAGTTCCATGTTTGTGCACCGTTCTTATTGGAGTTATTCTCATTGTTATTGTTGTTATTATTATTATTATAGTTATTGTTGTTCGTGTTGGATGTGGCTGTGACAGTGTTGATGTGGTTGTTAGTTCTTTTGTTATTGCTATTAAGACTCTTATTAAGGTCGCTCTTGTTCTTGTTGTTCTCGACAGCGACACTATCGACGGTATCGCCCACATAGACCTTGTCGTTCTTTAATGAGGTGCTGGATGATTGCAGTGAGTTTCTATTGTTGTTATTCCTATTCGATCCTAAAAGACTGTTTGACGAGATCAGCGAGGAAGCATACGATTTTTTGTTAGTCTGCACCGGTTGTCGAGGGGAAGAACGCAGAGAAGAGATATGATATTTAAGTACGATATGAAACGACACGATATTGAGATTTTTGCGTGTACAGTGAGTAAAGTGTTTGAGTCAAAAGATAAACGAAATCATATAGTATACAAATATATAGATTCGATTATTGATAGAGCTGTGTATTTTGTCAAGTTGATTACACTGAGAAAAAAGTACATTTTAGTATTGCAAAGCTATCGATAGTGTACGCTAAACGATATCAAAATTTAAAACTGCCATTATTGATAATTTACATCGATAGTTTTGCAGAACTAATCAATAATTTTTGAGTTTATACACTTATATATTATATATATATATATGTAAGCTAGATTTAAATCTATGTATGTGTAGTTGCTTTTGAGTATGTAGATGTGTGTGTAGGATCTATAAATAAACCTAGTGCTTGGTTACAGTTAGGCTGGCAAAAGCATTGAGAGATCTTTGCGTTTTTGTACACAACCGAAGAAGAAACAATAAACAGAAATTAAAGATAGATTGTTATATTGAATGACAGATAGAAGCGAATTTCGATTCGATATTGATCAATTTGGCGACTAAAACGAATTATTATGTATATATTTTGTATATATATTTGTTGGCCAGGCAAAGCAGTGTAAAGCACGCCATGACCTTGTCTTACCTTGCTGTGGTAAGTGTAGTAATTGAAGGTCTTCAGATAGGTGCCCAGCGAGAGTATGTTGCACTGGGGGCATAAGTCTTTGGTGCGCTGCTGCATCATGGCCAGCAAATAGAGAAAGTCCTCGGCGACATAGTGATCCTCCTCTAGGAATAATACTAAGCCTGAAATGGTGTATACGGCATTAGAAAACTGCTAAGAGCTACGTATAACTGACTAACCTGTGTGATATCGCGTCACTTCCAGCTCGTTGAAAACTCGATTCGATTTCCACCACCAATGATGCTTAGTCTGCGTGAACTTCGCCTCACGATAGTGTCCATAGAGATCCGGATAGAGTGCATTGTTGCAGCGTCTAATGATGGCTCTGGAAATCGCAACAGAATGAGGTTAACTCCAGTCTGTTGCACAGCGTATTCCACACTCACTGATCCTTCTTCATGTTTCGGGGACAATCCTTTGGATCCACGCCGGGATACTCGTCCGGATGCGTTTGTATGGAATACGGATAGAAGATCTGCAGCACCTTGCAAAAGTCGATTTGCTGCACCAGATCATTGATGTCATCGTCGTAGTAGTCGTGCGAGAATATCAGCAAAGTCTTGGAAATATCGCGAGCTTGCGCGAGACTGACAATCAAATGACGCAGATAGTTGATTCTCGTATGCACCTGCGAGAGCGAGAGTAAAATTGATGTATAGGTTCTCTTATCAATTTGCCACTCACCTGTACGACAATTATCACAGAATCGTTTTGCAGCGGCCCAAAGGCATCCTCGTTTAGCACCAGTTGCATTTCGTTGTATCTGATAATCTGTCGCTTGATCTCCGTAATGTTCGGCGGCCGATAGACCTCGAAACTTATGGTAGTTGCAGACGAAACACCGTTCCCACTGCCAGCAAGATTGGACGCATTAACAAGCAGTGCTGTGAGCGATAAATAAAAGATCAGCAAGTTATTCAACTGATAGGCATCTGCTTGGTCGGGAACCGTACCTGCCGTTCCCACGGTGTGATTGCGCGTGTGCGGCGTCAGATATTTGTGCAGCGTGGCGGGCACCATCGACAAAATCGCATCCACAGAGTCGTTGGTGACTGCATCGTTCATCATGGCATCCCGACTTTCCACTAAATCAAGGCAATCAATCGGTTAAGGCTATAGACAGGCTATATATATTCCGCAAGCTACTCACAGTAGTTAAAGTTGTGATACTGCAGCAGGCCAAAGATGCACAGGGCCAGTATGAATATGCTGCGTATATAAAAATTGTTGCGTTTACGTCCCATTGCCCCCGTATTGGGCAGCGGTATCAGTACACGGCCTTAATGGAATTGATAGATAGATAGTGAATAATGTAAATGATGTACGTCTATTGGGTATATTGGGTATGCATGGAGTTACTTATCAGTTTGAATATTTACCTCTCATTTTCGACATGTGTCTCAGCTACCTGTGTCTAAGTAGCTACCAAATGCCTACTGGGCAGGCTCTTTTATTGCGCCATCTGAAACGAGGAAGAAGGCCAACAGATAAGAGTTTAAAAATATGCAGTTAGCCAAACTAATTTTCATAAATACAAATAAATAAGCACTTTTAATTAAGTTAAATATCAATACAGTTTGCACTGCACTTACTCATCGTTTATCTTCGTGCTTTACTGACCTAGGAAATACAGCTTTCCCTTGGGGCAAGGTCGATGACAAAACTGCATCTATTTTGCATGCAAAATGCCAACAATGGATTCGTTGAATAAAAAGCCAAGCCATATAAGTGCCACATAAGAAACTGAATCGCAACAGAAATAAAATTAAATCCCTCTATTCAATAACTTTAATTATTTACTTTTCCGATTAGCTATCTATTTGTATGTCTAATAGGAGTATTTTAACACACACTCAGAATATTTATTGACTTTTCACTGGCAAGCACCCATTTGTAATGCTAATCGAAAACGAAAACTGAGTAATACGTAGCAGGCGAATGTGAATATGAATAAATTGGCTGGAAGCTTGGTCTTACATATATTAATATTGCACATACGCCTTGTGGGCACTTGAGCTGCCTATACGATTAGCTTGAAGTCTTAAGTTGACGGGCGAAGGCAGAGAGAGAGAGAGAGAGAGAGAGAGTGGGAGAGTGGGTCGGAAAAGCGGCAAGAGAAGCGGAACTGAGCTGAGGCCCAATGGCCTCCTGGCGACACGTAGTTGTTGCGTGTGCTTTGTCATCAGTTCGCCTAGCTCGTATGGATGGAGGAAAGTGAAGAGGCCCCAGTGGCAAGGCGGGAGAAGGGAGCGGGGCTCCGTCCGGACGGCGCTTGTAAAATGGGCGATCGTGGCCTCGCGTAAATTGTCATAAAAATAGAAAAGATTTTGCGAGTCGACAAAGTTTGACGAAATACATTTCTAATTTCTACAAAACGGACTGACAAAGTGTTTGCAGTAAAAATCAACAAACCTAAGAAGAACGGAAAACAACGAGAAACGAGAGGAAATATATACATATTCATGTAGAATGTACATGTAGCTCTTCGTATTGAAATTATAGCTAATATCGGTTTTTGTGTTTATAGAAATCTTCAACGATTAATGACTCAGGTTCGAATCTTCTACAATTTCTAAATCGATTTGCTATAAAATAACTGAACTGTGGTAAAATCAAATTCTTTCTAAACTGGTTTTCAACAGGGTCAAGTTGTAGTCTTCTTATATGCTTTGTTTTCACTGCCATGTGTTAATCAAAATCTTAATAAATTATGATCCCAGTACTATGTATACACATAGTATGTATATAAGTAGATTTTGGTGTTAATTTTGAATGCGCAGTTTGTTTTTAGGTCAGGTTACTGAGATAAATCCACGGGAAATAGAGGAGAAGAGCAGGAGACGAGCACAGTCGAGTGTGCAATATTAATTCCAGTCTGTCTGCCCATATACGATATGTAGACTTGGCAATGTGTATATTAATACTAATTGCAATTATTATTATTTTTATTATTATTATGCCAACAGCATTTGTTGATTCTCTTGTATCTGTATGGTGGTACGCCCCCTCGTAATAGCCTGAAACGAGGCTGTTAAAATACGCCTCCATACGCCTCATTGCGACTGCCCCTGTTATCACACAGTAATCGCTCGAGAGTCGTAAATGTCGGCAGGCTATAAAAATGCATTAGCACACAAAAATGAATTGTAATTGATTAAGGGGCGACCCTATAGGGTCCTCGTACTAAATGTCATGGCAACATCGGCAAACATTATGTGTAAGTTTTGTTTCTTGTTCTTTCCCGTTTCCCCATTTTCTTGTTTTATTAATGAAATCAATGAGTTGCCATAAATAGTACAGTAAATATATAGAACAAACATAGGAAACGCGGAAGGTGCTCCCTCATACCCTAATGAGGTACGTAAAAGTCAAAGGTCTTTTGGTTCTTCGAACTTTCGTGCAAAGGTTGTTTTACATACTGAACTGGTGAAAGGTATATACATATATTAAGGTATATATATTTTTTATAATTTGATGGAAATACACAATACTGAGAACTTTTTTCTTATCGGGCAATATATTTAAAATTTACCAAGCGTTGCTTGTTAATGCCAAATTTCGATAAGCATTAGAAGCATCAAGGTATATATATATTTCCATCAAATTAAAAACACAATACTGTGAACTTTTTTCTTATCAGCCAATATATTTAAAATTTACCAAGCGTTGCTTGTTAATACCAAATTTCGATAAGCATTAGAACAGCTGCAGTTTATGGAGCACGGATTTCTGCTTGACTTGTATTCAAGTTAAATTTTATGTAGAGTTCTGTTTAGCCAATATTCGTCATAGTACGAATATAATTAAAATAAGAGTCTTATACGAGTATGCTGTCATCGCTTCTGGCTTAAAACTGATCTAGAAATGTTATTAGCAATCAAGTTAACTTGACTTCTGCGCGTGTCAACCTTAGGCTGCTTTCACCGTACTTTGACTTTGAAGATGAACTTTGCGCATCGATTATATCGCAACACACACTCTCGATATTACCAAGGCTTCAAGTGCTTGGCCGGGCCACTCGAACAAGTATCAAGTGCAACAAAAGCCGACAAGAGTGTGACGGAATGGCGAGAGAGGGAGGTAACTGTAAACATAATATTCGTGTGAAGCTTTTATTTATTTATTTATATTTGCTTTGCCTTGCTTTGCTTTGCTTTGCCTTTGTCTGTTCTGTTACGAAATCCGAATCGTCTGGTGCATAACTTGCCAAAAAGTGTATAAGAGCAAATTCAAAGGCAATGGCAAAGACACAGACTCTGTTGAATTTTAACAGTTCTGTTAACTGAATGTTAACATTGTGTTTGCAGCGACAATTCGCATACAATACAAAGTATGCGGCCGCTTTGCTTTGCATTGTTTGCTGTTGTAGTCTTTGTAGTTGTTGTTGTTGATGTTGTTGTTGTTGTTGTTGTTGTCATTATTCTTGCTGTTGTTCGTTAGCTTTTCGGGCGCTGAGTGTGTGCTAATTCATTGACCGTTGGACAGGAGTGCGTTTTATATATTTTGCGGGTCCAACTGGATCCCCACTTACCTTTGGCTAAATTTGCAAGTGCGCAATGTTTTCGTCTTTCCCTCGTCAGCCTCGTCTGTCGGCATCGTTGTTCAATCGATTTTTCAGACGCCCCACCGTGTCCAATTCAAATTGTAGCGTAACCGGGAAATTTATAAGTTTGACAACTACACTCAATTTGTATTTGATGCGGCATTCTAAAGGCTCGGACAATTGCCAGCATTTTGCTAAGCGTTCTTTTAATTGATGTTTATTGTAACCGTCGCTGTTTGTCTTGCTGCTACTGTTGTTGTTGTTGTTGTTTGTTGATGCTTCGCGCCCTGCAACTGAGATTCACACACACAAACACTTGCTATACGCATATTGCGGCAGCTGCTGCGGCTGCTGTGGTCACAGAAACGGATTAACATCACACACACACACACACGCGTCTGTGTGGTCATTTTGGGGATACACTACATTTTTCAATCCCGTTTTGATTTCGATTACGAGAGCACACTATTTTATGCAAATTAATGTGTTCACTTTTCGTTTTCTTCGGCGCACACAGACACACGCGCACACTGATGCGAAAATTTCACCGTCCGCTGTACGAGTATCTGTATCTTTCGGTGCTCTTTCACGACTGAAATCAAAAAGTAACAGCTGTCCCGCATTGGGTGGTTGGGGTGTGAGCATGGCAATGCCTGAGTTTTTGTTGTTTTGCATTAACCAAAAAAGCACCAAAAAATGACAAAAATATTTAACTTATGTCATACGAATATTTGCAGCTATAGTACATCGTACGTGAATCATAGTAATTTAATAAACACAATATATAAATAATTAATGTGTGAGACGAGTTAGAAATGTTATTTTTTACTAAGCAAAAACATTGGCGCCAGATTTGAATTTAAATTGAACAGAAATGAACCAGAACCGCAGCAGTGTGACCATTCTTAATTTTGTAGCCGATTCATGATGTTGTGGTAGAATTGAAATAAGGAGCTTAACTATTTGATTCGCTAATAGAAATAATAGAAAAATAATATACCATAAAATATAAATATTTATTATTATTTATCCTTTTCTAGCAAGCCTTTTAAGCAGAAATCATTTGCTTAAAGAACCTGTTTCTTTTCAGTCAAATTTAAAAGTTTTATATATTTAAAGCATACAGGTTTCTTTACAAAACAGTTAAAAAATTTTTGCATAGGTTTTGGATGCAGTTGAACATATTTGTCTAGTTCATTTCCAACTCGCGTAAATGATATGCCACCCTGGTTATCCAATATATCGCTAGTGTTGCATCGGACGGTGGAGTCCGATAAGTCGATAATTATTTTAGTTGATGTGGATTCGGAATTGGAATTGCAGCCTTGGTTCGTTTCGCTTAGTAGCACAGGCGACCAGCTTTTTTTATTCCAAAAATAATACTTACGCGCGTGAATCATACACGCATAAACCGAGTGTACACATTATATACGAATAATATTGATATTCGAATTTTAATTTTACGTACGCGTACGGTTGGCAAATTTAATATATCGTCGTACGTAAATTGTCGCCGTCGCCGTCGCCGTCGCCCGCTGCCCGTCGTCTCAAGCCTCGTCCGTTCGTTGTCCGCCCCGCCCCGCCCCGCGAGAGTGTTACTAATTTTGTATTAATAGTTGTATTTTCTATCTATCTTTCCGTGTGTGTTTTTTGTGCGTCTCTTTTTCTGTCCCCTGCAGCAAAGAACAATAACACAAGTAGAAAATGTTCAGTTTTCTGAAGCGTGAAACCCGCACCCAAGAAGAGGTGGAAAATGTTATCGGCGAGCTGAAAAAGATCTACCGCAGCAAACTGTTGCCTCTGGAGGAGCACTATCAGTTCCATGACTTTCATTCGCCCAAGCTCGAGGATCCCGATTTCGATGCCAAGCCCATGATTCTGCTGGTCGGCCAATACTCCACGGGTAAAACGACATTCATACGATACCTGTTGGAGCGCGATTTCCCGGGAATTCGCATCGGGCCAGAGCCGACAACAGATCGTTTTATTGCCGTCATGTACGACGATAAGGAGGGCGTAATTCCCGGCAATGCGCTTGTCGTGGATCCGAAGAAACAGTTCCGCCCCCTCTCCAAGTACGGTAATGCGTTCCTCAATCGTTTCCAGTGCTCGAGCGTTGCGTCGCCGGTGCTGAATGCCATTTCCATTGTGGACACGCCCGGCATTCTGTCTGGTGAGAAGCAGCGTATTGATCGTGGTTATGACTTCACCGGCGTGCTGGAGTGGTTTGCCGAGCGTGTGGATCGCATCATTCTGTTGTTCGACGCACACAAACTCGACATTTCGGACGAGTTTAGGCGCTCCATTGAGGCGCTGAAGGGACACGATGACAAGATCAGGATAATTCTGAACAAGGCCGACATGATTGATCATCAGCAGCTGATGCGCGTCTATGGCGCACTCATGTGGTCGCTGGGCAAGGTGCTGCAGACGCCGGAGGTCGCGCGCGTTTACATTGGCAGCTTCTGGGATCAGCCGCTGCGTTTCGATGCCAATCGTCGGCTCTTTGAGGATGAGGAGCAGGATCTGTTCAGGGATCTGCAGTCACTGCCACGTAACGCGGCGTTGCGTAAACTAAACGATCTGATCAAGCGAGCGCGTTTGGCCAAGGTGCATGCATTCATCATTGCCGAGCTGCGCAAGGATATGCCCTCAGTGTTCGGCAAGGACAGCAAAAAGAAGGATCTGATCAAGAATCTGGGACAGATCTACGATCGGATACAGAAGGAGCATTCGATTTCGCCCGGAGATTTCCCGGACATCAAGAAAATGCAGGAGGTGCTGCAGCATCAGGACTTTACCAAGTTCCATTCACTCAAGCCCCATCTGCTCGACATTGTGGATAACATGCTGGCCAAGGATATTGCAAGACTGATGGAAATGATACCGCAGGAGGAACAGGCTCTGGTTACCGATCCAGTTGTAAAGGGTGAGTGCGAATTGGGTTTCAACTGTCTCTATGGGTCTGAATTGTTGCGTTCTTGTGCTTGTCCAGCAATGTCAGGTAATTGTTGTAGTGCAGCACCAAGCAGCACCTACACCCACTCCAACTCAATTGGCACATGCAGCACGACAGAGACCCGCATCCCGCGCACACTCGTCTCTTCTGTTATCCTGCACCCAACTGCATTAAATGCTCGCCCGCTTATTTGGGACCTTTACCCCTATGTACATATTCCAACAAGTCTTGCATTGCTAGTTATTATAATGTAATTCCCGATCATTACTTTCTACATATTTTTGTCGAGACCACCCCTACGTTTTGGAAAGTCTAAGAAATTCGAGGATATCACATATGATTCATCCCTTGGGTAAACCTCATAAAATTGCTTTGATCAAGTATATACAGTATATTGAATTGCCAAAGTGCACAGCGATCTAAAGCAAGGGAAAATCTGGGCTGGGATCAGTCTCTCAGTTTCCTCATCGACGTCTTTCACAAAACAATTAAGCGTGTGCAAAAAAAAAAATAATAATAAAAAAAAACCACATTGAC
Source organism: Zaprionus inermis (assembly GCA_018151445.1). Lineage (NCBI taxonomy): Eukaryota > Metazoa > Arthropoda > Insecta > Diptera > Drosophilidae > Zaprionus > Zaprionus inermis. The sequence goes on along the minus strand of JAECXD010000716.1, from coordinate 112,740 downwards.
CCAGTTAACAAATAGTCATGCCAAATTGTGGAAAACAAGTTTGTTGGCGGGCTCACACATACATACATATGTACGTATGTATACAGACAGAGGTGGCGGCGCTGCGAGCGAGTCGGATATATCTAATGGATGCAATTTACAATTACAATTTTACTGCTTAGCAGCGCATGCAGCCCCAAATGAAAGTTACAGGAGATCTGACGCTAGCTTATCGACTTGTACACAGCAACAATCGATAACCCAGCTAGTTTATTTTGCAACAGAACCCTGTCATATTTCTCGCTTTTAGAATCTTGAATCACTCTTTAGTCTTGATAATCGAAAATTGCTTAACAATTCGTTAATGATTCTGTCTTTATCGGGTACAGTGTTTGTGTTTTGTGCTATTTTCGCGCTGCAGCTTCCTCTTTTTGCACTTATGTAACACTTTGCGCTAAGCAATAACCTACTCAGCGGGTCTAACAAGTAACACCCATACCCATACTAATGCAAACAAACTGATAAGCCAGTTGCGTTGCCGATAAGCGCGACCAGACACACTTTTTGGCGATTCAACAAAATAGCGGGAATACACGTAATATTTTGCAATCCCTTGTCTCTTGAGGTGTATTCTCCCCATTCCATATCTAGTTCAAACAGAGTATATTATATATAAGGTACAGCTGTAAGGGAACAGCGATAAGCTACTCGCTAGAGCGGGCTGGCATTAGGTGTGTTTTGCAAATATGAAAAAAAAAAAAACTACTTAGAAGAGAATTTGAATGAAATGGAGAGCAGCTTGCAATGGAGCTTATTCGTCTGCTTCGCCTGAACTCCAATCGAAATGAGTAGCAATGTGTATCACGCATTCTGAAGCCTAATATTATCATAGTTGGGCGGGAGCTTTCGTCATGTTGGCATGATAACGAGTATCGAACTTCTCAGTTAGCGTGATGTAAGCACTTGAAAAGGAAACGTCAATGCTTTGGAATGACTCATGGGGTAATGGAATCACTGGCACAGTGAGGGAGGCGGCGAGGGAGGGTCGGTCTGCGTGCCGCTTGTTGGCATTGTCCCGCCGGCAAGTGCACAGTCGATGGCTACACATATTTTTCACAGTCCAGCGGGTAGCAGATAGTTGTAGATAGACGCAGATGATGGGCACAGACTGACCATAGACGCGTCCAGTTCCAGTTACAGTTCGAGATTCAGGCAACCATGACGACGGCAACAACATCAGTGAATGAAATCAAGCTTAAGCCTAAGCGTTGCCAAGTGAAACAGAAAATCAGAGGGAAAACGTTTAATGTGTCATAGGCTGAGTGATCGACCGAGGCATACCCTGTCATTGTTCGACTGAACTAGCAATAACACACAAGAATAGAAAGATTAGATCACAGATTTTGTAAATCAGTAATGTTTCTTTGTCACCCGTAAACCCCTGCATAGTCATCGAAAAATAGGGTATTACTAATCATTGAGCTTGTACTCATACATATGGAATAAGATTATAATTGTCGCACTAACATGGAGTAGTGTGCTGGCGGAGGGGGGGTGCAGAGCGGGCAAATTGAATTTTTTGTTATGCTGTACTGTTCACTTCGCGACGACCTCTGAACCCATGGACTGTAGTTAACGCTTGTTCAACACTCCGCCATTCCATTCTCTATTCTCATTCTGTTCGTTGTTCGACTTTGTTTTTACTGGGGGGGGGGTCTGGAGAGTTCAAGGTCTTTGGGTTGTATTGGCCCACATACACGTCCGAGGTTTGTCTCCAGCACCTGTTTGTTTTCCCCCCATGAATTGCTTATGACCGAAGGGGGCGGGGGGTCTAATAGGGAAAATTACTTGTTATGGCTCATAGCGCCGTTGCCAAGCAAGCTCGTCTTCGGCACTCGCACTAAGCCAGTTTCTTTTTGATAAATTCTGCAAAGACCCAATGTTGCTTCTTTCGTTTAGCGCTGTTCTAATTTCCAACAACAGCTTGTGTGTGTGGTCTCTTATCTACTAAAAAAAAGCATATGAGCAAAGAGTAAACATAGCATTATATCTGAAGCACATTCATAGTATTAGTAGTAGTAGATCATACCACATGACGTTAGAAACTGGAATTTAACATATATAGACATGTACGTATATTCTTTTTGTATATATATATTTATATCGACTCATAGTTTATGAATATAAGAATAATTATTACCTAATAACCGCAAGTCCAAAAACAAACAGCATATCGTGTCTCCATCCCCACAATCGAGGCGTGAGGCTAATTAAAAAGCGGAAGAGGACTCAAAGTATATCTAGAAAGAAAACACATACAAATATATCTGTACGTTGTCGAATCTTGTATACACTTCTACCCAAGTTAAAATGTTTTCTAAAGAATAGCATATCGCGTGTTATCTATATGGCATGAGTAATTCTAACTGGGCCACACAGATAATATATAGGCTGGTTTAGATAAGTAGCTGTACAACGTGTAGATTCTTTAGATTGCATAGAAACACAGATATTACCGCATATGTCTAGTCAGAAGTCTGATATTACTTAAACTTTTATAATGCACCTTCTTTATTTGATAACAAGTTTTACCTTCGTACAGATTTTATAATCGTTGATTATAATCGCATATATTACAATTCATTTGGGTCTGACAATACTTTGCATATTCCAAGCGTTGTTCGGGCAAAGCCAGCTCAAAAGGCAGCCAAGCCCCGAATGGGAGGCACAAGCCTCGACTGCAACCCATTCAATTCTCAGTCGAATCCCCCTTTGCCTTCTCCACCTTCTCCCCCCATCGGGCACACACCCACCCACACACCTTTCCATAAGTTGCAACCTGAGGCCGCGTATCAATTCGTTGTGTGCGGCGCCGACTTGGCGCGTGTTTCATTAAGTGGCTCATCCTCTCATTCGCTCATCCTCTCATTTCTCGCCCATTCTCCCATCCTCCCCAGTGAAATTGAAAAGAAACTGTGGGCGCTTTGCATAAATGCAGGAAGAAAGCATTTATTATATATACGATACAGTTGTATTTGAAAAATTCATAGCAATTTCTTTCTAGAGCGTAAAGACTCTTGTCTCTGATTGTCTTTTTAAAAATTGATGGTCACGAGTTCCACTTGAATATTTTGGTGATTAAACAGTTTATGAATTTCATACTTTGCAACTCGTTTCTGAGCTGTTTTCTCTTATAAGTTTGTGCTGCAATTCATGCGAAAAACTGATGTCATATGATTACGATTACGAGTTTTTCGTTTGTTTACCATTCGATAATTTAAAATAATCAACAATGGGGTATATTAACTTTATTCACATGTACAGTAGATGGAGACGTGACAGACTACATAAATTATATGGTATTTCCTGTATACCATACACAGATTGAGTTTATTTAAAAAGAGCGCTACCTGTCGATAATTTTCATTTATTTAGCAAAGTATTTCGCACATAGATGAAGGGTAGCTTACTGCCGGGCGCGCTCAACTGTTACTTGCTTTTTACTTTTTGTACAGCATGAGTCATGCCTGCTTTGTTTCTGGCTCGGCTTAAACAATTGTTCCCTCGATCGAGTCAATTAAGCAACGAGAGTGTGTTGAATTCAATATAGGCAAATGTAACATCGATACCCCAAAATGTGCAAAAAGTAATACCCTTTGTTAGTCATACTGTTACCCGATTTTTGTTATTTGAGGTTTCTGTATCTACCTGGGGTAACAACATACGCGATAATCGTAACTATGCCAGCTGATAGTTAGGGTATTCAAAGACAAATCGAGGAACAAGTGAATGAACTTGTCGTTTAAATTTACCCAGAGGCAGGCGAATGCAGTACCAGAAGGAATGCGCTGATAAACCGCACATATCATGTACTAAAGGAGGAGAGAGAGAGAGAGATGAAGAGAGCTACAGAAAATCGGAAAATCAAAGTCAAGAACGCGTCGCTAATTTGGTGTGTCAAATTCGTGTGCTTCCTCCTCGATTATTCGATTCTTTTCGTCGTCCCTTGCTTTGCATTATTTTCTCTTCCATTTGCATTTACTTGACACGACCCTTGTTTAGTGAGTTTTCGTCTTGGTACGATGTGTGCCGGCAATTGACCCCAACCATGTCATGATAAGAAGGGAAAATGTTTAGTAAACGTTGATTTGTTGTTTGTATGGAGAACATATGTATACATATGAGCTATCTATAGTTTTCAGCTGACCTTTGTTTATTCAGCTTTTCTCGCATGGTTTGCTCTCAAGATCGTAACTTTCTAATATTATTTTTCTTTTCTGCTATCAGTTTTATTTGTTATTAACAGTGCAGAACAATCGCTCGTTTTTTTATTGGAAAGACTGTTAGATTTTGATTGTACTTTGAGATTCGCTCACATCTTCGAATCTCCCTCAATTAATCTCAAGTCAACATTGCCTCATGTAGTGTATGATCTGCAGTTATTTGACATATATATATTTGTACATACTTCCTCATTATAATAACGTGACTGAGTCGGACGTGGTTAAGTGTAGACAATATTTTTTTTTGTAGATTCTTTTGGGCAACTGTTCTTTTCGTTATTAGTTTCTCTCGCTTTTCGTTTGCTTATCTACTTGTGGCACGGTAAATGCGAGGTCTTGTACCCGTGTTTTTTATATTGTATATCACATCTGCAATATCACAATGTTTAGCAAGATGTCGCTAAAAAGCTTATAGAGTAGTTCTTTGGCCCGAGCGATAGTTCTTTTCGCTTCTGACAATGGCACACTAATTTTCTGTTTCTGTTTCTGTTGCGGATTCTCTTTTCGGTTTCTATTTTCCAAGTTTGGCACGCAGATCTCGGCACCAGAATTTCTCTTATTCTTCCTATATCTCTCTCTCTCTCTCGTTTACTCTCTCTCTCTCTCTGTGTGTACTCAATTCTCTTTTTTATTGCATACGGCAGTCGATGAGGTCGATGTATTCGAGGAGCCACCGGTTCTGACCCCCGGCACGCAGAGTGCTCAGTTCGCCGATCGCTTCGATCGTTGGCTGCAGAATCTGCGCCAGCAACAGCTGAGATTGTTCAGCAGCTGCACGAGTAGAATAGACAATGTCGACAATGATGCCCCAGCAGTATCGTCGTCCGTCCCCAGCGAACCTGATTCCAAACCAGATTTCCAGCCCGAGCATGAGTCAGCAGAACCTGAGCCAGGGCAAGCGCCAGAGTCCGAGGCAGAGGAGATTAAGGCTGATATAGAGGCAGAGTCTGAGACTGAAGTTAAAGCAGAAGCTGAGACAGAGGCAGCTATTGATGTAAGCAAGCTTATATATATGGCGAACTCTCGATTTGTGTCCATTGTGCGTTAAGGCTTCGTTTGAACTAGTCAAATACTATGAAAAGATGGGGAAGATGTTATTTTAGGTTAAAGTTTGGAAATTTTTGTTTTTAGAATCAGATTGGATCCTAATATATTTTACCTTATCTACCTTCCTTTTAAAATTTCACATCTATCGCAGTAGCCTGCATTGAGAAGTCGAGAACAGGCTTAATAAAGAAAAGCGTAAATTATTGTGGAAAATTCCTCTTTATTCGACGTACTAGTTAAATTGAAAGTTACTCAGCCTCAAATAAATTGACCAAAGGCAGCGGCAGGCGGCAAGTTGCAACGGCAGCATGCAACGCCGTATGGAGGCACTCGTGCCACGCGATTCTCTATTGTTTATTGCTGCACTCGAGGCAGGAGGTGGTCTTCAAGTACGTACTTATGTCGGTCGCCAGTCTGTCCCTGTCGCGCTGGTCACGAGGTGCCTCGACGACGGCGGCGGCACAGTCAATTGGAGCCTTAAACGATGCGAAGGTTTTTAATTGCGCCTAATTGAACGTGTACGCATCGAGCAAACGTAGATTACAAGCCTCTTAAGTCAAAGTTGAACTGATATTGATGTGATATCTTTTTTTCGATTTCATCTTTGCAGGAGGCGCTTTCGAGGGCGTCATCGACGACACCGTCTCGCCGTTCGGTTACATGAAGGGCGAGGGCATCGACGCCGGCTGCGGCGAGCACGAATGGATCTGCAACAAGGACAAACCACGCACAGACGCCATCTTCAACGGGCTGGGACCGGTCGATGGCAAGATCTCCGGCTCAAGTGAGTACAACACTTTGTTATCAATTAGATCATTTTGTTCAAACTACTTCTTTATTCTGCAATTATAGCTGCCAAGCAGGAGCTCATTAAGTCGAAGCTGCCGAACTCTGTGCTTAGCAAAATCTGGAAACTTTCTGATATTGACTGCGATGGTTTCCTGGATATCGACGAGTTCGCGCTGGCGATGCACTTAATCACTGTCAAACTGGATGGCTGTGAGCTGCCCACTGTTCTGCCGGAGCATTTGGTGCCACCTTCAAAGCGTTTCGCCTAGAGCAGGCGAAGTCTACGCACACAATCCCAAACACCTAAAACTTGCACACGCATCTACTACATACACGTGCATACCCACAGAGAAACCCACAAGACGGATTTGGACAGCAAATCGCTAGCGATAAACAGAATTTGTAATTTTTATATGTACTTTATATGGCTATCAAATCGATATATCATATTGCAAATGGTATAACAGCAACAATCTAAATTCATAGAACACAAAAAAAAATATTTTTGGATTATAATCAATTTTAAATTGTAAAGCGAAAGAATTATTTAATGAAATGAAAAAACCTTTAAAAATCTATAAATCGATTGTAACTAGATAGTGGAATTGTACAAGCAAACATTAGAAGGCCTAAACATCCGTCTTCACTGTTGATTTAAGAAATAAACACTTGTTTAACGATAATAGGGCATAGGCACGAAATGAGAAGCGTATACAATAGTAGATTTAAATATGTTAATGTCCTTTAAAGTTTGTTTGAAACTGAGCCACTTTTGATATACATATTTTATATATACACTTATATATATTTATATATTTACAATGAATGCATTGAAGTCGGTCAACAGAATAACATATATTTATTTTGCAATATTGTTTAATTCATCTAAGTGCTCCACGCATGCAATGGAAGTTGTGCAATTTGATTGTTGATTTAGTAGAGCAAATGTTTGCCTTCGCTTTTTAAATAGTTAATTTTTGAATAATATTAATGTAAAATTGGAAACTTATATAAAAAATTATATGAACTACAAATAAAAAGAACAATTTGTAAAAATAGTTTTGTGTTGTTTTAAAAAATGCGCCCAAACTGTTGTTATCGGAAGTTGGTAGTTTATTGTTATCGGTTACGTAGTTAATCGAAATTGCAGTTACTTAATAAGCGCACAATAAAAACTCAAGTTGGCAGGCTTCGATTGCTTATAATCGATAAGTTTTTTTTATCGGCGTAAATTTAATAAGATAGAGAGGTCTGGAACTTTACTTGTTTTTTATAAAAATTCTACAGAATGGCCACGTATGAAGAAGTTAAGGATATTCCAAATCAGAAAGACCAATACTTGTTTGATGTTCGCAACGATTCGGAAATTAAGGAGACGGGTACACTGCCGGCTAGCATTAACATTCCCTTGCCCGATCTAGAAAGAGCTCTCAATCTACCTGATGAATTGTTTTTTAAGACCTACGGTCGAAGCAAGCCCCCCATAGATGCCGTCATGATATTTTCTTGTAAGGCTGGCGGTCGTGCAAAGCGTGCTGCAATTTTGGCTAAGGGTCTTGGCTTTACATGTGCCAAGCCTTACGTCGGATCATGGACTGAGTGGGCAGAGAAACAGAGTCAATCTTAAGTCCTTTCAAATTCAATTAAATACAAATTCAATAATAATCGAATTCAATTTGGTAACCTCGTAAATTGTCTAATTCTTAAAACTAAGCTTTGACCTCCTGTAGTTCGCCCCAACTACGTCCAATTTTCAGCTTCACCCTAAGCGGGACAGTTAACTTGACTGAGTTTTCCATCGTCAGACTGAGAACTTTGGCGATTTTCTTTGCCTTCTCAATGGGCACCTCGAAAATGAGTTCGTCGTGCAGGTGCAACACCAGATGAACAGAATGTTCTGCTAGCCCTAATTTTTCCCTATAGCGCACTATGTTTTTCTCCATTCGCAAGATTGCTCCTTTGGCTATATCCGCAGCAGATCCTTGGATTGTCGAGTTAATGGCCTGGCGCTCGGCTTGACCTACAATAGTATAGAGCAGGAAAAGTAAAATGTCCAAATAAATCAAAGTAAAGCTTGTTCATACTCTTCAGTTGTGGTTCGCCACTATTGATGTGATCTAGGTATCGTCTTCGACCTGTTATGGTCTCCACATAACCTTTATTACGCGCAAAATTAACCACTTTCTTGGTGTAGGCTCTGAGAAGGAAATTATTGATTTATTTGTAATTAATTATCGATAATCGTGACTCACTTGATGCCCGGATATGCCAGATGAAACTGCTCAGATAGCATTTGTGCCTCCTGTTCGGTGCATTTCAATGACTCCGCCAAACTGCGCATGCCCATTCCGTAAACGATTCCATAGCAGATCTGTTTGGTACCGTTGCGCAGTTGTTCTGATACCTCCGACTCGGAAATTTTGTTCCAATGCGCTGCAATGGCCGTAAAAAGATCCTGTTGCGAATTCATCACCTTTAGCAGAGCCTCATCCTGTGACAGATGCGCCAAAATACGCATTTCAAGCTGACAGAAATCCGCAGAAAGCAGGCAACGTTTCTCTTCCATGGGAGCAAATGCGCTTCGACAGGATATCTTCAGCTTTTCATTAGCCAACTCGACTTCAAAGTCTTTGGCAACATTCTGGAGATTTGGCTCCGTCATCGAAATTCTTCCCGTCGCCGTGAAAGTGATACTTTGGCCATGCACACGGTTCTTCTGACAGCATTTGAGCAGCGGTTGCATGTTTTTCGAAAGTAGCATGCTCAATTTGCGGTAACCCAGAATCAGATGTGATATGGGCGAGTCAATCTTCTCCAGAATTTGACGAGACGTGCTCACCTTGCCGTTTGCCTTGCGATGCAGTCCGAGTACCTTAGCAACAGCTTGCGTCGAGCCCAAATTGAATCGTGAACCATGTAGCTCATAGATCTTCGTCTCCAGCTTCTTCATGGTAGCGATCATCTGTTGGAAGAGACGCTGCAAGCAATGTTCCTTAGCTGGGAACCCAATGCATTCCATGTTGTACAGCGAAACCTGTATGGGCATCTCCAGCTCTGCAGAGGAAAAAATTAATGTGAAGTTGGTGAGGTGAACACATTGCTTACCTCTGAAAAATTTAAGCAACTGCCCCGTGCCAATCCTTTCCAGATTTTCGATCTGTCCATTGAGTATATGCACTGTCACACATGCTTCGATGGAGGAGCGCACTTTGGGCATTATAGCGCTGCTAGCATCCAGCCCGAAACTGCTATATCCACGTCCACTGCCGCAGAGCTTTGACAGAGCTATGCACTCTGGTGCGAATTGTTGGCACTTTGAAGGAATATTTCGGAATTAGTCATCTCTACGATTAAGGGACATGCTGAACTTACCATATTCTGAAAGCTGAGCGTCTGATCCGGCTGCAACAGCCAGTTGGCAACCTTGGGATCCTCCACTTTTACATTGACCTTCTTTAAATCGGGCAAGGCACGTCGCAAGGCCTTCAACTGTTCCTTACCATCGTGTATGAGTAAGGTGAGATCCGAGCGTTCTAGTAAACTGTACAAATTCTGTAGCTTTTTCGCAGTGTTCACCTTGTGGTGCTCTTCCTGCTGAAGGTTAAGGTAGTATACCACGTTATCCGCCACACTGAAAGCGATGCCAGCAATAAAGCAACTATCATCCAACTGGAATAATGTCTCTTTGCCGGCAGCTGCTTCCCGTTCCTCCGCCGCAGCCACCTGGTTAATCAACAGATTTGCGCCAATGAGAGGCTTCCTCTTACCCGCCTGATGCTGCAGTCCAACGCTGAATCCACAGCGCGTGGCCTGCTGCAACTCTTCCATGGCCAGATGACAGAGACTTCTATCACCGCAGATGTCAACAATGTCCATGCTGCTAAAGCTTGAAGCATTCTCGTCGGTCTTGGAGCAGCTAAGTATGTGCGATGCGTTTAGTTGGGTTGGATGCTTAATCAACGAGTTTTCTATTGATAAATTCGAAAGCTCTATAGAGGAAGCAGTATCAGGCTCCTGAGCAGGAGGAGGAGGAGGAGTTGATGTTGGCTTAACACTTTCAACACGTTGAGGACGCTGTGGATTGTCCGCGTCAGCTTCAAGTTGAGAAGGGGACGTTGGTCTAAAGCTATTTCTACGCTGAGATCGGTGCTGATATGAACGCATTAGACGTGGTGTGGCAACTTCGACTTCCTTTGGTTGCGAGCTGGGTATTTCATCCGCATCTGCCAAGGGTTTACGCTCAGCCGCTGTTAGTGCGGCATCTAGCCCGGTGCTGAGCAAAAACGAATCTTCGCCTGTAAAGAGATCCTGTTCTGGAGTTGGTGTTGTCGTGCGAGTTTCCTGCACAGGATTTTCTATTGGCGTATTAATCATGCTACTTGGTTTCTGTGTTGTTACCTCGCCGCTCGTCAAAGGATTCGTATCCCTATTTATTGGCAGAGGCGTCTTGCCAGACATGGCATCTGGTGCCCGATTCTCCATTTCGGCGCGTCTCTTGTTGATTTTCATTAGCGCAATGCGCCGTCGTTCCTCCATTTCCTTCTTTAGCAACTCCTTGCGACAAGCTGCGCTTGTGCTGGGTAGCTCATCTTTGTCAGTAGTTGCCGGTTTCTTGCTTTCAGTGCCACTGACTTGGTCTGGAAGTCGGTTCTCATGTCTCCCCGAAGAAGACTCTTGTCTCTTAGTATTGACAGTTGGTTGGTTAACTTGAGCAAGTGGTTTTTCCGGTGGAGTCTGTGCAAATTCAGCAGATAAAAGCTTTACTTTACCATCTTTCTTTTCATTGTCTTGATGGCGTGGTATTTCCTGTATTTCATTTTCCTTTTCACCTACTATTTCTTTTATCGTTGGATTTTCCTTTTTCTGTGTGTTGTCATTTTGCTGCTGAAGGGAAATCCCCTTTATTGGTATGCTGTCTTGGTTTGGATGCTATCAAGTTGTCCGATTCTTTTAAAACTTGCGTCTTTGGCTGATCGAAATGAGTTGAAATGCTCTTTCTGAGCTCTAACTTGGGCCCATTTGTGCCCAGTTTTTGGCTTGAATTAGTAGGATTCTTAACTTTTGCTACTGATTCTTCTTTTCTTTGGGTGCTCTTTGAAGGCGCTGGATTGTTATTGATAAGATTATCCAAGACAGGCAAGTTCAATTCATTAATTGCATTTCCTTTTGTTATATTCTTCTCCTTATCTTTTAAATTATACCTCGACTGAGTGCTCTGCTTGGACTCCTGCTGAGTCCTTAAACGGTCACCTGGATTCAGTTTGCGTATTTTATAGGGAGACAATTGTTCTGGGCTCATGTCTCTGTCGGGTGTTTTGCGTTTGATTTGCTTGGCCTGCTGTTGCAACTCTTCTTCCCGCTCCTGCTCTAAGGACATGTGCAATTCCACGACAGGTATCTTCGAGTCATTTTTTTCTTGCGTCCACTTAATGCTGCCCACTCCAATTTCATACTGCACAAATTGCCTGGCTTCAGAGATTAGTAACTTAGCTGCTTCGGCAACTGTGATGCCTGCCTTGCCGGTAATAAAAAAGTTTCTTGCCGAGTTTCGTTTTTCTGTCTCCATCTCATTCTCATTTTCATGCTGCTTAGCTGAGTCGAAGCTCAGCGAGTTGTATAGCAGCTGTTCCAGTGCCAAGACATCTGTTCCAGCCAACTCCACTAGGCTGGTGATACCTGCATCATGAAGCGCACGAGCTCGCTTGTGTGTAAGATCAGGCAGACGCATTAGATCGATGAGATCACGATGAATTCCAAAGTAGAGGCGATCCTTGAACTGCGAAACAATCAACGAGAGAGTCGACCATTGCAGCGAGTTGCAGAAGGCCGTGACAATGCCCGCAAATGTCGAAGCCATCTGTTGCAGACCCTGCAGCATGCCGCGCTGGCACTTGAATTTGTGGGATACCACATTGATGGGCGTCTCATTCACGAGTTCCTGCAGCGCCAGCGCTGTGTAAAAGCTGAATGGGATGAGAATGATAGCATGATCACTATAGTCCTTAAAGCAAACTTACCGTTTGTGAACCTGCATTAGCTTGTAGTCTAGTTTGGTTTGGCCACGCATTGCACGCACCAGAAAAGCTTCCTTAACGCCCACCAGTTCCCCCACCTTCTTCATGGCCGGGTTGAGCTTCTCCCACATGTCCAAATAGAGTAACCAGTCTATATCCTGCAGCTGATAGCAGACAGAGTATGGGGTCACCAGGTATACAGCATGCAGTTCCGATTCCAGGACAAAGCAACGACGTGACTTTTGCAGCTCAGCAAAGAGAATTAGCCCATCGGTAGGAGGCATAGAGGAAGCTAGACAGGCAGCGCCCAATCGAGTAGCAGCATACTTTTGCGTACCCGATTCCTCATCCATCTGCAGGCGAATAAATTCATACTCCACAAGAAAGTCTAAAGCATCGCAGATAAAAGTCGAATCCTCCTCATGGTGTTCCTCGACTTTCTCCTCATCAGCTTGCTGTACTGAGTTTTGGGCACTCAATAACGTGCAATTGACGAATCGATCAATGTCCTGCCGACTGCTGGCAACGCCAGACGAGATAACCTCTAGCAACGCGCGCTTAAGATGAGTCTGAGAAGAAGACAAAAACAGTGAAAATGGAAGGAGAGTAAAAATTACACGCAGCTTCTTACGCTTCCGTCCATGTCCAGACACGATTTAATAGGCTTCAGCTGTGCCGTGACCAGCTCCCGTCCCACACGCGCGTTGCTATCGTTGCAAATGAGTATGGATTCGCCCAGTGTATCTTTGCCTGTGCGCCCAGCTCGTCCGATCATCTGACGATAGGTCAATGAGCTCATCTGCTTGCCGCCGAATAAAGGCGAGCGTATTAGCACTCGACGTGCAGGCAAATTGACTCCCGAGCTCAAGGTGCTAGTAGCCACAATAACCTTAAGGGCACCCGCTTTAAAGCTCGCCTCGACTATATCTCGTTCTTCTGTGGTAAGACCGGCATGATGGAAGGCGCAGGCGTAGGTGACGGCTTTCGACATAACCGCATCAAGTCCTGGTTGGAGACAAGTTATATATATGTATGTTGTAACCAGCATGCATATTGCATGCTTACCTGTGGGAATATCCCTTAATTGCCGCTTTACTTCCTCAATAGCCCCTGTGTTCAGCTGGGAGCGGAGTTTGCGTGCCAACTGATTGTCAGACTTGATGAGCGTGTGCATTGCAGTGGCTAGCTGTACTGCCAGATTCTCGCACCAATCTTTTGAGGGACAAAAAACGACTACGGAGCAACCTTCGAGAAGAGTTTCGATGCATAGCTGGGCAACGTGGTCGCCGTCATTTGGCAGGGCTGGCACTTCACATGTTCTTACGATGTCACGCATGAAGCGCAGCTGATTATCGTATATTTTGGTGCCCACCTTGATCATCTCCTGCAGAGCAACCGGACGATAGTTCGTTATGTAGAGCTCGGCGTCGAGCCAATGCTGCAGAAGCTGTACATTGGCCAGTGTTGCAGACATGGTTATTACTTGAATCTGAAGCGCATTCTTGCGTGACATGTAAAGAATCTTGGCCAGCAATAGCTCCAGAATGTAACCACGTCCCGCGTCTGAGATGAGATGCACTTCGTCTACGATGACAGTGCCGATTTCATCGAGTTTTCCCTGCTCCAATAACTTGTTTACTATCGAATTTGCCTTCTCGATAGTGCAGATTGCCACATGGATGCTCTCGAAGCCGCCGGGCGGCGTGTAACCGCCAAAGAAACCCTCTACACGATAACCAGCCGGTGTGAGCAGATCCTGCAGGTAGAACATCTTCTCGCGCACCACCGAAATAAAGGGCAATATGAGCAGTGCCTTCTTGTTTCGCTCAAGCACCGTCTTTAGCAGTAAGATCTCGCTGACGAGTGTCTTGCCAGCTGAAGTAGGCGCCGAGTAGACCAAGTTCGCATGCTCAAAGAGCACCTTAGAGTTGCTTAGGCATTCAACTTGCCAGTCAAACATCTGGGTGACGCCTTTCTTTTTGTATTCATTGAGGACACTGTGCGGCAGATTCCATGCCGAGATTTGCTTTAATGTGGACAGATCCTTGGGCTCTAATGGTGTGGGAATTATTGTGGAACTGTTGTTGGGTGACAGGCGCAACTGATTTGGTGACATGGTACTTAAATTCTGTGTCGGTTTAGGGGAATCATAATTACAGTGATAGTCGTTCTGCTTGGTCAGCTCACAATGACTACGCCGCAGATCTTCGCGCAGCTGATGAGAGGCCTGCGCATCTTTAGCGGGACAGAGAAAGCTGCTTTCGTCCAGGTTAGCAAGTTCAATAGGTGATGGACTTCTTGATTTCTTCTCCGCAGGTTCCGTGTTGGGTTCCATCTCCGAGTTGAATACATCTTCCGTACAAATTTGCGCCTCGAATATTGATGTGGTGTTTAGGTTATCCGAGTGTTCCAAATTATCATCAAGGTCCGCTTGAATCCGGGAAACACGCATTAACGAATCTTCCACCTGCTTGCCTTGCTTTTCGGGAAATGAAAAGTCATCCTTAAAGAACTCCGAATACTGTGAACAACTACCGTTCGCTACCGTATTTGTTGTGCCCAGCTTGGAGTCGGACTTACTGCGCCGAAAACGTTGGCGATTTGACGCTGTCGATGTATTTTTTTGCGAGTAAGATTTGTGTTTAAATTTTGGTGGGGATTCGTGTATGACTTCGAGTCCATTTGCATGCTGATTTTCATTGTTATTGTTGGTATATTCTTTGCTCGTGTTCTTCAAATTCCCTTCCAATTTCAAAAACGTACTATCACCGATCTCAAAGGATTGCGAAAACGCCATAACTTATAACTGACGATTGAAATTGCATATTCTAATATAATAAAATAAAACTTCAATATTCAATTAAAATAAATTTAACCAAAACAAAAAATTAATTCATTGCCGGGCAATCCAAACGCAGACATGCCAACTTTCATTGAATCATGCCAACTTATGTTTAGTCAATTTTTGATTATCGATTACTTAGCACGCCTTTTTATTATACAACACTGGTTAACTTGAATTATTAAAATGATTATTGACTCTAAGTAATTAGATACATAAACAGAGGCCTATGGTTACTCCCGTTAAATAATAATTGGTTGAGCGTTTTGTAGAGTGAAATCAATTTTCGAAAAAACATTTATCGATAAAATTTTAGCAATTAGTGCTTATGTGGAGGCTAAGCGATTATTTAATCGTACTGAAGTTATCGCGCCTATCTGTTATTGACAATAGTTAAATGAAACTTGCAAATTGGGGACTGTTTAAAAACGTTTTCGCATAAACTAATAACATAATGGATGATTTTAAAGTACCAGGATTACCTGTAGCTCAACCAGTTGTAAAAGCACAAGCTGCAGTAGAAAAGCCCGCAGAGTCGTCACCAACAGCTACTGAACCTGTACCAGCACCTACCACCAGTCCCTATAAAGTGCCGAAATGGTCAAAGCCACCTTCCGGCGATCAGATATACAGATTTGAGGTTTTAAAATCGGGCCAAATAATTGAAGAAGTCAAGGACCTGCAACAGCAAGCTATCTGGTCCTTTGGTCGAGCGTCCGAAAACGATGTCGCCATGGCACATCCAACAATATCGCGATATCATGTAGTTTTGCAGTATAAGCCAAAGGCTAATGTTGAAGAAGAGGAAAATAACTCAAAGTCTGAGCCTGAGCAGCCAGAGGGTTGGTACATCTACGATCTGGGCAGCACGCACGGCACATTTATGAACAAACAACGTGTTCCGCCGCGTACTTATATTCGCATTCGCGTTGGCCACATGTTGCAGCTGGGAATTAGCACTCGTGTTTACATACTACAGGGTCCAAGCGATGACGAAGAGCCCGAGTCGGTGTTGTCAGTAACGGAACTTCGTGAGCAGCGGAAACAACAGGTGGCAGCAGCTGCAGCTGAAAAGATACGCAAAGCCGAAGAACTAAAAGAGCGTGAGCGCAACGAAGGTGTCAGCTGGGGCATGGGAGAGGATGCTGACGAAGAGACGGATCTCGCACACAATCCATACGCCAGTACGAACAACGAAGATCTCTTCTTCGACGATCCGAAAAAAACGCTTCGTGGATTCTTTGAGCGAGAGGGCCTCACTCTGGAGTACAAATGCGATGAGCTGTCTCAAGCCTCGTTCGTCTGCCGTGTAGAGCTGCCAATAGACGACTCGAATGGTCGTCCCATCGTGGTAGAAGTCACGCATAAGGGTCGCAAAAAGGATTGCGTGGTGCAGTGCGCGCTGGAGGCATGTCGCACTCTCGACAGACACGGCGTGCTGCGGCAGGCTAATCAAGAGTCACAAAAACGCAAGATTCAAAAAACCGGCGATTCTGAAGACGAGGATGAGTTCTGGGATCGCACAGGAGACGTAGCCAGAAAGAAGCAAAGGAAGGCGACCAACAATGCCAGCGTTACGCTCACCTATGAGGATCTGGTGGGTTGAAAACGAAATGATATATGTTGACTTACTTACATGAAATACTCCACAGTTGAAACAAGAGTCTGAACTTCATGCGGAACAGCAAAAAGTCGAACAAGAGATTGCGATCTATCAGCAGAATGAGAAACGCATCAAGGAGTTGGCGGCCAAGCAGGAAAGCGCCAGTGATGATCTAGACAACTTTATGAATACGCTCAGTGAGAATATTAACAAGGTGGACAAGACAGAGATAAAAAAGTTACGGGTAAGAAGAAACTTCTGTCTCACATTCAAGTAGATGTTGTTTAACTCTATATATATTCAATAGCTGGAGGAACAACGCATTAAAACAGAGCAAGAAAAGCTACAGCGGCTTATCAAGATAGCCAAGCCAACAGCTCTACCTTTTCTAGCGTCCAGCACCAGTGCAAAGAGTGCAGCCAAGCCGCAGGAGGGCAATCTGGCCAAAAAGCAGTTGCCAATGATTGGCAAGAGAAATCAGTTTAGTAAATTTAAAGTGGTTAAAGCAGTGCCCAGTACACGACCTAAAGTCAAAGTTAATGCATTTGAATCCGAAGGCGAGGAAGTTGAAGAAGAAGAAGAGGATGAGAAAGAGATAGAGAAAGAGAAAGAGAAGAAGCACGAAGAGCCAAAACCGGATGCAGTTACAAAGCCATCTACAAATGAGCATACAACGGAAATAGAGCCAACAGTCGCACCGGAAGTGGACTCAAACAATTCTATAGGTGAAACGGATGCCATAAACAAAAGTAATGTAAAGACAGATGGGGTGACACCAAAAGACGCGTCCAGCATAAAAAGCACAAAGCCGCTGACTACTGAACAAACTACCGGGGAGGAGGACGAGGCGACAGCCCACAAGAAACGACGGCAACGTGCGCGACAACGTGCCAACAAACAGCAGCAGAGGCAGGATGTGGACATGGACATGAACGAGTTGGCCGAACATGAGGAGGATGAAAAGTACGCCAAGTGGGTTCCACCAACCAATCAAAGCGGCGATGGATTCACTCACTTAAATGACAAGTTCGGTTATTAATTTTTATTTATTAACTTAGACCAACCCTTTAATTAATTAATGTATTTATAAAATATGAACTTTGAGATTAGAAAGAATATGGTTTGCATGTCGATGTTTTTTGGAATACGAAACCTTTCAGTAAATTTTTCAACTCAAATATAACTGAAAACGATCCATATTTAAAGAATTTTTCATCTTGCCTCTAGGTATTTTGGAGTATTAAATTCGTGTTGAAAATTCGAATCGAATAGCTCGAATAATAAGGGAATGGTTGACGATACCTGTGAAAGTATGTAGCTTCACACCACAAGCGCTGTAATCACCTGACGTTTTCCCCGCTTTGATAAGCCGCCGGGAAAGGCAACTACCCCAGAAGGCTGGAGCCGCCGTTCCAACCCCTGCGCTGTTTCAGTGGAATATCTAAGGGGAAAACGAATGAACACTTTGCAGGAATTCCTATGCACACATACACATGTATTTATAGAGAATGAACGCGACGTTTTCGGTTCTCAGTGTGCCGCTGTTAAGACTCCAGCACTTGAACTTCCAATTCAGTTATAATTTTGCTACTCTTTTCGTCAGTACGGCGAACGGCGCTCGAACGTGGGACGAGTTTTCGGTTTTGATACAACATTCGCGACGCATTTGTTTATGACTAAGTGATGATTAATTTGCAAATCGAAATAAACCAAATTATAAATTAAATTTAATTTAATTCCAAAGAGAGTCGAGATCCGAAACGAAATCGAATCAATGCCAACGAAAGGCAATTACTGAAAATCGACTATTATTATTATTATATAAATTTGTTAGAAAATATTCTGTTTACATTGGAGCCGATAATAAATTTGTATTAATGCGGTCGCCACGTGATTCCCTAATAGAAGAAGCACATGTGTGGGTTACATTTTAAAACGCGAAACAGTCCGTCTCAAAAGACGTCCCTACGTTGGGGCGACTGCTGCCGCTGCTGCTGCAACTGCTCCTGTTTGGTTCCTGTCGGATTTGCTGATTTGCTAGGCGATTCATTTGATTCCTATATATCTATATAGAAAGATATACCTCTATATATATGCTGCTGGTGTCTGTGATCTGCTTTCTTTAGCAAATGAAAAGTAGTCGCACACTCAATCGAAATAAATCAGATTCTTTAGGAAATGTTGCATAAGCCAAGGCGCATTTGATTGGCGCGCGCATTTCGCCGTCGTAAGAAACACACGCAGCCTGTGAGCTTGCTTGTGTGGAACGTGGTACGCGGGACGAGTGTGGAACGTGAACGTGGAACGCGTAGTCGCGTCGCATAACTTAACGCCTGCTTTGAACTTGACGTAGACGCATACAAACATACACACACAGACACACACAAATATACTCATCGGTTTTGCCAAAGCAAAGGTGAGTTCGATTGCACGTAAATGCTCTGGGACATGCGCACAGATTGCCGCCTGCCTCTGCTGCTCCTACCTCTTAGTGTGTCTCTTTCTCACTAATACTCGGCCATGTGCTTGTTGTTGTTGTTGCTGCTCAATTGTAGTTTACTTTGTGAATGAAGACAAAAGTGTCGTTTGGCCCAGCTTAATAATAGTTGCTGTCCCCTGTGGGGTCCCACGCCTGCGACTTACATACATACATACTAATATATGTATGTATGTTTTTATTAAGTTCAAATTCAACAATGTTGTTCTTAGAATTAAGTACGACATGAGCCAATTTGTCGCCTAGACAATGACTTTAATTACGGTACAAGTTCAAAAGATTAATTTGGGCTATATTTTCCGAAAATAAAAGCATAATTTTATTCTAAGGTATAATAAGCCGACTCTAATTAAACTTAATAAAGAATAATTTAAATTAAAAGCATATATGAGCTTGGGGCTTGCAACAATTGATAATCCAGAAACCGTCGATAGATGCCAACATCGATAAAATGGCGACAACGCAAAGAAACCTTTCGGCTTGTGTTTCAAAATGGCGCACGGCAATCATTTGTTGAAAAATTGATGCATCTAATTGGAATTGTTATTAGAGCTTGTTAAGTGCGCAACAGATGACCCTGGACCCAGACGGTGCCCGCTCGTGTTGCAATTGCTCACTGCGCGTAGTTAATTGATCGCCATTAACAAGGATCTGTCCTTGGTTGCGCCAACAGGCACAGGCACGGGCACGGGCACAACAGAATGTCATTCGCTTTATGGCGTATCCTTGCGTAAAGGTCAATCGATGGTTGGCCTTGGTTAGTGTGGTGGGTGTGCTAAGGGGGGGAGGGTGGTATATTAACTGCGTTCTGGACGGGAGCGTGGGCTGCAGCTGCAGTTAATTAAAATAAACAAGTGCAACCAGAAACTTTCAAAGCCACTATTTATAATTATGTTGTTGACTCATTTTCTGACCATCTCTCTTCCGTCTCTATTACCATCAGCTAAAAAGGTCAAACTAAACGCATAAAGTACCAAGTAGCAGCAGAAGGTAATCACAGCAGCAGAATGATTAATATAGCCGGAGTAGCGAGCATTGTGCTCTTCTACTTGCTCATCCTTGTCGTTGGCATCTGGGCCGGTCGAAAGAAGCAGGCGGGAAATGATTCGGAGGAGGAGGTTATGTTGGCCGGACGGTCCATTGGTCTCTTCGTGGGTATATTTACGATGACAGGTGAGTCGGATGCACGAATCTTGCATAACTCCTGACTAAGCTGAGCTTCTTATTTCTCTTTAGCCACATGGGTCGGTGGAGGATATATAAACGGGACGGCAGAAGCGATTTACACCTCGGGCCTGGTCTGGTGTCAGGCGCCTTTCGGTTATGCCCTCAGTTTGGTGTTCGGTAAGTTATCAATATGAATTGCAGCTCTATTATTAACCTTAATCACTTTACTTCTCGCTTAGGCGGCATCTTCTTCGCCAATCCCATGAGAAAGCAGGGTTACATAACTATGTTGGATCCGCTGCAGGATTCTTTTGGCGAACGCATGGGAGGACTACTCTTTCTGCCGGCACTGTGTGGTGAGGTTTTCTGGGCTGCAGGTATCTTGGCGGCACTTGGCGCCACGCTGTCGGTCATCATTGACATGGATCACCGAACCTCGGTCATATTATCATCGGGCATTGCCATTTTCTACACGCTCTTCGGCGGCCTCTACTCGGTGGCCTACACAGATGTCATCCAGTTGTTCTGCATCTTTATTGGCCTCTGGATGTGTATACCGTTTGCGTGGAGCAACGATCATGTGCGCAGTCTGAGTGATATGGATGTGGATTGGATTGGGCATGTGGAACCCAAGCAACGCTGGTTCTACATAGACTACGGTCTGCTGCTGGTCTTCGGTGGCATTCCCTGGCAAGTGTACTTTCAGCGCGTGCTCTCCAGCAAGACAGCGGGTCGTGCCCAGCTGTTGTCCTATGTAGCCGCCGCTGGATGCATTCTGATGGCCATTCCGCCCGTGCTTATTGGTGCCATTGCCAAGGCAACGCGTAAGTGTGTCCTAGACTTAATCCTGCTATGATGATTAATTTTTTAATCTTTCTTTAGCCTGGAATGAAACCGATTACAAGGGTCCCTACCCGCTAACCGTCGATCAGACAAGCATGATTCTGCCCATGGTTTTGCAGTATCTGACGCCTGATTTTGTCTCGTTCTTCGGCTTGGGCGCTGTCTCGGCTGCCGTCATGTCGTCGGCCGATTCGTCCGTCTTGTCGGCCGCCTCGATGTTCGCACGCAACGTGTACAAATTGATTTTCCGTCAGAAGGCTTCCGAAATGGAAATCATTTGGGTAATGCGCGTCTCCATTGTTGTAGTGGGCATTCTGGCGACCATTATGGCCCTAACCATTCCCTCCATCTACGGCTTGTGGTGTGTATTATGCATGTGGTTTGTGCCTGATTGACGGCTCATCTACATAAGTGCCAACTGCACCCCTGTTTCTTTCTTCCACAGGTCCATGTGCTCCGATCTGGTCTACGTCATTCTGTTCCCGCAACTACTTATGGTGGTGCACTTCAAAAAGCATTGCAATACCTATGGCAGCTTAGCGGCCTACATTGTGGCACTGCTCATTCGTCTGTCTGGTGGCGAGGCTATCCTGGGTCTGCCTGCCCTCATCCATTATCCCGGCTACGACGTTGAGACGAATACGCAGCTCTTTCCCTTCCGCACCATGGCCATGCTTATCAGCCTGATTACGCTGGTCTTTGTCTCGTGGTGGACCAAGTAAGTGTTGAACCAATTCCCATCTATACCCATTGCTTATGCTCC
Source organism: Zaprionus inermis (assembly GCA_018151445.1). Classification (NCBI taxonomy): domain Eukaryota; kingdom Metazoa; phylum Arthropoda; class Insecta; order Diptera; family Drosophilidae; genus Zaprionus; species Zaprionus inermis. The sequence continues at coordinate 90,913 of JAECXD010000716.1, read as the reverse complement.
CCTCTCATCCTTTTCAGAATGATGTTCGAGTCGGGTAAGCTGCCACCGAGCTATGACTATTTCCGCTGTGTAGTCAACATACCCGAGGACGTGCAGCGTGTGGGAGATCCATCCGAGTCCGGTGAGCAACTGTCTGTGATGGCAGGTCCTCTGGCGCGTTCGTATGGTGCCGCGACAATGGCAGGCAAGGATGAGCGCAACGGACGCATCAATCCGGCGCTGGAATCCGATGATGATTTGCCGGTGGCAGAAGCGAAACGCATGAACCAGCAGACGGCGCAGTATCAAGTACAGAAGATGTTGGACACAGCCACTGGTAAGCCGGGAATGGGTGTTGGTGCGGGTGGCGGCGGTGGCCAAAACCAGACCATGGCCATGCCCGCAACGGAACATGATAACACCGCATTCTGAGCAGTGGACGGCGGCTCTTAAGGTTCTCAAACTACGTTTTCAGTTGCTTCGTGCAGTATTATTTTGAGGCTTCTTAGGTACCTAAACAATAGCCGATATATATATATACATATATAATTACCATATATATACTCAAACAGTACATAGATAATTTCAGCGTACGTTAAACACACAAGTGCTCAGGTATAAAGTGCAAAATGTTGCGTCTAAAGATTTATATTAATTTTGCCACATTTTGTGTATAGTTTCCATAGGCTTAGAGCCTTGCCGAATTGTGGGTAACTGCTTAGTTAATGTCCGGCTTATTATCTTTACTAAGTACGCTTGAAATGGAGTAGAGCAAAAACGGAAAAACGAAAGACAGAAGGGTTCTGGATTTCACTTTCTGCGAAGATTCACAAAAATATTTGCAGAATACCAGAGAGTTGGTTATGCAACTCTATCTAGGTGAAATTGGTTGGCGAAAGTTAAATAGAGAACACTTCTCTCGGTAAATCGACTAGTTAAATCGACACATATCCATTGTATAAATGTTATATAAACGTTAAAAAATCGAGAAACATATCAATGTCAACAACAACTAAACGTAACTGAAAACATATCAATTGCATTTTCCACACCACGAGAAAATGCCGTAAACATACGTATTATTCTATAGAGTTTAGTGAAAGAAAAAAGCAACGTACTAGAAAACTATAATCGGAGCTGCGAAACTATCGAAGGTCGAAACTATCGAGTGAACGAATCTGGTGCGACAATTGGGGCAATAATAACCCAACTCAACTCAAATTCTACTTAAAATTAATCTTCTTTATTGAGATATTATTATCGATAGTCTCCCAGCTCCCAAGCAAAACAAATAAATGTACACAATATGTTATATGTTTACCTAATCGGTACGTTACAAATTTATTTGTGGTTTAAGTAAGTTGTTGCGAGTCGTATCCCCACATTTTCAAACAGATGTATGTATCTACATATATACATATCTATCCTCAAATTATAGGTGCATATAATGTGAATCATGTGTCCTTCCACGAGCAAAAGAAACTTACAACTAACAAATAATATGAGATTCAAGCTGACTAAATGAAGAAAAACGAAACATATCATCTGTGCAAACTGAGAAATCATAATCTCTGTGCATATATATGCTGCATAAACCATGTGTAGATGTATGTAAATGAAATTGCCAGAAAAAAATCTAGATACTAATAAAGCGTTATATAGGCAAAGAATTTTAGCTGCTCTCAAAGAGCAAAAATCACACAAAAACTACGAGAAACACGAAACAAAGTAAACCAAAGTAAACATATCATGAAGCATATTAGCAAAAATGTTGCGTCATAGTACCTAATGCGTATATACACAGTTATACATAAACCTATTTATATATACTTGTTTAGTATATATGTATACATAATATACGAAGAATTTAGAATGATTATATCAAGTGCAAAATACACAATGATTCTCTGCAGTAGATTGAATTTGTAATTGGCAACCAAATCGATTGAAAAAACACGCGCTGCCTGAACCTAATCCCAAAATGTAATCGGAATCCCTAGAAAATTCTGTTCGAATATACGTGTTCATTCAAAAAACCTATTTTCAATCAATTCGTTTGAGTACATTTATTCTACTTGTTGAAGTTTGTTCGCCATTAATGTGACAGCTATGATTCTTAATATTAATAATTATCATGTACTTGAGGCTATAAGAGTACTTAAATGTTGACTGCTTTTTGATCGAGCCCGCGGGTTTGTTATATTGGGCTACTACAAGTTTTTTAAACTTTACAAAAACTAATGGAAACTACAGAAAGTCTTAATAAACTACTCGAGAATAAGTTGCGCTGTACTGAGTTTGAAGGTTTTCTCTTGAAATTTGTAACCTTTAATACAGATAAACTTACTTAAAATATATTCTCGATTTACACACAGTCGCGTCCAAAATAACAGCAAGACTTGCTATATGGAAATTCCATTTATTTTATTATAAGTTCAATTAGAAGAATTTAAAGTTTGCATTCTATAGTTTGTATAGCAAGTGTTTCTAATATTTGGTGGGGACTATGTAGAAATCTATGTTCTTTGCCGTTGTTAACTACTGTTAATTGTTGTTATTTGTTTTTGCATAAAATCTGAATGTATATTTATCTAGTCAAGCTCATAAAATACATATTAACTCGAATTGTGCAAAGTTGTTTATGAATCGTTTTAGCAATTGTTAGTGGAATCCCCAGAAGCATTGTGAATTTTATTTCGACCCAAAAAAACCTAAATCTGTATATAAGAATCTTTGAATTGAATTGTTTAATCAAGTTACTAAAAACAAAACCACCAACTACTATTTTACAATGTATTAAAGTAAAGATGAAGCAATGAATGAAGTGAACTACGAGGAGACTACTAGATCGGGTAATCTAAATACATACTACTATGTTGAACCTTAAACTAACTAACTAACGGTGTATTGTACGGTACATGCCGGTTCGGTTTTAAGATTATATTTGTATTCTTTCACTTATTGTTGTTTGCAGTTGAGATATGCCATAGTAATCAATTGATGTCTGTATACATATTAGCGGCAAATTCAAGTACTATATTTAATTAAACTGAGACAACATTACGATATACAATAAGATATATGATCAAATTATACCGAAAATGAAATGAAACAAAATAATGAGATAACGATTACGAACGATACATATCAATGTTTAAAGCATAAAACAAGAGAGAACAAAAAGTATTTAATAAACAACAAAAACAACAAATATATATATGTATACTATATATATATATATTAAAAAGGTTTCTTTTGTTGCTGCAAATCGCGTGTCATTATTTATTCTATTTCTCAACAACCCCATGTCGACTGCATTTATTGTGATGCCTAAATACGTTCGAGATATACACAGGTAGAGGGGCTTGTGTAATAGACCTAACGACGACAAACTTTTGGCCCAACTCTGGTGCCTAATGACAATTTAAAACAATGGAACTCAGCTGAACTGTATTATCGTAAGCGGAAATTTCTCATCATAAAAATGCAGTTTGCTGCGCGCCGAAGAAGCTGAGGAGGAGGAAAAGGAGGTGGAGGTGGCTACTGCCTTTTCAGGTAAAGCTGAGAAAGACTAGAGATGGTTGCGTGCATTTTCGTGGAACTTTAAAATGCACATTTTTTTACAAGCCGGAGGAAATTAATCTCGGAGGTTTTTAACCATAAATAAAGTTAGTCTGCTTCATGATTAGTCGTGTCACGACTTGGTCTCCCCTTTAGTGACTAACAACAAGAAGAGCAAAAAGTTGAAAGTTATGGTGAAAAAACGTTCTTAAAAATCAAGCGATTTCTAAAAATAATGACATTTTGTTTTCGCTTTGCCACCCTTAGTATTTTTCTTGAATATCTTCCTTATTTATCAGCCAATCTCATTGAAAGAAATTATTGCTGTAGAGCTATATTTGTAGCTACAATCGATTTTTTCGATTTTTGGTGGCGGATGGAGGCGTGGCGAAAATGCAAAATAAACTCGATCTGCGTGCAGAATTAACACATATTGTCCCCAATTTTGGCAGCTGTAGCTCTAATAATAGCTGACATCTAGGTTTTCATACGAACGGACAGACAGACAGACTCGGCTGTTCATGCTGATTCAGAATATATATACTTTGTGGGCTCGGAGATGTCTCCCTCTGCCTGTTACAAACATTTTCAGTTGGCACAAAGCTATAGTACCCTTCTACTTTACGAGTAATGGGTATAAAGATGTGCTACAACGATGTGCGACAAACACGATAATAACATCAACAGTAACAACAATTAAAAAACAGCAACCAGAAGCAGAAGTTAAAGAAGAGATCATGTTGTTGTGGGGAAGGGGGCCTTGTGTTAGACCTCCATGCGAAATAGTAGCAGTACAGTGAAGCTCTAAAGTAAATTATTTTGTGGCGACCGACAATCACAATCACGTATGTTACTATCCAAAGTGCTGTTGCTGCTGCTGCACTTGTGCAATTAACTTATTGTAATCTTAATTAGATACAAGTCGCGGGTTTAAAGTCGCAAGTCGCGAGACGCGGGACGCGAGTCTCGAGTCGTAGGTCGTAAAGTGCCACCACAGTGCGCCCATCACAAGTTCATAGCAGACGTCGTAAAAGAATTACCCTCTAATTAATGTGTGTGTTGTATTGTTGCTGCTGCTGTTGTTGTGGATGTTGCTGTCGTGTCATGTTGCTGCCGATGCTGGCGAAGTCTGCTGCTGGCAGCTAAATATCCGGTATTCGGATCATACCATTTACATAGTTAGCCCCACTCACTTGTAGCCTCTGCGAGCCTTCAACTGTCTTTCTGTGTCCAATTAGCAGAGCGCAAGAATTTCGCGAATGTCATGTTCATAAAGCGAGAGGAAGTGATAAAATCATGATCTCTCCGCAAAGGGTTTAGAATGGAATGCATCAATTATCATTAGTCGGCAAAGGTCGTAAATAACCTAAGCAGGTTGCAATTATGGAATGTTATGTTTGGTAACCGATAGTAGGGCGATAGTTGTCCATAGTTTCAAAACATTTTGTTTATGAATTAGTTCTCTTCTTTATTGAATCGAGCATATGTAGTATTATGTCTAACAACTAACATTCATGGATGGTTACAGTATTCGAAATTGTTGTTCTTATTTTTTTTTTGTAGCGATTTTTTGTTGCGAATAATTTAGAGCTTGGGGTTTCCTCTATAGCGAAAATGGCGGCGCCTGATTGATGATACTTATTTTGATGAAATGATGCAAAAGGCTAATCGGTTAACCGGTTGCGGGATGAGGACATGAGTATTCTAAGGCACTTGAACGAATGCAGCGATCGCCTGCCTGCGTTTTAACCTGATCACTTCTTGCGGTATGTGTAGCCTCCGTTGGAGCTGTAGCCCTGCTGGATGGTCTCGGGTACCTGGCTGGGTCCGGAGTAGGAATAGCCCGAGTCCTGGGAGGGAGTACCGTATGAAGAGGATGGACCACTGGGAATGCTGTCGCCATTGGGAGCACCGTAGCTGGACGATGGAGCTGAGGCAGGTGCGTTATAGGACGAAGAGATAGAGCTGAACGAAGAGGATCCACTGCCGGACGAGTGAGAGCTCGATGGACCCGTTGGTGCGCCGTATGAACTGGACGGAGCCGCTGGGTAAGGTCCACCGTTGCTGCCGCCAGCACTGGGTGCTGAGTAGGAGCTGGATGGAGCTGAGCTTGGTGCTCCGTATGATGAGGAAGGAGCCGAGTAGGAGCTAGATGGGCCTGAGCTGGCAGCGCCTATTGAGCTGGATGGAGCTGCTGGGTAAGGTCCTCCGCTGTTGGCAGCTGGGCTGGGAGCAGAGTATGAGCTGGAGGGGGCTGAGCTGGGAGCGCCGTAGGAGGAAGAGGGAGCAGCTGGGTAGGGACCACCGCTGCTGGCACCTAGGCTGGGAGCAGAGTACGAGCTGGAAGTTCCTGCGCTAGGTGCACCATATGAGCTGGAAGGTGCGGCGGGGTAAGGTCCTCCACGATTAGCACTTGGGCTGGGTGCCGAGTAGGAGCTGGAAGGAGCCGAGCTTGGAGCACCGTAAGAGCTTGAGGGTGCTGCGGGGTATGGTCCTCCGCTGCTGGCAGCAGGGCTCGGGGCAGAGTAGGATGGGCCAGCGCTTGGGGCTCCGTATGAGCTGGATGGTGCCGACGGGTAGGGTCCACCGCTGTTGGCAGATGGACTGGGAGCAGAGTAGGAGCTGGAAGGTACTGAGCTTGGTGCAGAGTACGAGCTTGAGGGTGATGAGCTGGGAGCTCCGTATGAAGATGAAGGTGCAGCCGGGTATGGTCCTCCGCTGTTGGCAGATGGGCTGGGAGCAGAGTAGGAGCTGGAAGGGACTGAGCTTGGTGCAGAGTACGAGCTTGAAGGTGATGAGCTGGGAGCTCCGTATGAAGATGAAGGTGCTGCCGGGTACGGTCCACCACTGTTGGCAGATGGGCTGGGAGCGGAGTACGAGCTGGAAGGAGCTGCAGAGTAGGGTCCTCCACTGTTTGCACTGGGACTTGGGGCAGAGTAGGAGCTTGACGGACCGGCACTGGGAGCACCATACGAACTGGACGGAGCCGCTGGGTAGGGTCCTCCACGGTTCGAGCTAGGGCTGGGTGCCGAGTAGGAGCTGGAAGGAGCCGAGCTTGGTGCTCCGTACGAGCTTGAAGGTGCCGATGGATATGGTCCTCCGGTGTTGGCGCTGGGGCTTGGGGCAGAGTATGAGCTGGATGGACCAGCGCTAGGTGCGCCATATGAGCTGGAAGGTGCCGACGGGTATGGTCCGCCGCTGCTTGCGCCAGGGCTGGGAGCCGAGTAGGAGCTGGATGGAGCTGAGAATGAGCTGGATGAAGATGACGAATGCGAAGAGTGGCTGCCGCTGCTCGAGCCGGAGGAAGGAGCACCATAACGGGATGAAGGTGGCGAGATGGGCTGGAACGAGCTTGATGGAGCGCTGTACGATGATAAAGGTGGAGCCGGAGCGGCAGGTCCCGAAGTGTAGCCACTGCTGCCCAGAGTTTGCGTCTTGGAGGGTGCACCATAGTTAGTCGAAGGTGCCGAGGCCAGGGGAACGATGCTGCTCACGTGGGGAGCACCATAGCTAGAGGATGGACGAGAAGGAGCTCCGTAGCTGGACGAAGGGGGAGATGACTTGGGAGGGCCGTATCTGCTCGATGGAGGTGCTGGTGGAGCGGGTGCGCCATAGCTCTGTGATGGGGGCGACGACTTGGGTGGACCGTAGCTGGAGGAAGGACGACGAGGCGAGTGTTGCTTCCTGGCCGGCGGTGGTGGTCCGTATGATTGGCTGGGACGGCTTGGCGGTGCTCCGTAGCTAGACGATGGTGGTGGAGCTGGACGAGCTGGTGGTGCGCCATACGAGCTGGACGGCCTGTGCGCCGATGGATACGATCCGCCCGAGGAGGCACCGGGTGCCGAGTAGCTACTCGATGGTTGCGAGGGGCGCGAATTGAACGACGGTGCCGGACCCGAGGCAGGTGGTAGATAGGAGCTGGCCGGGGGCGAGTGCTTGGACGGCGGCAGGTAGCCGTTGTTCAGCGGCGCCTCACGCTTTGATCCAGCAGCCACATCGCGTGGCAAGGCGACGACGCAAACGGCGACGGCGCAGAGAAGCTGCCAAAGCAAAAGTTGCGTATGCAGAAAAACGAGGAAATTAGTTTTCTGTGCCGCAGCTAATGTGCTGTCTGTCTGTATGTCTGTATGTGTTTGCGGGTTTGATCACTTACCACAGCGAAAGACGAGCTCATCTTGTGCGTAAAATTGGCCAAAAACTTCAGCGGAAAAAGTCAGAAAGCGGCGAAGAGATGGATGAAAAGAGAGCGGAATGAAAGTGAGTCGAGCGATAGAAATAAATTGCGTTTAAATTATTGCATAATCTTGGCCAGCTATAGCTATAGCTTAAGTCAACAGGGTCAAGCCTGTCAAATAGCCATCAATCTTGGCCAGGCAATGCCAAGAACTGGCCACTCATCGGACCGTATCGTTTGGCCCCAAGTTAGCTGAACTGAAACTAAGCCGCATCTAACCGTTTCGCAGCGAAACCGATGCGAACTGAACTTCAAATCTGACCTAACCCCAGCGCGTATTTGCATAATTTTTTTTTTGCAAGCCGCGGCCAAGAAAAATGGAAAATCGCTTGGCTATGATGCGCACCAAAGCCGAGACCCGACAAGACCCAAGTGAAACTTTTCCTTAATGCCCGCAATTGAATGAAATACATAAGCCGCGGCTGCGAAAGGGTCTCAGTCAGATTTTATGACTTGCCCGAAATGTGAAATGTGACCGAAATTCGAATTCAACTTTTCTTTTTTTTGCCAATTTGACAACCCTTCACCAGCAGCCAACGCGGGGGCTTCACGCCGCCATCCAAGTGTTCGCAGTATTGGCCCACTTGGATTTGCGAAAATGCATGTGACATAACTTTATTTTCAGCCAATTATTAGTTTTTCTTTTTGGCATAGTCCCACACATTTTTAAATACGCTTGAACTGGGTGGAAAAGGGTAGATTAGATTGGCCTTTCTATATAGTTACAGAAATGAACTATTTTTCTATTCATTTCTATGATCTTGAACTGAACAGGCTATTATTAAGCACATGAGGTTCTTGCTTTGAAAATTGTATAATAATCAGATATAAATTGTCAAAGTTAAACAAGGAAATTGTTTAAAAATAATAAAACGGACAACTCTAGCAAGCAGTAGATCAGTAGATCTGCTTTCCTCAGCCTTATTTCATAACTAGTTTAATGTACTTCCTATTTATAAAAAACCGCAGATACTTTAAAGCCGCACACAGCGTATCTACCAGTCGAGCACACTCTCTCACTTTTACTTTAATTAATTTTTCCTACTTCTGCTATTTTTTTCACTTTCAATTGTTACAATTATGTTTGCTGTCGCAACTGACAAAAACAAATGGCAAATGGCTATATGCTTGGTGCATTGACTGCTCTGACCTACTGTCTACTAAAACGGTTTATATATTTATATTTTCCAATGCGGCAAAAATTCCTAATTCGACTTGCCGATGTTGTAAAGGAAACCCTGAAAAGTTCACTCAAGTTTTGCCAAGTTTTGTTTCGAGTTTCTTAAGCTGGCAGAAAAGTTGCTCGAATATTAAGATATTTCAATGCGTAAAGTTGCAGATAACTTTGTATTAATTAATGAGATTGATAAAGAGACGGAAAACTTTCGATTGAAGTTGCGTTCGTTATTTTTTCCCGATTTGAACACTGCGATTTTTAATGACACTGTCAATCCTTAATATCCGCACTAACCGATTGAAAGGCAACAGCAGTTCGTAATCTCGTTTGGTGCAATGGATTTGCCTTGGAGGATGGTATGCTGCTCAGCCGAAAGTCGAATGCAAACTACTCTGCTGTTTGCCAGGCGCCATGCATTTTTATACGAAAGCCGCGACGCGTCGCGAGCGAGCGCCAAGCCGAGCTCTGCCAAAGCCAAAAACTAAAGCTTCAAGTCCGAATACAACAACAACAACAATACAAGCAGCTATTGAAGCAGCAGCGTCAGCAACATAGGCGACAACAACAACATAACATGTTTCCAATTCGGTTTTTATGTAACTCGCAATGCACTCTTCAAAAGCGAATCACTCGGCTAACAACAAAAGCGAAAAGCAGCAGCAGCGGCAGAGGCAGTGACTGCGCTGCCAACGTCGACGTTGGCTTTTTCGCGGTCTACCTTTTGCATTGATAAACACGACTTGTTTTGCGTTTGGTGGCAAGTTCAGTGGCGGCATCAATCACAGCGACGAAAAGCTAATTGCGTATACGTAGCGTATACGCAATGTGAATTCCGCATACGTCGCGTGGTTCTATCGATAACTCAGACCATCTGCAACATTTGATTTTTATTTGATGTGTTAGTGTGTACGTGTGTGGGATTGGAAGGCGTGGAAGTAGTCTTCACTTAAGCCACAGTTGGTGGGAACTCGGGCTTCTTCCAGATGTAACTGGCCCACGGAATGCACTCCTTCAACAGATGCATGTACGCCAGACCGGCGGGGCAGTCTACCTCGGTGGCCGGCTCACCCAATTTCTCGCACAGCCAGTACTTGGCGGCATCGAAATGATGCGTATACGTCTGCCCGATCTCCGACTCATCCTTGCAGGCCGAGCGACCAGCATCTCCATTGACGACAACAACAATGGCGGCCAAAATGGCAAACAGGGCAAAGACTGCAATCAGATCGCATATATAAAAGGGTTATATGTGTTTTGTGTATAAATGAAAATCCCAGGTACGTACCGGCTTTCATTGTGTAACTGCGAGTGATTCTGTTCAGAATGTACCCTGTCCCATTGCCGAGCGACACTTTATATAGTTTGATGATGTGAAAGAAAAACAGACGAACAAGTCGTTAAAACACAATTGAAACAAACAATCGCATCTGTTGATTATTATCAGGCGACACGCGGCGTGATAACGCCAGCCACGCGAGATGCAATTTCCATTTAGATAATAAACTAACGGATGCTTTCTTCAAAAAAAAGAAAGAAATAAAAAAGTTGTCATTGATTTATTTATATATTTTGTGACTGTTATCGGCAATCTAGTAAAACAAATGTTGCATAACTGCTCAAATAGAAATTTTATTAATTAAAAGACTATTTATGGGTTCATATTTCAATTTTCAATACAATACAATAATTATAATGATAATTATAATAATAATACAAAAAAGTATAAGATTTATGTTTTGTCGGGCTATAATACATTTTTTCTATTGAAACTTCAAGTAATTAGTATAATAAACTTATTAATTTTGACAAATAAAAAGTTCCGCCTATTATTATTATTATTATTTAGTTGACTTTCACATGCAATAGACAAAATTGTAAATTGGTTGAGAATAATACATTTAATAAATATTTTCAAAACCAGTTTTGCACTTCTATTTATTTTCTACATTTTTTTCCTTTACTCAAAATCATCTTTGTGTTTTCTTTCTTTTGCTAATCCGTAAACTATAAAATGGATTTTATGAGCTTAGTTAACATACTATCTCAATAATGTTGAACTCTGGAAGCTAAATGATTAATTTAAATGGAATTTGAGCTATGTATAATTTGTTATCTTTATTTTATGGTGACAAAACTGTGCTGTGATACAAATCTCAAATGTTGTAATAAGAAAAATATTATTTTAATCTTTGGGTGGCTTTTAGCTAGTGCGCATTTCGAGGTTTTTTCAGCTTGGTTTCTTTTAGCTTTTGCTCTATATAAGTAAAAGAAACTTCTTTGTTCACACGACCTTATGAATATTAATAGATCGATACGCAGGTTGTGCTCGTAGACAAAGTGGCTAGCATAACTAAATGATCTGGTTACACAGCTACCCAGTTGGCCATCTAAGACAATGCGGGGTGAACATATAATTTTGAATGTGTGCTGTAATGCGAATTCATTTAAATTGCAAAACAAACATCGGCAAAATTGGTCTTTCCTATCAAAATTCATTTGGGATGATTTAATTTTTTTTCGCTGTTGATTTTGCAAAAAATAAAACAAAACAAAAAATGTGGTGTTACATCTTTTGTTAACTGTTTTGCGCTGGCATTGTGTGTGGCTTTTGTGTGTTGTGGATGACCCCCTAAAGCGGTTTCTGCGACGCCAGAGACGCCAGCGAAACACTTGACCAACATACAACATAAATGCTTAAGTGTGGCAAAAAGCAAAAAAAAAAAGAAAAGAAAAAAGGCCATCACGAAATAAGACAAAACTAAAAACTGAAAACCGAAAACGAAAACGAAAATCTATTACAAAATGCTTAGAGCGTAATTACAGTTTCCGTATTGAACTAGCGAACAAGTTGGACCTGCGACAGGTGTCGCTAAGTCGGACTTGCTGGCGGGGTACCCGCAGCAGCTTAGCACTGCACCAGCTAATGATGCTCCTAGATATCCCAACCATTCAACTATGTCTGCAGCTCCGACAATGACTTTGCAGAGACTCCCTGGGGCAATCAATTGCCGTTAACTGCGGCCGATTTTCGAGCATTTCGTCAATGGGAATGACGCAGGCAAAGACGCAGACACAGACGAAGACGGACCGAGGCTCATTATCGATTAAGGGGTTATGCTTTGAGAAAATCCAATTATAACTGACTCGCTTGGGCATTGTGGCTGCTCAGCCCTGCTCATGTCTGCTCTTCTTCTCCTCTCGCTTCGCTCCCCACTTCGTGCGATTGCACAAGCAACTTAACCATTAGGGGCATCACTAAAAATAGCCGAAAATCAGACAATTTGCACAAAGTGCTTTTGCTTGTGGAGCAATTGATAAGAACCCAACCCAATTTTCGCTGAGGATGTGTCCGTAGAGTATAAATATGCTGGACTGGAGGCTGGAATTGCAAGAGTTTCGTATCGTTCAAACAAGAAAATGCAACAAGGTTCGAAACGATGGAACTGCCTCACCCAAAACAGGCTGTCCTCAATTTCTAACTTTTTCTCTTTCTCTGTGTTCCTTTCGCAGTGACACTTCTGAGCTTCCTGCTTCTGGGCATCTTTGTGACCCTGGCTACGGCATACAACGGTCAGGATATCTATGCTGAGCCCAACTGTAACATTGTCAATGATCATGCACGCAAGTTCCGTGACATTTCGGATCCCACACACTACTGGGTGTGCCCCGAGGGTCAGGAGAAGGCCAACTACATACAGTGTCCTGATAACTATGCTTTTATGGAGCCACAGCAGGAATGCGTCGTCTGGGAGGAATGGAAGTGGGTCGAGCCCTACACCAAATAAGTTTGCAGCTTGATTCTTGAGACAGAAGAAGAACTGCGAATAAAACAAAGATGAAGAATATGAAAACTAAGTTTTTTCTTTACTATCCGCTTTGGCGTTGATCGTAGCTTGACATAGAGCGATTTAATTAAGCGTTTCCTATGTAGTAAAAATTCCATTAAGCCGAACGCGTTATGTCAGCTGCGTCTGGGAATGCTTTGTTTGGCTTTGCTTTGGTTTTTTAGTTCGCTTCTTCTTCGCTCGCGTTTCGTCTTGTTAGGTTTGTCTGATAAACGATAATTAGGCAGTGCGTGTCTGCTGCGCTTGTAATGTTATCTAACACCTCTGATTGCCAATCAAAGCTGCTGCCGTCGTCTACAATCAATCAACTTGCTTGCCGGTCACATACTCATACACACACACACACACGATGTAGCGCTCTCTCATAGTTTTTGTCTTGTCTTATTTATTCAGACAAACGTTTGCTCTAGTTTGGAAGCTCCAGTCAACTCAACTCAAAACATGGAAGAAAGGTTTGGGTCGCCATGCCGAAGGTTTAATACTCTAACTGCATAAGCCCTAATAAATCGAGTGTTTCTATAGAAAGTTTATATATAATAGTATAAAGCTTTGATTGAAGGCTTTAAAAACTCGATTTAGTAGTAACTGAAGTAAATAAAATTCTTCAGCTTCAACCGATTATTTCTATTAGAATTGTACTATATTGATGATATTTGTACAGTATATTAACATATATGCCAGTCTAGTATATCAAGTATATATTAAGATACACAAAACTAGCTTTAAAGAGTAAGTTAGGCCTGCCTGTTATGGCTTATCATGAAAGTATACGCAACATATACTAGATGCTTTTTGTATTCTACAAAGTGCTGCTCAAAATCAATATACCCTTCCAATTGAGTCTGAAAATATATTGTTGATATTTATTTTTTATTGTTATTGTTGTTGTTATTGCTGCTGCTTCTTCCTCAGCAAGTAAAAGTCATAAATATCAAAGCAAAGCGAAGCGAAGGCCCCACTAAGCGAGCGCTCGCATTAAAAGTGAAAAGTACTTCAATAAATTTTGGTTAGAAATCATTGCCGCAATGCAAACATGTCGGAGCCGGGTAGATAGGAGGGGGAGGCGGGAGAGATGAACTGTGTACGAAGACCCGGGTACGGTTGGAGTGTTGCACTCGTTTTGGGTGAAGTGTTCATCAATGGCATCATATAATGAATTTTTATTCATGTTTGCTTTGCGCTCTACTCGCACAGACCTCTCAGAGTCAGCCATGCCCCAATTAGTGGGCAGCGCTTTTATCTCAGTGAAAGAAAGTTGGCCTTGACAAGGCCCCGCAGTGCGGTACTAACTGCGCTCCCTCCTGCCCTCTCTTCTCCCGCATCCCTTTTTGAAATTAAGCAGCAGTTGCAGCTTCAGCCGCAGTCTCAGCCCTGACAATGACAATAGGCGCAAAAACACAATTACAACAAACTAAACAACAACAAGCCTCATTTGGTAATACAAACAACTTGCCACATAACCACAAGCAACAACGAGGTAAGCCGCAGGTTGGCGAGACGCACCACATCGCGTGGGTTTCCCTTGCTTTTTTTCCCGGTTTTATCGCGACGGGCAGCATCAGTCATCGCATTTCTGGGTTAAGTTGCAAGTTTCGGCAGCGCACAGTGGGTGCGCTGTACCCAGTGGCAATTACATGACGCTGCCAGGGCAAATGCATAATTGTCATAATGCTGCAGTTGCAGATGCTGAACAGCTGCAACGTCATTAAGACATTTTCCTATGGAAATTTCATGATTATCGAGCCAGGTGTCGAATCGTGATTGATTCCGATAATTTATAATGATATCGATGATATTACGATGCACTGAAAACATAAAAATCGTTTGGATAAATCTGTTAAATTATCGAAATACATTTTGAAAACTCAGAAGAGCTTGAGATAAAAACCGGTAAGAAGTATAGATACTATCTTTATTTATTAGAAAATGATTTTTTTACAGTAATGGAAAAGTGTTAAATTCAGAAAGAGTAGTGAAATCTCATTAAAAATGCAAATTTCGGCCTAAGACTTATAAAAAAAAAAAACATTTTTCAGATCTTCGACAATGGGTTATAGGTCAGTCAGTGGCCTTGCATTAACCTTGGCCCGCAGTGTTATATCAAACTTAATTTATGCTAGCTCACAGCTAGCATAACTTTTTGTTTTCCTCTCCGTCTCTCTCCCTCTCTCTATGCCTCTGCTGCGGTTCTAATTATTGACAGCGATCCATCTTCATCAATCAATGGAAAAAGACATATGCGCGTACATCGCCAATGATTGATAGCAACGCGACACGCCCCCACCAAGATGTCGAGATAAGAATAGGCGAATCTAGAGTCAGAGTCAGAGTGTCATTCCTGGCGACCGCTGGTGGATGTTATGTGGAGCCGGCTGTCAGACAGGTAAGTGACAAATTGACATGTAGCAAAAATGATAAATCTAACGGTAAGACAGTTAGAGACGAAATGTGGTAGACAGATAGAAAAAGGAATCCAAACGAGCTTTGATTAAACTGACAAATAAATTTGGAACGCCAAAAATTGTGCCCTTGCGGGGTATGGTTAGTATGTTGGTGCTTGGTAAATAAGCTTGTAGCCAGAGACATGACGTTTGCATAGGTTAAAGTTCAAACCAAGAACTCTCTGGTTTTGTTTTTGCGCTCGTTCAGTTCAAGTCCGTTGCTGACGTCACAACTCGCTGTGGAACGACAGCGACAGCGGCACTTTGCAGCGAACCCACATCAATTATGTTCGCTGGACCAGGTCGTCAGCTAAGGAAAATTAAATATGTAATTTCCCTTAAAAGTAAAATAATAAAACAAAAACTGGAGAAAAAAACACATTACTAATTTAGAAACATGCCGGGCTAACGTGGCGAATGCGCGATTTATATGCATTAAAACTTGATTGTCAAAAGCGCGCGGCCCGCTCGCCAGTCCTGCCCCCCATTAGCGATAAAATGTCACAGTTATATGGGTAGGATTTCGAATGAAAATATGTGCCGGCGTTTAAGAACCCTGACAACTGATTATTGCGTGATTAGGAAAGAAAGAATATATCTGAGCATTTAAAAGTTTAACTCGAAAGGGTTTAAAATGTTTGCTTGTACTGTAGCATTTATAAAGCTAACTTCATTTGTCGTTTATTATCCACTTTAAACCATATTTAAAATTCTTTTTTAACCAGCTAAATATCTAAAGAATTTAAAAGGTTGACCTGACAAAGTGCGCACAATTTTCCTATAATTCAAGCTAGAATCTTATATAGAAAATGCGTTGTTTGCCTTGAGTAACTTTCCCTCTTAACTTTCGTTTTCCGCTACAAAAATCGAACAACAAATAAAATTCGAAATTGTGTTTGCGTTTCCATTTTAGTTTCGTTTTAATTTAGTTAACAAACTGTGCAAATATTTGCGAATTGTGTGTGTGTGGGTGTGTGTGTCGCTTCCCCTGCGCGAGCTTTCACCACGGCCCGTACGTGTGCGCATTACTCACCATGCGGGGGCGTGAACAGCTGTGCAAATAAGGAAACAGTTGGAAGGCAACTGCGTGCAGACTGGAATCGAGACTGGAATGCAACTGTCGAGTCCTGCCTCGGGTGGACGACTGCGGTTCATTTCGTTTGAGCCGAAAGAAAAACAATTAGCGAGCGAACAGACAGCTCCGCCTACAAGAGGGAAGCGCAGGCGTATTGGTGTGAGTGTGTCAGAGCCTGAGTGTGCGACTGTGTGTGTGTGTGTAAGCAAGGCCACACCCACGCGGCCATGTTTGAATGAAATGACAAGCTGTCACACGGCGCAGAAACGAGAAAGTTGCTCAATTCAGGCAGCGCAGCTCAGGCGAAACGTTGCGGGAATGGAACGCGAAACGAGACGACACGACACGATGGAAATTCTACACGAGAAGGAACCCAGTATTAAAAATTTGGGTTACACACATATTCAGCGGGGCCAACTAAATCAACTGCGCGTCGTGGTTGCTGCTGCTGCTGCTGTTGTTGTTGTTGTTGTTGTTGTTGTTGTTCACTTAAGTAAGGTCATCGAAATGTCAAAAGTTGCATTCATTCGATTCACACACACACACACACACACACATGCGCTCATGCAGGCGTGCACGGGCAAAATGATAAACAGAGGGCGACACGCACTCGCTCTTTGTCGCTCTTCACACGTCTCGCGTAACAAAGTGTTTGTCGCGCTGACATTGCTGTGCCCCCTACCCCGCCTACCCCCCACGCCATTTCTATTTTTGTTGTTCTTGGTCACACACACACACGCACACACGCACACGCCCACACCGCGCTTGGTGCTGGGCAATTTGCAATTAATTTGCGGGCTGCGTCAGCGTCGCCATGACAAAATAGGTATACGATAGACGAAAACTTATTGATCGCACTGTGCTCTCACTGCTTGTATTATCTTGCTCTTTCTATTCCCCTAACTCCTTCTCCCTCTCTCTCTCTCTCTCTTTGTCGCTCTCCTGCTTGCTCCTGTAAAAATGTGCTCTTCTTCTGCTCGCACACTTTAACACTTTCGGCGGCCATTTTGGCATTTTGTTGTTCCCGTGTGCGCCTTAAAAATTCCACCACTAGTGTGACATAAACACACAGACACACACTCACACACACATACCTGCATACCAACACCCACAGTCACAGGAATTCCTCAATAGATTTTTACTGTTCCATTTGTCGCCTACCATTTCCCATTCGCCCCATGATGTTTTCTTGCTTTGTCTTGTTTGTTTTCTCTCCCGCTCTCACTCAGCATGCCATCTCGCTCCTACGTCAGCTTAATTTTCATTTTATTGATATTATTCTGTTTGCGCAGATTCCATTATGCTTTATTACGAGCATCGTCTGCGCTTCGTGCTTTATGTCCTTCTCATTGTCATTTAAGTGTTGCGAATTGCCTCGAAAAGCGACAAGAGCAAGCATCGAGTCGACTATATAGTACACTCGACTGCAAGATACCGTGCACATATTTAGACTGCTATATTGACGGAATAAAGCAGAAACTGTGCACAAATTTAGTAATCTGCCACCAATCTTCTTCCTTGTTTCTTTTGTTTTTAAAAAACTATATTTATATTTATTATATTTTAACTCTCTCCCTCTCTATATTTTTGTTTATTTTTGGTTCTTTATCGTTTTGCCAGCTAATTGAGCATTTTTCAAACCTATTATACCCTCTTTCATAGAATCTTTTTATAGTTTGTAGCAGGGTATAGACTACATGACCGAAAACAAAAGGAAAGTCAATTTC
Organism: Zaprionus inermis; assembly: GCA_018151445.1. Classification (NCBI taxonomy): domain Eukaryota; kingdom Metazoa; phylum Arthropoda; class Insecta; order Diptera; family Drosophilidae; genus Zaprionus; species Zaprionus inermis. The sequence goes on along the minus strand of JAECXD010000716.1, from coordinate 72,874 downwards.
AGTTACACCTACGTGTTCCTACGCAGAGCACGTTCTGAAATGTTTCGAAACACCGACCTCCCCTCTCCGCCCACACGCCACGAAGTGGAAATGCTTTCAAAAAGCATTAAGCTGAAATTCGTAATGGGAATCTTTGATGATAGCTAAGGTACTCGTTGAACTAATTCAGACTTTATAACTTTATTTCTAGTAAATGTAAACGTAGTTTAATTTCAATTGAAAAGTTCAAGTTTTGCTTGAACGAAAATTATGTTCAGTTTTCATATAAATGCATTATTATTTTTGGTACATTTGTGGTAACTGAAAATGATATTTTATTATCAACAATTTTGGCACAGTTTTCTGCAAGTTCTTGGCAAATTTCCATGAGACTATAGAAATATCAATGAACTGCGAGCTCAAAGTTAAAACATATTCAATTGCATACAGGAATCGCTGGTTCATGCAGCTTTAATTAAGCTAATGTAACGTGATATCGCAGTACCCGTCATATGTATATATACTATATACGATATTTTATATATACACACACAGTGTACGCTTTAATGAAGACGCATCCTACGCACCGCGCGCTGTGGGTGAAATTCAATTTCCCATAGCAAATTGCAGGCGCCTTTGCAACTCTTCAGCTTCATCCGCTGCGTGGGAAGGACGAAGGATGAAGGTGGCGGAGGCGGAGGCAGTGGGTCGCAAATGTTAACGAGCCACAGCTCATGTTACACCTGGGTATTTTTCTGGCTGCGACAGGTGCCAGCCGCACTGACAGCCTTAACGTAGATATACCAAAAGGGCAGAGGGCAGTGGAAGGTGGGCGGGGACGGCGTGAAGTCAAAAGACCTTGGGGCATTCAGACAGACAGTTCTAGTGAGATTGTACAGCAGAAAGTACCGAGTTGTTATTGAAGATATACTGAGTATACAATCTCATTAAATTCGAAGTAAACTAACAATTTATTTGTGTATTTCAAGCTATTCCAACCAGTCCATCTAACTGGATTAACTTTTTAAATCTCTTTATACTTTTTTTTACTATCAATTAATCTCAGCAATTTCAATTCGAATCATATTTTTAGATTTCTAGATCAATTAGGGTATTATAGCTACGTTTACTTTCTAATCTCCCCATATCATAGCTCTACAGAACATACAAGTTGTTTTTATGCATATCTCTTTAACAGGGTATATTCCCATTTACCAAATTATATTTTCAAATCTCTCGGCTGTCCAATTAATTAACTGACATTCCTCAAATATCTTTCGCGTGCAATCAAGTTCAAAATCCAATGGCGTCGCATACTTTTTGCTGTCACTGTTAGAATCGCAGCAGGAGCTGCCGTTGTCAGGCTCACATCAGGCTCACGTCGACTGCCGCCAACTACCGCCGTGTCTGTCTATCTGGCTGTCAATATCAGGAGTCACACGACGGGATCAACATCAACATCAGCATCAACAGGAAAAGCAACGCGCAAATATTTTATGAAGTTTACAGTCGCTGTCAACATTGACGCACCACGAGCAACGAGCAACGGATTCGACCATAGTCGGAGCAATCCAATTAAGTTGCCAGGTGGGGTAGCTTGACGGGGGATTTCCGAACTAAGTTAAGTTTTTGTTTTTGAGCCACAAACTCGGCGAATAGACGGCACGTACTATGTATGTGGTTACAGTTGTTACCAAAAGTACAAACACACGGACACAGCATGTAGCAAGGTAGCAAGCATAAAAAATCGATAGATCGGAGGCATAACGAGGCAGGCGCAGGCGACGTTACCTTGCCTTGGCCCAAGGCCCAAAGGCGCAGCGTGATATATTTTATAAGTGTTGCTTTTCTTTCTTTGTTGTTGTTGTTACTGTGGTTGCTGCTGCTGCTGGTGTTGTTGCTGGTGATGGTGGTTGCGGCTGTGTTTGCGGCATGGCTCGTTTTGCTGAGTTCTCGCTGGGGTTGCAGGCAGCTGCTGCTGGTGGGGGGTGTGTTAGAGGGTGTAGGATGGTGTCTGCTTTACGGTTCGCCTGTCAGCGAGCAGATGCCCTGAACCCGTCATCTAATTACGAAAAGGCATACACGGCACTCGCATGGCTATCTCTGAGAAGGGCTTACGCCTTATCTAGTGTCTTATGTAACACAATAATATGAAAGCTAAGATTTGTTTTCCTTCTTAGTTTCAGCAATATTTCACATAGTTTTTTGGAATAAACTGAAGATGTTGTTAATTTGTAATAATTTTTCTTGAGTGTTTCTGTTTTTAGGCAAAGGATTTAGAAAATTGTATACTCTATTCTTCTTTTTTCATAGAAATTCATTTACTTTTAACATTCAACAAACTTTTTGAGCAACTTCAATGAAAATAGAAAGAAATTACAATAGCTGGTACAATCATAAGCAGGATTAAGCAAATATATATGTGAAATATAAGAAAACGATAAATAGAAAATAAAATTATAAAATACTTATCGAACATTTTACATAATATACAAAAGAATACAGTTTATAATTATTTTGGTAAGAGTTGTGAATTAAGAGTGAACTACAGTATCTAAGCTATCATTTCGCATGCTTATGACAGACTTGAGTAGCGTATTCACTCGTCGTTATTGTCCATCTTCGCCTCCCTGTGCTGCCTGCCAACTGGCAGGAATAAATTCATAATTGAAAATAAACAACGCGGCGAGTAAATTAAAATTGTAGCGTGGTAAAGCGTTTTGAGGCACTCTCCCTCTCTCGCTCTTTTACCTTCTCTTTCTCTCCCTCTCTCACTCTCAGTCATGCTCTTTCTCTCTCTCTACAAAGAGATTTGAGTATGTTTTGAAAAACACCGCTCTTACTGCGACAGTTTTAATTGCGCAGATCCTAGCCGCAGTGTAGGGTTGCCCAGTGAACTGGGCCCTGTCAACCCATGTCCCTAGGATAGAAGCGAGCTGGAAATGGGATCTTGTCGAGCCGAGCGCGACAATTAGCAGCACATTACTTCGAATTAGATTCGAGTGCGCTGTTGACGTTGGCTCGGGTTGGGATACATGCCATATATACATATAAATATGCTGCATATATGCCCCATGTAGCTGGGACTAACGAGCTGCCGTCTCTTGCGTGTCTTTTGTACATTTCTTTCGCGCTGTTTTTGTTTTTGGCCATGCTGTGAGCCGCCCACGCCGCGTCTTGGCCAGCAGCCGCAGGTGGAGCTGTCGCAGCAGACTGTGCTATATAAGTTTGCCGCTATATACTAAGTCGATGTGTGTGCCTTATGCCTTTTTGAGTCGCATACACACATATACTCTCGCGCACACCCGCTGTGGCCTGGCACACCTTGTGGCAAGCCGTGGTGGAACGCAGCGAGGCAAGGCAAGGTGAGGCGACAGGCGCGTTGTCCTCCTTTGCCTTATCGATCGCCTTCGCCTTGCTGTGGCACGCTGAGTTTTCCTCTCGTACCATCGGAGTTTTCTTTTGCGCTGGAAAATAGTTTAAGCAAGATTTTCGCAAATAACAACACATAATTGCTGTGACGTGAGCAAAATTTCAAGCTTCGTTTGCGAGTGCAAGTTTGTGCAAGTCTCTCACGAACAGCGTATGCCACAAGCGGAATTTGCATAGTTCTTCCCCACCTGCCTAGCTGCCCCACTTTGTATCCGACAGATACACATTAGCTGAAATACATGAATTATGCACTGTGGTTGCGGTTGCTGATGATGATGTGCACCGCCATGAGGAGGCACCTCGCCGAGGTGCTCCATAAGCTGCCACAAAGCGTGGCAACTTTACCCTTGGTTTGACTTTTAGCCGAGTTCTGTCGCGTCGCTGTTGACAGAACGAATAAACAAACTGCAAAAGTCGAATAAATATTTATTTGGTTTTTTATGCCACTTCCCAAGCAAACTCAGTATGGAAAAGTTGTTGAAAATCAATAGGAAAACTTTTTAAATCTCGAAATTTATGGATAGCATGAAAGGTTTTTGGTTGCCAGAAATTTGTACTTAGATCGTATTCGTATTGATATAATAATATTTATAGGAATATAAATAAAGATACACATAAATGTATATATATGCATACACATATATGTATATTTGTATAGCCTAGTGGCTTGATAAACATTTTGTATAGACATATAGATAGCAAGATAAAGCGACATGAAAACATTATATGTTATATGTAAATATGTATGCCATGAAAGCTTTTTAGATGAGTTAAGATGGCGCAAGAAAAAAGCAGAAATATTTTCATTGCATCTCAAGATATTTCTCAAATTGCGTACTTCTTGTACTGCCTACTTTCAGGGGCAACAGACTAATTGTTTTTTAAAAGGACCAAAAGTATGCTACGCTATTTTTATAGATATTGATTAAAAAATTCCGAATGGAAACGCTTCTTCCTCACATGATGAAAACAACACCAAAGCTTTTTATAAATTTGGCACAAGGTCGGTCGTTTGTTTTCCAAGAAGAAAGCGCAAACATGAAGGAAAAATAGCTGGGAAGCAATTGTTATGTAGCGCCTCAAACCCATAGTTAGTTTTTATTTGCATAAATGAAATAATAGCAGGCAAGTTTAGAACAAAAGCCTTAAGGAATCTGTTTAGAATTGAATTACCAGGCTGCTGGTAGAGTGGCACATTTCCACGAACTGAATTACAAGTATAAATTATAAAATTAACACTAAAAAGAGACTTTTTTCTAGAAATCCTCTTAAGTAATTTTAATGACACGTAAAAAACACATAAAGCAGCTGCAAATTTTGTGACCTTTATGGAATTCCTAATTAATCATATTCGTCTATTTCCTTGCGAGTTGTCCCAGGTGTCTCTTGGAATCCGTTCCTTCCTACTCATTTCTGCTACGCATAATTAAACATATTTTACGCTGCTGAACTTTGACAAGAGCTGCGAAATCAGAGAACCTTAATAAGGCCTTTAATAAGTCGCCCACGACACAGCGCGACATTTGAGCTGGAGAGAGCAAAAGTTAAATCTTGATAAATTGCGACAGACGTCCGACACGTGATAAATGACAATAGAATTGCCGAAATTGGTGACGAAAGTGCAACAAGGGCAGACAGAATGGGAAAGAGAGGAAGAATAAAATGATTTAGTGCGGCATTTGACAGTGGGGAAGAGAAAGAGAGAGTAAGAGAAGGACTGCAATGCGCTGCGAGACGGGCCCATTTGTACGCGATGAAGATAACAGCTAATGGTCAATTGTGACATGTGTGTGAGCGTGTGTGTGTGTGTGTGTGGGGGGGGAAATTAAAAGAAAATTGACATGCTGTCAAATTATTTCATTGGGCAAATTGATAAAGCGCAAACAAATCAAGGGAAGCTTACATAAGCGCCCAAAAGTATGCTACAAAAACCGAGCGAACCATGGCACAAAGGGGAGGGGGTGAGTTTGTTTCATGTGGATTGTGGGCAAGCAATGTGCCTAGACAGGTGAAAATTGATTTTCGTATGCGAGCGCGAATAGAATTTTATTCAAATGTGCCCAACTGCGCGAGCTTAATGTGCATGGGAAAAGCGACGTCAGGAGGCAAACGGCGGGACAGACGGACGGGGGACAGACGGACGGAGGGACAGACGGACGGAGGGACGTACGGACGATGGAAGGGCCAAACTTGGCGGACAGACGAGAAGCGTGCCAATTGGTTGGCTGCTTGCAACAGGCGCATGCGTCATATCCTGCGCCCCCATGGAAAGCTCAACACGACATCGACGTCGACGACGACGACGACGACGACCCGGAGATGTGTTCGGCTCATGGCGAGCGCTTCCAGGCTGAATACCGACAAGAAAATAACGGTATAGCCGTGCAAGTGCGAGCGCAGCGCCAGACAGAAGTTACCTTTGCTCCTGCCCGGACGACGCAACGCACGCCGACAATTTTCCGCCGTCGTTGTCGTTGTCTGGCCTCGGCCTCCCACACACACAAGCCAACTTGCCAGGCAGAAATTCTACAACAAAAAAAAGAGAAAGTCAAAAATATTAGGAAAATTGCTAAAAAACGTAACGCGAAAAAAGAATAAAAACACAAATAAAATTTCTATTGCATACTTTTTCGGGCCAAGAGCGGGTAGAGTGTCAGAGCGTGTTCGGTGTACGGCAAACGGTATACGCCATTCGGTGTGGACAAACGCGGTCAGTGTGTGTGTGCTGTGAGCGGTGTGTGTGCGAGTGTTCGTTGGGCTTTTACATAACTCAAGGCGCAGAAGAAGAACAAGAGGAAGAAGAACGGTGAACGATACGATTTGGCCAATTTTTTGCTTAATTCGCGCTTCAACTGACCAACGTGAACGTGGCGTCCCACGAAGGAAACAACAGCAGCGCCGCGGGCAGCAGCAGCGGACCCGGAGCCGGAGTCAGTGGTGGTGCTAGTGCTGGTGCTGGTGCTGGTGCGGGACCCGATTCGGCCGCCCTGTTCTCCAAATTGCGTAGCTTCTCCATTGGCAGCGGGCCCAATTCGCCGCAGCGCGTTGTCTCCAATTTGCGCGGCTTTCTCACCCACCGACTGAGCAATATCACGCCGAGCGATACCGGTAAATTCATTTTCCACATTAATTTTCCTACATTTTGTACTATCTGTCGAGTGCTTACATAACCTCAGCCCAGCAGAAAATAGAAAAGAAAAGAAAATATGCGTATAATTAAAATTAAACAACTTTTCGCAAACACTGTGAGAGCTGCTGCAAGTGCTTCAACCCCCGACCCACGCCCCTCCCAACGTTGTCCTTTGGCAAACACTCATGCAGACAAATACACACACACACGCATACACACACTCATACACACACATTCTCTCACACACACTCACTCACTCACGGGGCCACGTATAGAAACGAATTTGTTTGACGGCCAGAATGAACGCTCAGCTGCCGCGCACAGCGGAACGGTGTGGAATGAAACAGTTACAGTTCGACTGCGGCATCAGTCGTAAAGCTACGCAAACTTATGTAATGTATCGGAATGCTAGAAACTGCTTTCAAGAATCTATAGAGTTCAGTCTAACTTAGAAAATTAATTTGTTTTTTTCCAAAACTATCGAAAATAATCACAAATATCGTTAAAATAGTTCAGTTTTATTAAAATACACCATAATATCGATCAATGGCAGAACAACTTATATAAAACATTTAAAATGTAAAATATATAAAATATTATCATGTTTCGTCTTACAAACAAAAGAGTATACTCAGTCGTTTTAGAGTTATAAAACCTGAAAAACTAGCACTATTTAAAAAGTTTTTTTCTACGAAATTATATATCATACAATTTCTATCAGCTATAGTTTTTCTTTAGCTAGACAGTTTAGAAATTTATATGAATTATCGAAATGGAAATTCGTAGTCAGGCAATATAGTTTATTTAATAATATTTTATGGTAGATAAGACCAAGCGATTTTTTCGTTAGGTTATACATTATTCATACATTTACAACTGAATTGGGGCACAGTAGAAATTTCGAAAAAATAACATAAATTATATGATAGGTTAACGACGCTATAGTTAATTATTTCCACCCACAAAATATATCGAAATTCCTGAGCTAATGACACGACATGAAGAAGAGATTTTCGTTATTAGATTGCGGTCTCTAATTGAATCATTAAAAGCGTCGATTTCGCCAGCACACAAGGTGCAGGAGTGAGTTAGAGAGAGAGAGAGAGTGGGAGAGGAAAAGCCCCAACTAGCACTAGTTCGCCTGATTCACCTGACTCTGGAATTTCAACTCCTCCTCCAACTGCGGTAGGGCTGCTGCTGCTCCTGCTGTAGCATAATGAAGGCAATAAATATAAATTTCCCGGAACAAACACAGGAATCCAAACAGGACTCGCTACTCCACCTTCCACCTCCCCCCCCCCCGCCATCTGCCTTCCTTGCAGCATCGTCATTAGATTGTTTGCCTTGTTTGGGCATGTCGAGGCGTTTGTAACGCTGATGTGTTCATAGCGGTTGCTTGTCAAAACAAAAGGGGAGGACGCACGAGGCCACGCAATCTATAGAGGGGTGGCAATAGCAGAGACAAAGCAGAAGCGTGTTGCAGGGAAGAGAAGCAGGGAGCAGGGACCGGCACGGACAGGAAGGCAGCTCGTAATAAGCCAAACGAGAAACAAGTAACGCATTTGTCTTGATGCTGTCTGATAAAATCGCCCTAGCCCCCCACAGCAGCACGAGGGTTGAAACAGTTCCAGGCGGGCAGGCGGGCGGGCAGGCAGGCTGGTTGTGCAGGGCAGGAGAGGTGGGTAGAGAAGGAGAAGCTGCGTCTGGCTGCGACATCGACATCAAAAGCCGTAAAACGGGGCGCTGATGGTGTCGTTGATTGGGCTGCATTTGTAGCGCGGCAAATGTTAACATTTTCGGCTTAAAACTGGCTACGTGATAAGGTCGAGGTTGACGGCCATAAATCAAGCCAGAGTTGCCAAGTTGCGCAGAGTTAAATTCAGTGTGGGTCAAGAACAAAACAGTGTTGCCCCGAGGCGATTTATTGAACGACCCACAGGTTTCAGTTCAATTTGTAAGCCAAGACCGAAGCTGAAGTAGTCCAGCGGGAGCACAGATGAGCAGTCTGTCTCTCTTCTTTTATGGCCAGCTAAGCCCCTCAATACTGAAGGGTTTCTTTCGCTCTCTACACCACATCTTTTGCTTTCTACATAAATCTTCCTTTATGGCCTAAACTAACCTGGCAGGGCTGCTGCAAGCGGCTTGACCTACTCCCCCAACTGCGCTAGCCAAACTCTTCTCGATTTCCATTATGCTCCTACAACTAAACTCTTCAGCTCGCCCCTCTCTCCCCGTACTTGTCTTTATGGCAGCCTAGTCGTTGGTGTTGTGGGCGTTGGGCGTGTCCAAACTACACATTTGCGTGAATGAAGCACGCACATCTACGTGTGCTGGCGTAGGCGCTCGTTTCAAGCCACGCCCACTTAATGTTTTGATTTATAGGCCAAGCCAAGTTGCGCTCGAGGCCAGCAGTGTGTAGCCAAAATTATATATGTATATATATGGTATGTGCTCTTCTTTTACGATTATGCTTGGCCTGCGCCGCAGTTGGAGCCGAAACCAGAGCCAGCGTCTTTGTCGGCGCATGATCCCGTGCTGCCTTACAGCTAAGTGGTCGCGTATCCTTTGGGGAATTGATAAAAGCCATTTTAAGCTGCCTCGACAACGGCAACGGCAACATTAAAATGGGTATTGTTGCGCGGCTTTGACACGTCTCGTTGGGGGATATTTTGATAATTCAACTGCCTCGCGGTGTTTGCCTTTTTGTTTTGTCTCTCTCAATCCAATTCCCCATCTCTTTCTCTCTCCCGCTCGCTGCAAACTTTTGCAATTAAAAAGTGTGGCAAACAAGCAACAACAAAAAGCTAAGCTCACTTAGCTAACCCAGTTGCATACTTACGCGACGCAGTGTAATCGATAGCGGGCTAAGCGCGAAAGACGCAGCGAAAAGACAAAGCCAACTTGAAAGCGAAGACGCAGAGCAACAACAACAACAACAACGCAGTTAAAAAGAGGGTTAAGGCAAAAGTCGCTAAGGGCAACTGCTAATCGATCAGGCGGGGCCCCTCCTCCCTTCTGTTCTCTCTTCTGTTCTGTCTTGTCCCTTGTTCACAAACTCTGCTCAGCTCATTAGTGAAAGCAAATTGCGCGCAAGTTCATTGCGGCAGTTATCGATAAGTGCGCCCGAAATTAGGCAACACATTTATGGCGCATTAGTATTTGCACGCCTCAATACACACACACACACACACGCAAACTGCACAACCCTTCGAGCCACCACTTGAGCAAAGCAGCTTACAGCACTTCAAGCAGCTGCGGGGGGGAGACTCTCTCCCTGTCTGTGTGTGAATGTACTTCTCTAACTCTCTCTGTGTGTGTGTGTCGCACACACACTTGTAAGGATTTGCAGTGTCTTTCGTGAGAATGTGCCAAACGGAGCTTATCATAAATATTATGATTGGATTTTTATTTTGACGTCGCGCAGCGCAAAGAAAAACGCAATAAAAAGTTTTGACTGTCATTTTCACAGCGACAGTGGGCTGAGACGTATGACAAATGCCAAAATAAATTTAAATATGTTTGTATGTGTGGAAATAAATGTATACAGTAACAAAATATATGTAGTCTTGCATAAAAAAGACTTTCGAAAAATATTTGGTTTTTGCTGAAAATTTTTAAGCTCAAAATGAGTTGGCAGCTGAAAAGTGTTAAAAATCACAAAATAAATTTGTGTATTTTTTATTTGTTTTCCTCTAAGCATATAATAGAAAAAGTACTTTATGGCATGTCTGCCGTAGAGAATAAAAACACATATGCAAATTATCAGTCTTAACAGCGCTATAAATTCGCTTTTCGGGATTTATGGCCAAAACTTGGACCTTGAGTGTGCTGAAATATTCAAGAGTTACCTGGGTGAAATGCAAAATTATATTTTACGCTGATTACCCCATCAGACTTGTGACTGCGAAGAATGTTATTTCATTTTCAGTGGGGGCGGAAAAACAAACACGAGCTGAGTTTTTTGTTTGCTCTCTAATCCCAACAGAATTGCGGCAAATGGGCGAGTTCCCAGGGCAACGGAAAGGGAAGGAGGTTAGAACCAACTGGGGGGCGGAAAATGTATGCGCGAAAAATTGCAGATCATCCCATGGTTTATTTTCAAGGTAATGCGAGGGCGGTAAAATGATATGAAAAGAAATAAATTGCAGGCGAAACTTAAAGCTGCACAGGGAAAACTATCTCAAGCAGTCTGGGAAACGCAAGTCTCAATTTTCAGAGTGGCAAATCGAGTTGTCTGCAACGAGATTGAATTTCCACTTGAATTTGCCAAGAAGAAGGATGTGGAGTGAGAGTTGCCCAAAAAGGGCAGTAACTGCTTCAATGATGGGGCTTTAACTATTTATGAAATACGATATCTTTTGTCCAAAAATGTTTTATGAATGGAGAAAGGAAAACAAGAAAAGCAGGCGGGGAAAACGTAGTTATGCACGCTCCACTTGCTAATTGCGAATGGGCCAAGAAAAGCTCAACTGAAAATGGTCCCACAATCCCTCCCCGCCCCCCTCCAAGAATGTGCCGTGTCCTGGGGCTAAATTTAATGTGGACTCAACGTTATGAAAAGAAAACCAAGAGAAAGAAACACGAAACACGGCACACGAAATGGAAAAACATAATACAGAGAAACGAACGCATTTTCAATGTGAATGGGGAAAATGATTTGCGGCTGGGAAATTCGTCAGCTGGGGCAAAGCTGAAGCTGAAGCAGAAGCACCAGCGTTTTGCCCGGCAGTGCGGAAAAATCAATAAAATTATAAAGGCGTAAATATAAATTGGCGCTCTTTGATGAGACAGCGCAACGGTGTGTGCGAGTGTGTGTGTGTGTGTGTTAGGCTTTAATATTTTCTGGCCTCTCGTTAGTTCAACCAACATGTTCGTGCACGTTTCTGCACTTGACTCGCCGCAACGCGCTGCAAAGCTTCAACCCCTGATACACAGCGAGCGAGCGAGCAACCCTGGCGGGGGGTCAAGTACGGCCGGGCGACCCACCTGGTCTGCTCCTGCTCCGGCTCCGGCCGCTTCTTCTACTGCTTTTGCTTCTTGTTGGTCCCACAAAAAAACCAAAATTAAAGTCGTTGCATGAAAAAATAACAGTAAAACTCTCGCACACACCCTCCACACACACACACACGATAATTGACTCATGTGCTTTCGAGGAGGGGAGGGAGTTAAAGCCCCGCCCACTCCACCGCCCGCTTTGATCAAGGCATCACAAGCCCGGCTGAGCCCCCTCGAGGCACAGACACAACGTCGACAACGCACGGAACACGCTCATGAAAATTTAATGATAAAACGAAATGTTTTTCCAACGAGGGAAGTTCGCCCAGCACATTCATACCCTGCACACGACACGTTTTAATGCCCCAGCCGCATTCAATGTGTTTTCTTTTCTCTCCATTTCGGGGGATGTCTCGCAACAAGGTGGATAGACGCGAAATTAGATCAGCATTGATAGGCGGCCTGGGAGTGCGGCCAGTTGTCTCCAGCATGAGTTACGATGTGTCTGCTGAAAGCAGCGAGGATACAATATGATAAAAGTAAATAAAATATTGCTTAAAGCATGTTTTAAATAAAAGAACTCAACTCAGACATACCTCGTTTCGTGTTGGGCTAAAACCCAGTTGCCCAATATCATATGTTATTATTATACTTAACTAATTTCCAAAAAATATTTCTTTAATTTATGAACTGTTTATGATACTTTTTGATGAATTTATGGCTAAAGTACATATAAACCAAATTTCGTTATAAGCTAACTACTGTAGGCTCTGATATCTGCGATAAGAATATAAATTAACTGAATTATTTATGTATTTTGACGTATCTTAGGAGCAGCTCTTCTTTTCAAATAAATATAACATACGTAAACATTTTTTACAGCTTAAATAAATAAATTTGCCTATATATGTATATTTTGCACGTATAACTTTATGTTTTAAGAAATGTAAGAAGAAAATATCAAAGTATGCTTAGCATAAAGCAAGCAATGAAAAAAACAATGGAATTGCTTACTTCCTCTTGGCACCCGGGGGTTGCTGCTGGGACTGCTGCCAGGCTTGGAGAGGGTTCCCGACTGTTGCGTGCCGCTCAAGAGGCGCTCGACGCCCGACCAAACCTGCTCGCATTGTTCCATTGTGCGAGTGCGGGCAAAGGCCACGTATATAATGCCAACCATATCGTAATTATAGCAATGCGCAAGTTTCGAGTGCGGCCACGCGACTCGAGGGTACTTCTCGGAGTCCAGTACCGCTGCCTGACCCCACCGCTCTCTCACTCTCTTTATAGGATTACCTAAGTATTATATGCATTATGTGAAAGCAATTCAACTGATTGGATTGCCGCAGCAATATATGAATATTTAAGATCTTAATTATAGAACCGAATTTGTTTTATGATTGAAATGTGTGTTGTGTTTGTGCCGGTTCTCTGTGCTCCCCAGCCCCGCGCTCGTCTTCGCTCACTCATTGTCTCTCTCTTTCTCGCTCTCTCTCTCTCCCTCGTGATTATGTGAATACGACTAACGATACACCTCTTTGTTCGCCAGCAGCATCCTTTGCAACACAGAAACAACATTTCAATCATAGAACCAAAAGATCCCCAAGATCAAAAAGAAACAAATAAAAGACATATCTCTAAAAGTTCGCCAATCTCCCTAATGCAAATCTCAAATAACTAAAAAAAAAACAAAATCAAAAACAACTAAAAAACACTAACGAAATCTTGTTTCTGTGTCGTTAAAGGTTGTTCTCTGGCATGCCAACAACACCGAGCACAACAACAACAACTACTACAACAGCTACACGAAATCATGTAAAAGCCGAGCAATCGATATAAACACGATCGATCCGGAAACGGAAACGGAAGCGGACGAGACATTGCGTTGCACGATTTTCGGCTGCGGTCATGCAATTGCAGCGCACTCAAAAGCCACGCTAAGTACAAAGAAGTAAAGTAAAGGAAGTAAGACAAAGCAAAAAGGAAAGCAAAAAAGAAAGAAAAAAGAAAGAAAAAAAAAAGAATTTCGGCAAAATAAGCTAGGCATTATATAGAATATATAATATATATATATATAGCGAAAAGTTAAAAGAAAGAATATCAACATGGCCTCATTCCAAATACCGTTGATCAATCTGGAGCTGCGCGAGGTGAAGGAGATCGTGTGGGAAAAGATCCAGGAGCCGGTGAACCAGCGTCGTCTCATTCTGGTCATTGTCTCGATTGCCCTGTTGCTGGACAACATGCTGTACATGGTCATTGTACCGATCATACCTGATTATTTGCGCGAGATCGGTAGCTTCGATGATGGGCCAACGCCGCCGCCGCTGCGTGACAACGTAACGGGTCGCATTATACCCGTGCATCATGATCATCATGGCCAGGACTCGGCCACGGGCATACTGTTCGCCTCGAAGGCAATTGTTCAGCTGATGGTGAATCCTTTTTCGGGCGGTCTGATCGACAAGATCGGCTACGACATACCCATGATGATCGGCCTGACCATCATGTTCTTTTCGACGGCTGTCTTCGCCTGCGGCAGCAGCTACAGCGTGCTCTTCTTTGCCCGTTCGCTGCAGGGTGCCGGCTCGGCGTTTGCGGACACTTCGGGTCTGGCCATGATTGCGGATCGATTCACGGAGGAGAACGAGCGATCGCAGGCGCTGGGCATTGCGCTGGCCTTCATCAGTTTCGGCTGCCTGGTGGCGCCTCCATTCGGCGGCGCACTATACCAGTTCGCTGGCAAGGAGGTGCCGTTTCTCATATTGGCACTGGTTTGCCTGCTGGACGGCCTGATGCTGCTGCTGGTCATGAAACCGGTCAAGGAGCAGATCAAGCAGAGCAAAGAGGTGCAGAACCAGGTCATACCCATCTGGCGCCTGCTCATGGATCCCTACATTGCCGTCTGCGCCGGCGCTCTGACCATGTCCAATGTGGCGCTGGCATTCCTGGAGCCAACCATCTCGCTGTGGATGGAGGATAACATGACCACGGAAAACTGGAAGATCGGCATGGTCTGGCTGCCGGCATTCTTTCCGCACGTGCTGGGCGTGGTCATTACCGTGAAAATGGCCCGCAAGTATCCACAGCATCAGTGGCTGATGGCCGCCGGCGGTCTGGCGCTGGAAGGACTCTCCTGTTTCATCATACCCTTCTGCAGCGGCTACAAGATGCTCATGCTACCCATCTGTGTCATTTGCTTCGGTATCGCGCTCATCGACACGGCCCTGCTGCCCACGCTGGGCTACCTGGTCGATGTGCGCTACGTTTCCGTGTACGGCAGCATCTACGCCATTGCCGACATCTCGTACTCGATTGCCTACGCCGTCGGGCCAATCATTGCCGGCGGCGTGGTGGAAGCCATCGGCTTTACGGCGCTCAACTTTCTCATCGCCTTCTCGAATCTCGCCTATGTGCCTGTACTGCGCAAGCTGCGCAACATCTACGACTTCAAGCCGTTCGAGAACGAGGCCAACATCCTTATGCAGGATCCGCCCAACAAGGAGTACCAGACTTATGTCATGCACGACCAGAAACCCGTTGAGGGCGAGCTGAAGAATCATCTCGAGTACGGGCAGCAGTATCAGCCGGAGCAGGAGACCAATCTGGATGAGCAATCCTACGAGCCGGGCTATCAGCAGGATCAGAGCTATCAGCCAGGCTACCAGGAGCAGGGTGGCAGCTATACGCAGCCCACGCAGCGCGTTGCCAATCCTTTCCAACAACAACAACAACAGCAGCAGCAACCACAAAGCAGAGGACCTGCTCCACCCGCGAATCCCTTCAGACAAGGATTTTAAACTGTTGTCTATGCAGAACTCTATACTTACGTTTATTTATACGATTATTATAGCAATAATTCATGCGATTATTATTGCGATTATTATTATGCCATTCATAGCGATTATTTGCGATCTGTTAAACAATGCACGATCTTCGTGTCGAGAGCTCGCCTCTGATGTTTACTGGCACATATCTTATATAGCTATATTTACCGTATATTGACTACATATACCGTACATATATTACCTATTTATAGCAAGTGGTACGTACACTATAAACGCATCGCGCGCAGCGACAACCGTTCGAGCTGCTGCGCTAGTTAATGCCCTGCACTTGTTTTGTATCATACACGATCGCAATTTATGTCTAGGACTAGGCAAAGTTATCAAAACTTGTGCACAGTGGGCGCTCAATAAGTGGGAAATAGTCGAATAATTTTATTGATTACTTTAAATCTCGAAAAGTGAAAAGTTAAGAAAGATAGATCAAAGAAAAGAAAATAAGAAAGATTACATAATAACTTCAAGAAAGCAAAAATTTGACATTTTTTAAAATACATAGTACAAGTTTTTAAAAAACAAATTTAGGTTGAAAAAAGTCAGTTAAGAAATCATAAGATTTTTGAAAATATCAATTGAACTATTAACTGATATATGTTTTAGTCTTTCACTCCAAAAGAAATAATATGAGTTCAATTATCAGAGCTCAGGCAAAGAAAACTTTCTAATCTGAAAATAATTTCCCCTTAACGAGCGTTCACTGTGCTCAAAATTGATTTCCGGCCCGGTCGCACGGCTTCGGCCCCGAACTCAGCTAGAGAATCCAAAGCTAGTCGTAATTAGGAACTAGGTTGACCCATACGCAGCGACATCAGCTGCCGTATTGGAGCTACATATATATCACAAATATACATCTATCTATTTATGGTATATATACTTATACAATTTAGGCGTAAGCGGAGCGACTGTCCCTCCCCACTGTGCGGTAGGTCCGTCGATTTATCAAGCAATGACATCAATATCGCAGACATATCACAAGTTGCACAAATCGAAACCCCCTTCGGGTGTCATTGTGACAGGCCTACATGAATGCACAGTGGGGCAGAGCCAGTCGAACTATATTATTTTGGATGATGAGTTTTTTGAGATGATGTTTCTGTTGAATTTTCGAACTTAAGACACAACCAAGGTAACGATACATATCAGAGTCGCATCAGACTCGCCTGTTTTAATTACCAAAAGTGATATTAACTATTGCTATTAGTACACACAAACAAATACCATATGGTATATAGTATATACCTAACCGTATATCGCATCATATCCACTTAGCTCGTAATACAATATATATTTCATATATGTATGTATATATACATACTATATGCATTAAACGTTTACGAAATACTAGATGTTTCATATTTACCTACCAATCAATTATTATTTGCTTGTCGGCCCCGTGTGCCGCCCCCGTGCGGGGAATATCTGGCGCGGGGCTCGACGATAGCATAGCATATGAATGTGTGTACCTTGTGT
This sequence comes from Zaprionus inermis, assembly GCA_018151445.1. Taxonomy (NCBI): domain Eukaryota; kingdom Metazoa; phylum Arthropoda; class Insecta; order Diptera; family Drosophilidae; genus Zaprionus; species Zaprionus inermis. The sequence continues at coordinate 56,026 of JAECXD010000716.1, read as the reverse complement.
ATGTAGTATACATATAGAGCATATTATAGTCTAGTCTATATAAATATATACATATATACTATACAAATACGTATATACGAAATATATACACGATATATTCTATATTCGTACTCGTATTCTCTCATTGATTTTTGCACTTTTGCCGTGGCAGTTTATTGCCACGATATATTATACACCAGGTATCCTAAGTAAACTGAAATTTGTACACATATAGCATATACCGATTCTGCTGCTATCACATATGTATTGCCTATGCAGATCATATATATAAAAAAATATACATACATATATTCTAGAGTCCAGTGTCTGGACGAACTTGAACATTCTGTATCCGTAAACATATCAGTGACACGGCCATTTTCAGCTAACACAGCAAACTTATCTAATCTAGGAATAACACTCAGACTATATATACACTCACAACAGATATATATATATACTTAGATAAAGGTATAATTGGATTATTTACAACTTTTGAACGATTAGTTTGAATTATTTTATTTAGAAATATTTACGAGCTATGTTAGAGTCGATCGAAAGTTGCGATAATCCCCGATGGATCGCTGAAGTTTTCTTAGGTCTTGCGATTACTTTCGACTCACTACGCAATACTCGACATTTGTACGTATAGAAAATGCACTGATTTTCAAAGCAATTAGAGAATAATACGAGGAAAATTTCCTCTTCGAATAGATTCCATTTCGATGCACTGAATTATTTTAATACGAATCATTTAGTTTTGCACCTCCATTTCCGTATTGTTTCCGCCTACACTAACTTATAATACATACAAACATAGTTCTACATATAGACGGGCTTTAGTAATATGTAACTACATAATGAAAAAACTCATGAAAAAATCTCCCATCAATGTATCAATTAAAACAAAGTACGGTCGTACGAACAGAATCTTAAAGAATATAATATATATATTTAAATATATAGAGAGAGAACAAATGTAAACAAACGACATTATAAAATAGTTTATAAATCTGCGAACAAACCGAGAAGGAAATATTTAATTGTGGAGTCCACTTGAAACAGAATGTTGCAATATCTATTAGATATAGCTACAATCTGTTGCAAGTCGACCCGTATATAGTCAATATAAGTACCGATATTTACAACTAAATAAGCATATGTATATTTAAAGGGCATTTCCAAAAGCAATATTCAAAGTAGTTGACTATGATAAAAGAAGATCAATTATAAACTGCAAAACTTAAGTTTGTCCGAAGGTGTTACAGAGTCTGATCCCCGGTTCCAATCTCGCGTTAAGCTCACAGAAATATTTTCAATATACTTTTGGGGCAAGTATTTGCTTGCATCGATAGGTATGTTTCATATAATTGTGTAAGTAAAGCGAAATTGGATTCCGGGTCAGGCACAGGAAATTCTAAGAGAACCGAAGTCAAATATACTTATGTTATTTGAAGAATCTTCCAGATATCATATATTGTAAATTTTAAATCTTAAATTGAAATTAAATTTAAAAACTCACTGCGGAAATCTAGTAAACCCAAAAAACGGGTGATTCTTGAAACCCTCAACGATGAGAAACTGTAGAACCTGCAGCAGTGCCGGCTATGTGTAATATCTTGCGACATTTTGTAAAAGCAAACGGGAAAAATATATAACTGTACGTATTGTAAAAATCCAAGCGTGTTGCTAGACCCATCCCTATATAAATAGTTGTCTAAGCGAAAAAGAAGCATAACAATGTAACATAAAGGAATTACGAGTGCTCGAACACTCGCGAATAATTTCAAAATTATAGTCTACATAAACTGAATGTATTCAAAGTGTTAAATGTTCAATAGCGTATTATAATTATCTAAAACCAACTCGATATATAATTTGTCGTATAAAAATATGATATTAATAATGCGTAAAATTAACAAAACTATAACGAAATGTTATAGAAATCGTTTAGTATGATTTTTACTCATAGTTAATTGAATTTCAAAAAATCGAAAGAAGAAAATATGAAAAAAAAAAAAAGATATGAAAAAAAAAATTGAATATTAAAAAAAGCCCTAAGGAAAATGCCGCCACAGTTCAGTTTTTTGTAATTAATACTAAGTTTTGATCAAAGTGTTTCAAGCGATATTTAAATAGTTAAGTCCCTAGCGAACAAGATATAAAACAATTTTAACTATGTTGAATTCTCGCAATTTGTTTCAGCTAATGTTATAGACGTTTGTGTTAAAGTACTTGTAATATGATATATGTATATGTAATTATGCAAATAGAGTAATCGTACTCTAACTCTATACAACCTAACCCAGTTCTGTAATGTTGCTGTTCGATTTTAAAGTCTATCCAATCTTAACTCTGCTAACTTTAACTATCAAATCCCCGAAAGCAAACCGACTTCAAATAGTTAGGCATAAAGCATAAACGTGTTGAACTATCGAGCTATCGTACTAACCAGAACCAGGCTAATCTGCGGCAGATCTCCCCGGCGATACTACCAGCAGCAGGTTGCCTTAAAAAACTGTCTCACAATTACCCGAAAATTATATATCATGAATAATGCGAATTGCTTTTGAGTTATGAATGCATACGAATAGCGAGTGACCGGCAAAGTGAATAGTACGAATAAGTATGGTGAAAATCGATCAATGGCAAGCTAAACATTATGCATATTACAGAGCGAATACACATAAAACAGATAAACAAATACTATTGAAATATAATTGTTAACCATGAAGCAAAAGGTCTTTCAATGGGAACAAAGCTATTAATTGTATTAATTAGTTAATGAAATACGAAGCCAGGCAAGAGGGTAGATACTATACCTTTATATATATATATATATATATTGTAGCAGTAGCAGGCAACGTCCTCAGGTAGCACGAGGTAACTTTGGCCGCAACTTTTACTAATGGTGGTTGCTGGCAAAGTTCGCTCTACACTTCCTCCCCGTCCGGCTCGGTGCCCCCTTGACAAAGTTATCCAAAAGGAAATTGTGTGCGTGCCCTGAGGCCAGAAATTTTCGGACGTTGTGGAAAATGCTTTTCTGTTTGCAATTTCCATTAGCAAGTTTTGCCGATGGGGCTGGTGGGATGAGAGAAGCAGTGGAAGAGACATTGCAACCACAGCCTAGAGTTGGCTGTAGTTGAAGTCGAAATGTGTTTTTGTATCTATATCCTATTCGTTTTGTGGGGATTATAGACTTAAACATACCGTGAAATGGGTGGTTAAAACTAACTAAATCAATAGATTTCCATCGAATTAGAAGCCAGTCCAGCTGAGCTGACTCTAAAACACACAACTGATTGGCATGCTCATCTCTGCTGCGTATACCCTGCAAATCTTAACGCACTTCGCACAATACGTCAGAAATTTACGCTTTCCGCTTGTTTCGCTACGAACAATTACAGCAAGTTCCGAAATACCTCGACGCGGGGCAGTTAATTTGAGTTTGCCGCACAGAGAGTCTGCTTCATCTAACCCAAGCTCCAGGAGAGTGTGAGAGGGCTGAGGTAGGGGAGGGAGGAGCGAGGGCTGCTACAAGCAATGAACAGGCCGCAAACACACAAAAGCGCAGCCCGCACCCGGCCAGACAAAAATGTATTGAAAGTGGCGTAAAACAGCAGCGCTAAGACCGTTAAAGGATTTACGGCTCAATTGTTACGTGCGTGCGGCCCTAAACAAGAGCCGCACCAGCACCAGCTCCAGCACCAGCAGCCGCAGCAGCCACAGCCGTACCGCACGGAGACGTAGACGGAGCTGGACCCGTAGCTAGAGCCACCCTCGCTGCGAAATGGAAGCCCTTTACGAGCAGCCAAAGCTGAAGCGAACAAAAGAGGAAAAACTCATTCATTCAGTCATTCATTCGTGTATTCAACATTGTTGCACCCACCGAGCCCCCCATCATTCTCTCTCTCTCTCTCTCTCTACCACATTTCGCACAGGGGTCACAGCTTGTTCGGCTGGTGTTTTATGTAGTCACAACGTGTCGCCGGGGCGTTCTTAGGGCGGCCCACGCCGGGGTCGCCGGATTTGTTTTGCCTTTTTAAATTGTTTCGCTTCATTTGCCTCGGTTCCGGCATAAGTATCTCAAGTATGAATACGCTATGGATGCGGAAATTATTATAGAACAAGTCAAACTAGTGTATACATTTCCCAGCATTCTATGCGATAATTGGAACTATACCTAAGTACATTTTTTAACGATATATATACGATACCCGAACATAAAATATGTATAAATACGCTCGGGTTTCATCAGTTGTTAAAGAAATTTCGAAAACATCACCAAGCTTACATGATAAATGCCAGCTAAGTGTGTCGAAATACTTGAATAGGCGTGATAATATCCTGGCATTTATATTCAAAATACATATATTGCCCTAGCAACCCCACGCAGCATCGTCTCTAATGAAGCATGGGGAAAGGAATGGTGCCGGGGGGTCGACTCCGGCTAAATTGGAATCATGGCAGCAGAAACATTATTTTTCATTGGGATTACATTTTTATCGCCATCTCTGAGCGGCGACAGCAGTTAGCTGTCGTCGTGGGACGAGGGGGATGGCGAGAAGGGCAGTGCAAGGAAGGGAATTCAAGCGTGATTTTTGCAGCTTAATAATGAGACTGAGTGGGATGATTGGCTGCCCGTTTTATTGGGCAGGCATGTGCTACCATTATTATTATATTTGGAGGCTGAGGTATGCTCCCGCTATCCCCCCAAGTCATAAATATGATCATAACGAGCTAAAGCATCATGCGATTGGCACAAATGCAAATCGAGTTAGACGCACCAAAACTTTTCCCGTGAGTAGACAAAACTCTGATAGATGCCTACAAATTGAAACTGACATGTGCACACGGACGCAGGGGAAGGGCGAACGAACGGCTTCATCATCAATAAGCGACAGCACGACAGGCAGCGAGCCGGTTCCTTGGGGGCGGAAACGGAAATACGCCCCGTCTGCTGTAATGGCGCATGAATATCTGATTAGTTGGCCGTCTGTCTAATCAGAAATCGCAACATCAATCAATCAATCGAGAATGTGTTGCAAGTAATTGAATGCGTTGGGGTAAAAGCATGATGCCACAACGTATATCAAATTTATCAAATAAGGGAAAACCAGCTAAAGTTCTATCTTTAATCCTTTTATACAAGGCCAGAAAATGACTCGCCAATTTTCCTATTTTGAAATTGCAAAAAGAAACGCGGCAACGGGCTACAACGAGTTGAATTATGAATTTTAAATTTAACTTGGAATCTGCTGGGCAAGCTTAAAGTGATTTTCAATTGCGTGGCATGACATCAACTCGGATGAGGGATTCGCCTCCAGCCTGCAACCCCGCCTATCCGGCCCTGCTTAATTACTTAATTTGAATTTTCCAAAGCCAAGCGTCGCTTCCTAATGCAATTTATTATGACTTACAACAAGAAGAGGACTATATCGCCAGCTGCCCGCCCCGGTACCCCTTTTCAACCATGCAGCTGCGATTCCAGCCTCGCTATGAACTTGTTGTGGTTAATGTTATTCCTGCAGAGACAAGCGACGCACTCCCGGACGCAGAAATTGCCGCCACGTGACCACGTATTGTGAGCGGCAGCCGCAAAGAGAGCTAGTTGTAGACCCGTTACTGGGGTCGAGCATGGCAGGGGCGTCGAGGGCGGAGGCTCGTCTTTACTCAGATAATGAAAAAAGGATAATAAATTGCATTAAATATGACATTATTGTGCCTGCCTCCCTTTGCATCTATTGTGGGTTCTTATCGTGATTGCCATAAAACCATTTTTATTAATAACATTATGATTGTCCCGAGTGCGTTGAGAAATGGACTGAGCAGCAGGTCTACATAAGTGGGAAGTGTTTGTTAACAAGAGTCAAGCCTCAAGTCATGTGTTAGAAACCCTAATCGATAACTATCGCTAAGACCATCTCACAATGAAGAGCTGAAAGAAACACGATATATCTATCGATTGATCGAAGTGGATTTGATTGCTTCTGCTTGGGATGGCACGAAGTTATACGCAAGTACTATGGATAGCCACACCATCCCATCTCATCAGTTTCCAAACTTTGCTCTAAAATATTTGAGCTATCCCGGCTCTCTCTCTCCCACTTAGTCGAAAGCTAATAACGGAAATTGTCGTCTCTCTTGACAACCGGAAGTGCTTACACACTCAAGTTACGGCCAACTTTAAAGGAAATCTAAAACGGACAGTTGAGTGAGAGCGAGAGAGAAAGAGAGAGAGAGAGAGAGAAGGATGGGCATGGATGCTTCTGCCTGGCTTAGCGCGTCACTTTAAGCCCCCCCAACATTGCCGTCCCAATCGTTCCAGGAGTTTTAGTTCTACAACAGTTTTTGGCACGCCAATCAGTTTTATTGCCCTCGCCTCGGAAGGCAATAAATGACTCGATTTGACTTGGGTATACAACGAACTGCAGACATTACAGATAAGACCTGATGGATGAAGATGGAATTTGCCAAATGTTAGATAAGATAGAAGATGGAAACGAAATTTGTTCGAGGAAATCACAAGTGCTTCGCATGTTTTAAGCAGCATGTGATGGGGAAATTCACTTCGGGTTTCCCGTTTTGGCGTCTACTGCGCATTGCACTTTAAAAATATATTTTCAGCACACATTGCATGAATTCCATGTGTTTCCCAGAACGCATTCATCACACTTACATCAGTAATAATTTAAGGAGTGCTCTATTTCGCTGTCCGATTAGATTTCGACTGACATAAGCTGTAAACATTATGTTCCGCCCTGCGTCTGTTTTATAGAATTCTACGGAAGATATCATAGCTCGAAAGGCACTCGAGCTGTGTGACAATGATTAACTAGCTGAGAATCGGCCTTAGATTAATCAGACACTTGTTTGGAACACATCATTAGGCAGTCGTCTAATTTTGTTGTTCGAATCATAAATTTTTTAGAGGTCACAGATTGGCCGCCGAATTTGAACCTACCCAAAATGAATTTGTAGTTAATCTGTGTATATGTTTTTATTGCAGGATGGAAAGACTCGATTCTCTCGATACCGAAGAAGTGGCTCTCGTCCGCAGAGTCCGTCGACGAATTCGGATTCCCTGACGTGAGTGAAAATTGATTTAACAATTGCTACGAATTTCTTTGCAGGCTGGGGCAAATATTTGCCCTAGGACTGGGCAAACTCTGCTACTCTACTAATTCATAGACAAACACACAAAATGGGACAGCTACACGCACAGGACGAGATGCACATTGAGGGCGGGCAGACAGAGCGAGACAGAGCGAGACAGACAGACAGACTAATCCTGTTTGTTATAATTACAAATGCAAATAACGAACGCTTTTGTATGGCAACCGGAACTGGCAATTCTGGGGCGTGGGGGGCTTCCAGACAGACCTGAACGAGATGTGCAGAGGCAGGGGCCAGCTCTACAGGGAGCCAGGGAAACAGCCTACCCGACTCTACCCAAAACAAACATACAAGCAAGTTGCCCCCGTCGGCCTGCCTACTCCCCCCCCCACCTCTCGCACCTGTAAAAGCACAGCAGCAACCCCCGAAAAGAGATGGCTGTGCAACGAGATATACATCGAAATATGTTAAGCCGAGTCGGTTTGCGGGTTGGGGTAAGAGGAATGAGGCCGGAGAGGGTAGAGTATGGCTGCAACTTGACTGCTGTCAGAGTCGAATGACGGCAAAGTGAAAAGTTACCACACACTTTTCCCGGCCAGAAAAACTCTCAACTAGTAGACACTCTGCGATTTCTTATAATTTTTTAACTTATGTATTTACGGCACGATCTTAAATAAAATATATAATTTGAGAGCACAAGAAACTCTCGATATGTATAGGAAACAAAAATATAATTAAATATTTTGCTAAAAGGGTATTTGGCTGTGTCAGCGTAGCCAACTAATTAAGCTCTCTTTCTAGCTGAAAAGTAGCTCTAATCAATTTTAAATTTTCTTGGAAAATTTTAAATTCAAGTATTCTGTCCGATTCCGTTTGAAGAGGGTAGCAGGTAGCTTAGTTCTCTGAGCAGTAAATAGAAAAAGGAAAATAGTTTCTGGAAAATGTTCTCTCTCTCTCTCTCTCTCTCTCTCTCTCGCTGAAGAACAAACGTAATGCAGGAGCTGGCACAAATCGATTCCTGCTGCTTTTGCCCACCGGGGAAAACTCAGGGCAAAGCACACACAATTGAAGTTGTCACTAAGCTCAGGAAAATGCTTGTCTGGAAAATGCCAAAGAAAATGCCGAAATGCTGTTTGAGGGAGTTAATGCAGCACGCCCAAAATGTCAGATTCATGCTAGCCCCTCTCTCGGTCCCATCCTCTTACATTCCTTTTTATTTTGCTTTCTTTTTTTTTTGTGATTTGAAATTTTTTGGGTTTGCCCTAGGGTATAGCTGGTGAGTGTACAGGGTGTTGCCCGGGGGGTTTCTGCGTGTATTGTGTATGCCAGTATTGCCAGGCCGCTCTGCATACAAATGAGCAAAGCGTACGCAGCGCAAAATACAATTCAACGCAGAACCGAACCCTTTTAGGCATACACTGAGAGAAATGCACACACTAACTGGGATAAATTTCGAATCGAGTACGCGGTATTAGGCAATCTAACCGTGTATTGTATTTTACTAACAATTGAACTCCGGTTTGCTCTGCGTGCACAGACTCTACCCAAGGTACCTGTCCCACCGCTGGAGCAAACGATGGCCGACTACGTGCTCGCGCTTGAGCCCATCACGACGGCGTCACAGCTGGAGCGCACCAAGGGCATCATCAAGCAGTTCGTGGCGCCGCAGGGGCTGGGACCCCGACTGCATCAGTACCTGATGGACAAGCGTGAGGCCGAGGACAATTGGGTAAGTCGGGTACTGTACCATAAACGGGAATTTTTAGTAGGCAAACCTGTTACCTGGTACCTGGTACCTCGTACCCTTAAGTGGCTATGAAATCGCACTCGATATTCCATTGAATATTCCGTCGTATAGAGTTTATTTCTTTCCCATACGTAATTGCAATGTACACGTTTCATTCAATCCAAGTGAAAGGCGTCTAACTCACGACCATAACAGATATTTTCTACTGAGGCTCACTAGGTGATTGGGGGGCCGTGGGTTCGGGACCAGGCGGTGTGGGTCCCTCGTTGGGCGATGGTGGATTGGGTACGAAAATGGTGGTGCCCGTCGGCGCGCCGCTCGCAGTGGTTGTTGTTCCCGGACTTTCGGTTGTCGTCTTTACGGTTGTCGTCTTTACGGTTGTCGTCTTTGGCGATGTCGATTCTGCGGTGGTGGTGGAGCTACTTGGAGCAGCGGTGGAAGTGGGTTCATTGGTAGTACCGCCGGTAGTACCGCTTGTAGTACCGCCGGTAGTACCGGCTGTAGTACCGCCGCTAGTGCTGCCGGGACTGGGAGTAGTGCCTTCCGATGGGCTGTCGCCGATCGGCTGACACTCAGTAGTGATCTTCAGAGCGGAACACTCAACGGCGGGTATATAATTCTCGCAGGTGGTGCACTGCTGCTTCACGTAGGTGAACATGTTCGTTGGGGCCGTGCAGGTGATTTGCAACGGCTTTCCGGTTGTGCACGAGTAGTAAGACGAGGGATTTGCATAGCTGGGTAACTTGATGCGCAAATCGGATTGGCATTGGGGAACGATGTCCTCGGTGTAAGCGGGGGATGGGCAATCGCTCTGTGCGTGGGCCGTGATAGCCAACCAGAGCCCGACGAAGGCAAGAAATACTGTGGGGAGAAGAGTGAGACAAGTTGACTTAATTTCACTGCATTTATGTGATAGATAGATCCTAGATAGATCCTAAATAGATCCTAGATAGATCCTCGATAGATCCTCGATAGATCCTAGATAGATCCCAGATAGATCCCAGATAGATCCTAGATAGATCCTAGATAGTTCCTAGATAGATCCTAGATAGATCCTAGATAGATCCTAGATAGATCCTAGATAGATCCTAGATAGATCCTAGATAGATCCTAGATAGATCCTAGATAGCTCCTAGATAGATCCTAGATAGATCCTAGATAGCTCCTAGATAGATCCTAGATAGATCCTAGATAGATCCTAGATAGATCCTAGATAGATCCTAGATAGATCCTAGATAGCTCCTAGATAGATCCTAGATAGATCCTAGATAGATCCTAGATAGCTCCTAGATAGATCCTAGATAGATCCTAGATAGATCCTAGATATATCCTAGATAGATCCTAGATAGATCCTAGATAGATCCTAGATAGAAGTTTATCCGTTGGCTCCTTTTCGCTTTCCTTACCGGTTTTCATAGTGCAATTGTTTTGCGTTGAATACGTCTATCTGCTGCTTTGGCACTGCGATTACTGCTCCAAACCACCGGGAACGTGTCCCTTTTATTATGCGATCTACTCGGTATGTCGTCATCGTCGTCGTCGTCGAACCCGTCGTCTAATCAGTTTGCGCTCGTCTAGATTAATTCATGTTTGCCGAAATTAAAATTCAAATCGAAATCGAATGTGCCGTACGACTAACTAATCGACGACTAATTGTACTGCGTCTTAGGCTCTTGGCCCTGGCACCGTACCCGGTCGACTGTATGCCCACCCCCTACTCGCGCTCCACTCCCATGCAGGCGAGGTAATCTTTGTGCTGTGTTAACGAGGCAGATGCTCGAAAACTAGCGCAGTAACTGGAACTAACCGAACAGCTGTTCTCATCTCTGACTGCCTCGCGGTACCTCCCGGCCGCGATACTCGTTTTCAATTAGCATGACTTATTAAATAGCACTATCTTGGAGACTGTATCATTGTCGAGTTCCATTGAAGTTTATCATCCGTTCACCCGCACTGCTCCCCTGCCTCCCGCTACCTACTCAACTTAGTTTTGTGTCATTGTCTTTCCGCGGAAACACGCTGTAATCGAATTCGGAAATACGTTGCAATCTTTCATTAGATACCTGTAGCGCGGGTGATGGATCACACGCCCCGAATGCTACGGGCTATCTTTGATAGGTGAGATAAAAGGCGAAATCGCGTAAAAGTAGGGTATTATAGCTGGGCAAAGAAAGGCATATCTGATCTTACAAAGTGTTCTATATATTCTCGAAGAAAGATTTGATTGTTGCCTGCCTATCCAAATATTATAGATTATACAAATACTAAAAATTTAAAGCAATTATACTAGATTTTTTTTGGAACGATACCGGGCGGCTTACAGGGTACTCAGCAGTCGTACCTTCCGCTTGTAATCGCCTTCGATGTGAATGCCATTGAAATAGTTACAAGAACAAGCGACATTCAATCAATTAAAAAGTATTTCATTGCTAGACGAGAACAATTTACTAATGGATTTACTTATTCATTATCGATCCCGCATCATATCGGTGCAGGGTGTGTCCACTCGTACCTCCCCACCCGCTCGATCGATAGAGATATTTGTTTGTGTATTGCAGTTAGATATTTATTTGTAGTTTCTGATGTTTTTGCAGTTCTGAATGAAATTCCGCTTGTTGGTTAAAGATGCTGCTACTGGAGTTGGAGTTGGAGTTGGCGTTGAACTAGGCCCGAACTGGCTTCTTCTGTACCTTGCTGGGTGGCGTAGGCTTCTTGGCCGCCTTGACGGGCGTTGGGATTGAGGGTTTCTTGGCCGAAGACTTTGCCGGGACGGGCACTGACGTCTTCTTGGAGGCACTGGTTGCCTTCTGGGATGCTGGAACTGGTGCCAGAGGCCGCTTGCCGGGCTTGGGTGCATCCACGACGTTGACAGTGGGTGGCGTTGGTGGCTCAGTGGGTGGTGTGGGTGGTGTGGGATCAAGGGGCAGCGCGTGCACAGCTGCATCCTGATCGGCATGCTGTTCATGATGCGCTTGCGGCTGAGCTGATGCCCCGATAGCACCGATCACTGGCGGAATATCATGGACCTGCTGCATAGTGACTGGCGCCGCAGTGGGCAGCGAAGCCATGGGCGGAGCCGGCACATATTTGGCTGGAGACGAACACTGTTGCAGCACAAACGAGAAGACCTCGCCGGCGGCGCAGTTGACGGTCAGCTGATTGCCGTACAGGCCCTGGCAGACATAGTACTCCGAGTTGCTGAAGTAGCTGGGCCAGCGGATGCCCACCTCATCGGGTGCGCACTGCAAGCGGTACTCTGTGCGCGCCTGCGTCAGCGTGGCGAGGCCGAGCAGGGTCAGAGTCAGAGCGAATACTGTAGGCAGAAGGAGAATCAATAGTTAGACCTTGTAGTCGCAAACCAACGGATCACGGTCGGACTCACCTTTCATCTTGTCGGTGCGTTGTGGGGCTGAGCTAGGCTGGGGTTGGCTGCGGTATCCGTTGGGATCAGTTGGAACGGTGGTACTGTTTGTTAGCAGACCCCACCTGCACTATTTATAGTTCTTGCTTATCATCAGCATCTGCGATCTGCACGCAGATGTGATGCCTTATCTGGCTTGCCCGTTTCGGGGAACAACTGATAGGCTAGAGATGGCGCCCATTTGGTAGGGCCGCACCCAGCGCGCTGCGACGCACCTGTTCTGTGCACTTGTCTGCGCTAATTGAGTTTGTAGATTCACATTTCGTATTACTCTCCCGCTCTCCCGCTTCCCCGCTCTTTAGGCCTACTACTACTGGCTGAACGACATGTACATGAACGTGCGCATCCCGTTGCCGATCAACTCGAATCCCGGCATGGTGTTCCCGCCCTGCCGCTTCCGTACCGTGCACGACGTGGCACATTTTGCCGCCCGCCTGCTCGACGGCATTGTCGCGCACAAGGAGATGCTGGACAGCGGCGAGCTGCCACTGGAGCGTGCCGCGTCGCGCGAGAAGAATCAGCCGCTGTGCATGGCCCAGTATTATCGCCTGCTCGGCTCGTGTCGTCGTCCCGGCGTCGAGCGCGACTCGCAGTATTTGCCACGCCGCGAGCTGCCGCCGGACAGCGATGAGGATCGTCATGTGGTCGTCATTTGTCGCAATCAGATGTACTGTGTCGTCCTGCAGGCCAACGATCGCGGCAAGCTCTCGGAGAGCGAGATCGCCTCGCAGATACTCTACGTGCTTAGCGATGCACCCTGTCTGCCCGCCAAGCCCGCGCCCATCGGTCTGCTCACGGCCGAGCCACGTTTCCCGCTGGGCTGTGGATCGCGAGACGTTGCAGCGGGACGAACGGAATCAGCGTAATCTCGAACTGATCGAGACGGCGCTGGTGGTGCTCTGTCTCGACGAGCCACTCGGCATGAACTTCAATGCGCGTGGCTTTAGCGGTGCCACGCCCACGGTGCACACAGCCGGCGATCGCGACGAGACGAACATGGCGCACGAGATGATCCACGGCGGCGGCTCCGAGTTCAATTCGGGTAATCGTTGGTTCGACAAGACCATGCAGGTGAGTAGAGTGGGGAAGGGGAAGGGGGTTTGCCCCTTTTTCGGGCCGTGCAGTGCATAATCCTCTGCTCCTTCGCGCCACCCGCAGCTCATCATCTGCACCGACGGCACGTGGGGACTGTGCTACGAGCATTCCACATCGGAGGGCATTGCTGTGGTGCAGCTGCTCGAGAAGATCTACAAGAAGATACTGGAACATCCCGAGGATGACAATGGACTGCCACAGCATCATTTGCCGCCGCCGGAGCGTCTCGAGTGGCATGTGGATGCGCAGGTGCAGCAGCGCTTTGCCCAGGCGGCGCGCAGCGTGGACAAGGCCATCGACAACCTGGACTTCTACGTGTACCGCTACAAGGGCTACGGCAAGAGCTTCATCAAGTCGTGCCAGGTCAGTCCGGATGTCTACATACAGCTGGCGCTGCAATTGGCCCACTTCAAGTGAGTTCTGGTCACTGCTCGAGTGAGTGGGCAGACGGAATCTAATCCATGTTGCTTGTGTGCTTTGCAGGCTCTACGGTCATCTGGTGGCCACCTACGAGAGTGCTTCCACTCGGCGCTTCCTCCACGTAAGCAGCGTGTAGCGGGAAGAGGCATGATCGGGGGAATTAATATTTCCCTTCACCTTGCAGGGTCGTGTGGACTGTATTCGCGCCGCCAGCTCGGAGGCACTCGAGTGGGCGAAGGCCATGTGCCAGGGTGAGGGCGCCAATGTGCCGCTGGAGAGCGATCGCGAGGACGACGAGGAGGATGCTCGCAAAGTCAAATTCAGCATTTATAGCGTACGTTCCTCCACTTTCATTCTCTGCATTGTTTTTCACTCTGCCCTTTCGGCCCGCAGAAGGACCATCTACGCGAGCTCTTCCGCTGCGCCGTCGCCCGCCAGACCGAGGTGATGGTCAAGAACATATTGGGCAACGGCATCGATATACCGCTGCTGGGACTGCGCGAGGCGTCCGTCGAGGTCACCGGGGAGCTGCACGAGCTCTTCACCGACGAGTCCTACAAGATCTCGCAGTGCTTTCTGCTCTCCACCAGCCAGGTACCCAGTGCGACTGAGACCGCCACTGTGATCTCTGCTCTCGCACTCTCTCACTCCCTCTCTCGCACAAAGCACGCACACTGCAGGCATCTCCCATGCACCTAGCGCACCACATTGTTTGCTCTCTCTCCCTCTCTCTCTCTCTAATTGCACCACCAGCACCGCCAGCGCCATCCAACGATCATGTGGCTGCACTGTGAGAAATTTCCTATGAAATGTGTTTGCATTTCACAAAGTTTTCTCACTGTGTAGTCCATTCGGCACAAGTAAGCACCAATTGACAGCTGCCTGCACTGCAAGAAATTTGCTATTGACAACGTAATTTGATTGAGTTGCCAGATTTCTCTCAGTGTAGCACTCGTCGCACAAGTAAGCTCGCACTGCAGCACAAGTAAGCTGGCACTGTTTGCCAACTACACAGCGAGAAATTTCTTCACAACATGATGGAAAAATAAATATTTGTCCAGCGGAAAGAGGACTTCCTCTTCTATTTCTCACTGTGTAGTTTGGCTACAATAATTACGCTACAATTATTGCTAGACTCGCTCTCTCTCTCTCTCTCTCTCTCTCTCTCTCTCTCACTCTCCATCTCTCTACCTCTCTGCCCTCTCTCGCTTGCCTCATCGTATACAGGTGGCCTGCAGTACCGATAGCTTCATGGGCTACGGCCCGGTAACGCCGCGTGGCTACGGCTGCTCCTACAATCCGCATCCGGATCAGATTGTCTTCTGCGTGTCGGCGTTCTACGCCTGCGAGGACACCAGCGCCTCACGCTACGCCAAATCGCTGCAGGATTCGCTGGATATAATGCGTGATCTGCTGCAGAATTAAGAATCGGGCCAGGAATTAAAGAAAAGCAAACGAAATGGAACGAAACGAAATGGAACGAAAGGATCGTTCGACCCTAACCAAACATATCAATAAATGTACCTTAGCAACAGTTAAATATTTAACTATATATACATATACACACACATATACAATACTTAATGTAATTCCGAAACGTAGTCAAAGCTAGCGTCCACATGACGTCATCGGTTCAATGCACAACCACGTGAAACCGATGCCGTTTGCAATCGTAACGAACGAGCGAAGCGATAACACATTGATCGCTTCAACCTCAGAAAACCAATCAACCAATCAACCAACCAACCAACTAAGTAACCGACTAACTTACTAACCGACTAACTAACTAACTAACTACCTAGTAGAGGACAAAGCCGACAACGCTGGTCAATTAAATGTTTTAGAGCAATTTTATGCGCAACTGTTAGAGTGCTGTTTGTTAGCTGAATGTGTTAACTGATTATATTATGCAATACTATTATAATTATGACTACTATATGAATTCGTACTTAGCTTTAATGCGGAAAACCCGTTAATGTTGCATATTTTCAAGTCGATTGAAGCAGTGCACTCTATTTTGGTCGTTACTGTAGTGCGCCGCTCAAAAGTATGCAATACTTTTCATTGTTGCGTTTGAACGAAATCTCACCCATCCAGCTACCGCTCCGCTTAAAAGTATGCAATACTTTCCTTGTTACATTTTGAATTCACCTCCCGCAAGGCAACTCACCTCGCTGGGTTGCCCGCTGTTTTCAATTTTGCAAGGCAGTGAACCTTGAAGAAAATTAGAATTATTGTGCAATGTTATTGAACCTGAAATCAGATATATATATATATATATATATATATATATATATATATATATATATATAGAATAAAAAAAAAAAATACCGTTATAATATGCTTGTTACTACTACTGTCGTTATGTTGCTGTTTAAACACAAAATTAACAATAAAAAAAAATACCGAAAAGAAACGAAAAAAAATGAATGAAAGAGATGAAAGATGAATCGTTGTACGTATCCACGAGTAGACTTGACACATACATATCATTCGAAAAGTCGAAAAGAAGAAGCAGAAGAAGACCTATATATACTTATATATGAATATATTATATTGTTGTTTTGTAGTGAAATATGCAGGATATATACCGATATGTTATACACGAAACTTGAAATGAAACTTCTTATATTGATTGTTAATAGAATATATACACACATGTATGTACTTGAATTTAACTAGTTGCTGTGTTCATTGTTGCTATATATACGATATGTATACTCTATGTATGTACTTATCTATCTGTTGAACTGTTAACTACCTTGATTTCCATATCAATCCCAAATGTCTCGTTTAGTTTAGCGAAAACCCCTTGCCGAAATAAATGTGAATGTTGCATTGAAGAGTGTGAAGCGTTTTTTATTTTTGACTTGACTTGACTTGACCCACATCTGCATACACTTTTCATTATATGTATACGTACCAGTATATGTATGTGCAGGTTCTTTGCTGATTTCCACGAACTTACTCATATGCAAAGATATATAAATTAGTTTTCAATCCAACCTCGATAAGACGCACACGATAAACCCTATGACTAGCCTTGTGAGTTAATTAAAACGAAAAACAAATAGCCCGAATAGTCGAAGCGACGGTATAAAAGACCCATGATTGGGGCTAACTCGTCAACAGTTACTTTCAACCCATCGAACTATCGCAATGAAACGTAAGTCGACACAAGGATTGGATCACTAAAATGGATTATAAAACCGCCGTTTGACAAACATTATCTCTTGCAGTATTCCAATTGCTGCTGAGCCTCTTCCTGGCCCTGCTGTTGTGCGCGGCGCCGTTCGCCAGTGCCCAGACTGCACCCACCGTTCCAACAGCAGGACCGACTCCTCCAACCGGTGCTCCTGGCACCACCAATGAAGATGATGGACCACCACCTGCTTCAAGCACTGTGGAGACGCCAACCGTGAACACGGAGTATCCCAACTACGCTGGATAAGCAAAAGCCTGAATGGGCTATGTTCACAATAAACACCCAATAAACATGCATTTCCATTGCCATTTGCCAGGCGTAAAGGTGTGCCCATTCCAATTGTTTTCCTTCATCATCTACTCGACTGCTTGTCTGGTCTATTTCATAGGGTATTTTATTGTCCAACATTAAACTAGGCGCGGCCATTGCACAACGTGCACACCTCGACCTTTGGTCGCGTTCACATAAATTAAACACGTACAGTAAACACAGTAGACAGTATACATATATACACACAAACACACAGCGTGTACGTGTGCGTGTGCGTGTGTGTGTGTTTGTGTGCATGGAATATAGCAAAATGGAGAGGGCGTCATTAGCTCTGCACCACATTGCGGCGAAACGAGCCACGCATCTGGGCCTGCAGCTGCTCGCTGTTGTACTCCTCGTCGCGGCCGGACTGCAAGTGCGAAGAGAGTGTACCGTTAGCCATATATATAAATATACATATTCATATTCATAATCGTCTTCACTGTCAGATGCATTTACCTTGCAGAAATT
Source organism: Zaprionus inermis (assembly GCA_018151445.1). Taxonomy (NCBI): domain Eukaryota; kingdom Metazoa; phylum Arthropoda; class Insecta; order Diptera; family Drosophilidae; genus Zaprionus; species Zaprionus inermis. Next base: position 38,263 of record JAECXD010000716.1, on the reverse strand, counting down.
CAGCTCGAGCAGCTCGATTGCCGACAGACGCTGCTTGGGATCGTGCTGCAGACAGAAGTCGATGAACTCGTTTCCCTCCTGCGAGAGGTTCTCCGGCGCCTGCGGCTTCTCGCCCATGCCCACCTTGAACATGATCTGGAAGTTCGAATCGAATTGTGCCCAAGGTCGCTGTGGGTGAAAGGAAAGGGAAAAATAAATTTAGCTAGGCAATTACATCACATTTATCTAGTATCTACAGTGGCTCAAAACGCTTGGAGAGTACACTCGAAGAAACACCTCAATCTAAGATATTTACTAGGTACCTTGGATACCCTTAGATACCCTAAGTGTTGGATGCACTGCGGTCTGGTGCTGGCACCCAGTCAAAAAAAAAAGGGTATAGCAATCTGAAGGAAACCGCTCAAAGTAAAGTTCCAAATAAATAGCTCTGAGGGTATCTAAATGTGGGGTAGGCTCTTCCTTGGTGCTACCTTACTGCATTGTTCCAAATATACATTTTTCCTCAGTGCTCTGGTAGTGTCTCCGGCAGATAGAAACCCCTTTATATTTTTAGAAGGTACTGACAGAAACTGCTCAATATAAGGCCCCAAGTTCGAACCTTAGTGGATATCTACGAGTGCGATTCTTGTTCCCACTCGGGGTATTTCCTCCGGATGAAGCAGGCAGACAGCAGTCCTTTAATGTAAGGTCCCAAGCAGGTACCGACGAGTGCCTACCAGATCCCCAATGTACCCAATCCTGCTCCGTCGCGCAACTCACCTTGCCCGAGGCCATCTCGACAACAACGCAACCGACCGACCAAATATCCGCAGCCCGTCCATGTCCATCGCTGTTGGTCTTGGTGAAGACTTCCGGCGCCATGTAGGCCTGAGTACCGACATAGCCTTGCAGCTCGCCCGGTACCGTGGTGTGTGCTTGGATCTTGACAGCGGAACCAAAGTCGCCCAGCTTGAGACTGTTGCTGCCATCGACGAGGAAGATGTTGGCGGTCTTGATGTCGCGATGCACGATGCCATGCTTGTGCAGTTCGGCCACGCCCGCCAGTAGTTGGGCGGTAAAGCGACGCGACAATGCCTCGGGCAGACCGCCCGTCAGCTCGACCAGCGACTCAAGCGTGCCCTCCGAGCAGAGCTCCATGAAGATAAGCAGCTCCTCGCGATGCACCTCGATGCCGTAGTAGCGCACCAGATTTTTGTGCTTGATGCCCTCCAGAATCTTCAGCTCCTCGGCAACGTTCTTCAGGGCCCGCGTCTCGCCCGGCTGTATGGCTATCTCCTTCATGGCCATCAGCTCGCCCGAGTTATTGTTGACCGCCGTATACACCTTGCCGAAACGTCCCTGTCCGATCTTGATGCCGCGATGCCAGCGGAAGTGTACGCTGCGTGCTCGAATCTGCACCTTGTCGCACGAGTTGAGCGCCTTCACCTGCCCGATCAATCGGCGCTCGCGTAGATGCTCCTCCAGATCCAAATCGAGTCGATTCACTGCATCGCGTACACGTTCGTGTCGTGACGCCAGTGCCGCATTGGCATTGGCAGTGCTGGCATTGACTATGGGCGGCGTCTGCGGCACCAGCAGACGCAGTTCGCCCAGTCCCGTGCCGTGTGGCGCCTCCAACACATAGTCCGAGCTGTCCACCGAGCTGTACGTGTTCGAGCTCTGCTGCAGCATCTCCTCCTTCAGACTGAACTGTGGATGCAGCAGTTTATTGTACTGCGGTGACTGCAGCGGCGGTGTGTTCGGATTCAGGACAATGCTGCCCGCGGACATGGGTGTCCTTGTGGGTGTACGCGAGCGACTCGTTGCCGGCGAGGAGGTTTTCCTAGTGCGCGGCGATGCCTTCTTGCGCGCCACCTTCTCCGGCTCCGATGTGATGCCAATCACATGCGATATGCAGCGATCCATTTGCTGTTTCAGCTGCTCGAACTGTGTGTCGTCCAAGTGTTGTGTGATCTGCAGATCACAGGCGAGCATCAGGAACTCCAGTCCCTGCGATGCCCAGCGCGGACGCATGCCACGTCCGCGCTCACAGCGCTCCATCACGAAATGCATCCACATCTTGGCAAACGCAATGATGCCCAGCGCCAAATCCGCTGTATGTGCGCTATCCTTTTGATCCATAATCCGCTGTTCGAACAATCGGATGACATCCTTGTGGTATTCGAAACCAAACTTGTAGCCCTGATGCAGTATCTCGCGCGTACGCGACAGCACAGCCAGTCGATCCTGTTCGTCCAGGTTGAGCATGTTCTGCAGGCAGCAACGCTCCTGCACATCCTTGATGATCTCGGTCAGCTTGTTGCGCACCTCCAGCACGTCCAGTTGCAGCAATTTGAATGCAGCCTTTACGTCGGAACAGATGAAATCATGCTGATGATTGGCCACATCGTGTTCGTAGTGCTCCCTGTGAAAATCGGTGGTTTCGACGTCCCGGCAAAAGGTCTTGGCAAAGAAGAGGACTTTAATCGAACGTTCGCGCTCCTCGGTGAGCAGCGCTTGCGTCTCGCGGCATATGGTCAGCAGTTGCCACTTGAGATCATCGTTATCCTGGTGCCTCGATGTGCCAGCAATCTGTTGGTCCAGCTCGGCGGAACGTTGCACCAGTCGCTTCGAAATGCTGCGCAACAGTTTGCTAATGATGCCACAGAAACGCTGCGAGGCCAGCGTATGCATGCCCTTGATCATGGGACTGATTAGCTTGGTGAACATCCACTCCTTCTCCAGCACGGACTTTTGATTCGTCTCCGGCACTGCGACCAGCACCAGTTGATCAATGTACTCCAGATACAGTTCGAAGGTTTTGCGTACTGTGGCATCGTACTGATTGAGGATGTTGATGTAGCCGGCCAGCTCCGTTTCGTTCTCGGCCAGGGCGGTCGTAATGTGACGCTGGTAACGCTCACGATGCGTTAGCGCCAGCGTAAGACCTTCGCGCAGCTCTTTCATTAGCTGCTCCAAGCTGAGGGGATTCGGACGCACCGGTCGCGTCTCGAGACGCATGCGTAGAAACTCGTGCATGAACTGCAACGGAATGCCGCTGAGGAACACAAATGTGGGTATGTACGAGGGCAGATTAACCGACTGCGCCTCCTCGCTCCAGTAGCCATAGGTGCGCAGCTCGATGATCTGTTCGCGACTTATCTGCGGTTCCATGCAGGGTACATCCTTGTCGAGCGACTCCGACTCCGATTCGGCACCGTCCAGTTCGTAATCCTCGAGTTCGTCTGCACTGGGTCGCTCCAGCGCTATGTGTGCCTTGTAGAGCGCCACATTGTGAAGCTTATGCAGGAACGCCAGCGATTTGGCCAGGCCGCGACACTTTAGCACGTTCTCAATGAACTTGCGATACAATCCCGAAGATTGTTCCGCATTGCAGTCGTTGCCCGAGGTGGTGCCCAGCGGTTCCACGCTGAAGATGTTAATGTCGTGCATCGATCCCTTACGTAGCTGCAGATCGTTCGACAATTGACTGATCTCCGTGGAGGTGGATCTGCAGGTGGGGCAGGTGGAAAGAGCGTTTAAGTAATTCATTCGGTTATTGGTTCGACGCACTTACTCGTTGCTGCTCGAGGTCTCCGTCTCGCCGGGCACATGGGCGGAGTCGTTTAGCATGAACTGTACGCGGGCGCAGGACATGTTGTTGCATCCACGACGCTGCCCATTGCCCGTGACACTGGGCGGCTTTGAGGAGTCCAACGAGTTGACGGCGGAGTCGTCGTTCTCCACACCGGAGCCGGAGGAGTTGCCGCTGTCCGATGTGCCCATGTGGGATGTTTGTACTGGCCAAGAGAACTTGTCGTCCTGCAGCCTGGCACGAAGAAGAAGAGGCAGCATGAATTGATTATCCAATCCCATGTATTCCAACGAGCTTACCTGGACAGTATCTTGCCCAATATGCTGAGCTTGAGCTTGTTCTGCTTGGTTATGTTGTACCACAAACACATGGACTTGATGCGTCCGACAAAACTCTGGGATTTGTAAATGGGATGCAGTGCACCCATGGCCTGGGATGACGGATATAGCGCCTCGGCCGCTTCCAGGCGTGATAATAGATCCTCCACCTCGCGCAATGCCAGCTCCTGCTGCTCCATGCAATCCTTGCAGTACAGCGACATGCAGCCCTGGCACAGTTTGCTGGGCAGGGGAGCTGATAGGGGGAGAGGGCCAGAGATTAGTAGGGAATACATTGCAGGAGAGGATGCCACTTACAACTCGCGTTGGAATTGGCATCGGAATGGATGCCACTGTCCAGACTCAGCAGGCTGGGCTCACGCCTATAGCGCGGCTGGAACTTGTAATTTATGATCTGCGCCAGCAGATCGGACACGCCCTGACGTGCCTCATACAGATACTTGTCCTGCTGCTCCACGGTCCGATCCGCCTGCCATGCTTGCAGCTCCAGCCAGATGAGATCCTTCAGTTCCGTCTGCCATGTGTGCTCCTCCTGCGACAGCTTCGCATCCTGTCTGTCCACGCTGCCCAGCTTGATCAGATTGGCGAAGGTCTCGTGGAAATTCTTACGTTTCTCCAGCCCCGGAGTCGATTTACTCTCCTGTCCGCCCAGCGCCGGCAGCTGCGGCGTAAATGCCAGCGGCGGCGCCGAAGAGCGGCATCCTATGGGACGCGAGGAGACGCAACGATAGCGATTGCAGCTCTCCACCACCTTGGAGGCAATGCGCAACGGTACCGTCAAATCTGAACTAAGCGGCATAATCTTGTCCAGCGACTCGAGTGGATGAGCACCCTCATGGAAGCTATTGCCACGCGGCGGCGCCATGGCCGAGCCCATGGTCGATATGATCGCTGTCGCTCCCGCCGCCGCCAGCGAGTTCTTCATCTCGCGTTCCGAATCGCGTAGCAGCGACTGCAGCCGCTTGTCCGTGCGCTTGCTCTCGTCGTTGACGAACATCTCGTTGAGCAGGGCGCAGTCCATGGTGTTGCGACGCTGCACACGTGAACGTGCCATGCGGGTGATGCCCTTCTTGGGCGTGCCACCTAGCGAGGCGGGGGCATCTGTTGAGCTAGCGAGGGGATGGAGAGATTATATACCCTGTAATTTGTGTAGCTGCTGGCTCTCTACTTACGCAACCACCTGGGCCACCTTCTGTTTGCGCTCCCAGTCGCGATTCTTGATCTTCTGGCGCGTGCGTGGCGGCGTTGTGCCAAATGCTTCATAGTGTGCCGCCAGCTCATCATCCGGATGCAGATCCTCTTCCAGCGTGCCGATGCGTGCATTCGACACGGGCATGGGCCGCGTGGGCGTCTGTTTGATGCGGTACTCCACTCTGCACAGGAGGACAGAGAGAGCGAGAGAGATAGAGATTGTAAGAATGATGTCTGATATTGTAACAATATTTCAATAAATTATGAAATTCGCTTGCCCATTGCAACAGCAGCCGCATCAGTTGGCGATATATCGAGCAAATATGGGCATAAGCCCGGTCAGAAACAGGTAGGCGGAAACTGAAACTGTTATTGAAGGGGTCGGTAGGAAAGAGGGGCGGGTGGGTTATCTTATCTCTACTGGGTGGGGCTTATCGCACGCATACAGCGCGACAGCCGCATGTCACGCCTCTAATTATGCTTTAATTTTGCTGCTCATTTGATTTGATTTATACGATCCATATGCAAGGTGTAAAAGGGTGTGTGTGTGTGTGTGTGTGTTTGGCAAATCAGACCACTTTTCGGGCACAATTGTTTCATCAGACAATGCATATGGAAACCCCTGATCAATTAGACTGTTTTCCCGGCAACCTAAACATCTGCTGCACAGCAGCTTGAAATAAGCAGAAATATACACTCAATATAGACCTTATTTCAATGATTTTGAAAACATTTAGCTTTATGAGAATTATTTACTTTTTATTATTATTTTAATGAATATTTAAGCAAGCATTTAAACTGCTTCAACAGCTTAAACATTGTAAATTAATAAACATCACATTTACATACTTTCAGTTAATTAAACATAGCATACTTTTGGGTAACGTTAGCCAAGATTTCTTCTACAAACTCATCAATGTACTGATTTCAAATGTATTTCATATTTTCCCTTAAACATGACGTGTGCTTAACTTGCTAATTATTATACTATCTTCAGTGTTAATTGAACATTCATTTAGGCAATTCACCCAGTCAATCGAATTACGAAATTTCACTTACTTTTTACGCGGCATTTTGATGGCCTTGCAGTTTGAGCAGCGCGCAGCGCAGTTCAAGAGTCACAGCACGCGTTGCGTCGCGTCGCGGCAAATGATAAAACTCTGCGTGGTTCGCTACTGATAATACGCCTAAAGTTATTGTTGTTGTGCACTTGTTCGTTTCGTGTTATGTTTTATGACTGTTCTTCTTTTTCTTCTGCTTCGTTTTGTCTGTTACAACAGAAATAGTTGAATTTCTTGCATTTGCCTCTCTCTCTCCCTTTCTCACTCGACGGGGGACTGCGACAATAATTTTAATCAAACGCAAACACAAACACATGCAAACTCTGCCACTTGTTATTACAACCCTGGTTCTGCCGCTGCCGTCGTCGCTGCTGCGCGATGACTGTGCCCGGCTATGGGAACAGTTGAAAATGGGCAAATAGTTACAGTGGATCGTATCGGCGAACTTCTTGCTCCTCTTGCTTAAAGTTCACACGCCGCCGCTGCCCGTTGCATTGCTGCGGCGAATTTCACAAAGTAAACACTCAAAAAACTCAATTGGAAAAATCAAAACACATCGCAGAGACGAGCAGCAGCAGCAGCGGCACAGGCAGTGACAGTGACAGAGACGACCACTTGCTGCTGCGGCCATTGTCGTGCGAATTGAAATGCGGCAACGGTCCGTCAATTTATTAGCACTTTAACAAAAATTTAGCCCATGTAGTCACAGATACCGCACACACACTCTGGCTCACTCACAGTCCGTACGTGTGCAAGTGTGCACACCGACGCAGACGGCATACACATGTATAATTGACGAAAGCTGCGCTGCGATGGGACGCGCGTCGACCTCAGCGCACAACCAAGTGCGACAAACTAATCGGCGTGTGGATCCGAACAAGAGTTAACAAGAGTTAATTCCAATTGTCAACGAGAGCGTCAGAGGCCGAAGAGAGAGTGAGAGCTAGAGAGAGAGTATGATTTGTGGGTGGGTAGTGTGAGCGTATCAGTGGAACTCGAGTGTAGGCAAGCGCGGCTAACTAAACGAGACAGTAAAAGAGAGCTGACGTTCGTGTGTTTGTTTGTTTTTTGAGTAGAACATAAGAGAGCACATGCAAAAAAAACGTGTGGAACTCAATTTCAAGTAAGCGTCCATGGCAGCGTCATGCTCGATAGCACTCTCTCTCGCACTCTCGATAGATCAATTGTTTTTCATGTTTGTTTGCGTGTTGGTTAGCGATTCCTTTTGTTTATTCCAGATATTTATTAATTTATGAATTTCTTTTTATGAACTGGCCAGCTTGTAAACAGATGTGTGTGTTTATGCGGAAGAACAGATCGATTTCGAGTTAATTTTAGACATTTGCTAGCCGACTAAGTGTATTTGCAAATTATGCACACGCACAGTGGTCTGTAAGCCGCAAACTCTGATACAAAACTAAATCAGGTAAGCCGCCCGGAAAACGGCAAAAAGTAATCGATAGAACAGCGTCTGGCTGGAGTGTTATCTATCTATCTGAAATCCGCTTAACCTGCGACAAGACAAAACATATTGCGTGTTCCAGCGAGACTACATTGGCGCGTCCACATATTCCACCTAAAGATTTTCCCAGCTGATAAACTGTATTTATTTATTAGGTGATTATTTTCTATGAGATAACAATTTTTGGTATTATTGGTTCTACAAATCAAAGATGATGTACAGAGGGAATTTAAGATCTCTATAAAAACAATATTTACAGTTACACTATAACATATTTCATCAATCATTTATTTATGATTGCATTATCGTATGTGTAGGCTATTTAATTAAATGCGAATAGACAGCTTGTGGCCCGTATAATACTAGTAGATAATGCTCACAAAAAGATACATGATTTCAGGTGGTTTGTTTTTTTTTCAACACCTGTTTCCATTTCCAACAATTATTTTAGCGATATTGTGAAATTCGTATCTTATCCCTTTTTGTAACACTTTTGTATTTGTTTTATAAACAATATTTGCGGTGATTGTAATTTGATTATATTTCGCAAATAACGCAAAATTTGCAAAATTATTCAAAATACCTATGTATGTAGTTCTGACGTGACAAACTGAAAATTTCAAGTGAATTACATATTTTATCTCAAAAACCGTGGATACAAGTTGATTGGAAATTTTGATAATTCTTAAGTGTTTGTTTAATTTCCCCTATCGAGTTCACATTATATTTGTAAATCCCATTCTAACTAAACATATTTCACACTTGTCCGCCCACATATCGCACTTGTTTAATCAAATTTACGAAGAGATTGTTTATAATAAAACATAAATTCAAAATAAAAATCAAAACAATGCAGCTGAATGAGTGAGTGTGTGTATGGGTGATCGTCTGTGGTTGGTGCGCGTGTGTGTGTGGGTGCGCGTGTTACGGAAATATTTTGGGCAATTATGCTTATCAGAACTAAAGAAATGTATTTGCATGTGTTGTATACGAAAATGTTAAGACAAAGATTTGCACGCACACACAAGAAATACGCTGCTGAGATAAAAAATACTCAATGCACTCTTAAAACCGAACGGAAACCACACTCTTGCTCTTCTAGAAAGAGCGCAGCTGCAAAGCACTGAGCGAGAGAGACGACAGTTCGGACCACATGAAGTTCAAGTGCAGATAGCATGCGGCAGGCGGCAGGCGTCGCTGTCATTGATCAACAGCCCCAATTGGCTACGTGAGTTGTTACGTGTTCGTATTCCAGCGCAGCGCAGCGCAGACAAACCGTTAGCGGGAGAACGTGTGAGCGAACGCGCATGGAATTCCATTGACATTCGGCAGAAGACGAGAAGAAAGCGAATTCGATTTGAAAACAGAATTGGCTTTCCGACGCTCAGCGCTAAACGCATAACGAAAGAGGTTAACAAAGCGGAATGTGCAAGCGCACGTACACAGACACACACAGGTGTTGCTTGTATTAAACGCGTTTTAACTTCGGCAACAGCCTTCAGCCCGGCAAACTGGTATGGGAGAGCCGAAGAAGAAGAAGAAGAGAAACGAGCTCATCTGGATGGAGAGGAAGAATAAGTTGAAGCGAAGAGGTAGCACGGCAGAGGGGAACCGACTCATTTCACTAATACTCAATCTGCACGAAAAATATATGTTTGACGCTAATTTAGTGCTAAATGCGAAAAAAGATGCGAGGTTTTCATTGGAAACATGCCTCACGCAGACCACGCGACAGACGTAAATCAAACTATAATACGAGCAAACACACATTCGCATACTATACATCTGTGTACATATAAATGTCTCATGCATGAATAATCGAAGCGGAAAAGGTAGAAATGGTCTTAGATATGCATATACATATGTATTCGCGGGTGTATATGTGTGTGTGTGCGTCGTCTTATCAGGCAAATGGCTTTCTTATCAGTAATGTCATGAAAATACCCCGATTTACAAAAAAAGTGAAAAATGCGTAGTACACACACACAAGCACACGGTATGTGTGTGCGTGTGTTTGCATTTATATGATAAATGTACATTATTGTTATTATTGCCTTCGCAAAGCGTTGAATTTCGAGCCGAATTTACATTTTTTTATTGCTGTCTCTTGCACATTTCGCTGGCTACGAAACGAAAACGAAACGAGTGAAGTGAAGAGCGCAGACAGAAAAATCAGCTTAAAAAAACACGTTGTTTACGTTTTGACAATCAAAAGCTGGCGAAATATTTGCGGCAAAATCGAGCTGAGAGAGCGCGGCGAATACGACTACAAGTTGTTGTTGTTGTGGGTCATTACTTTGCTGCTTTGGTTTTTCCACATTGCCGGCACGAACACACACAGACAGACAGACACTGAGTGATATCAAACTGGGTTTCTCTCTCACCTTGCGTCCTCATCCACGTTGAGCTCGCGACGTAATCTTATGGGCGGTACGGGCGGCAGAGTTTCTACTTGCGCAAAAGTTGGAGCTTCTGCCGTTGCTGGTGCTGACGGAGACGTCGCGGTTAGCGTCTCCGTCTCTGTCTCAGTCTTCGTTGGCGTCACAGCCGCCGCCATCGATGCGAGCTGCAGGCCTTGTAACGCGGCGTAATCAATAGTACGCACTCTTCGCCGATTGTTTGACATCTTTGTTGCTGTTTTTGCTCTTATTCTTTTATTGTGCCTTAGTGTGGCTTTTCTTGGAACTGTATAGTAGCACAGCGATCACACACACACACACATAAATGCAGGAATATAGATATTAGCGCACGCACACACGCACGCGTAGTCTCGTTTCGTTTGCTGCTGCTACTGCTATCGTTAATCAAATTTATTTATTTGAATTTTTCGTAGCACTTTCACAAACACACATTTAAATTGTCTGCGGTGTTTGCACACCTTCGTTTGCGATAGCCCGAGCAATCAGGTGACAAATACAAAGCGTCTTACCTGGACGGCATTGCGGTCTTAACTAGCGCAGTGTGACCGCAGCGCGCTAAGACGCAAATTCCAATAAGAAATGCAACAGCTGACGGCAAGCCTAAGAAAGCCCAGCTCTAAGGCAGTTTTAAAATCTCAAGATAAACAAAAACCATAAAACTGCAGTAGTTGCCAACTGGCGAAAAACATAGTGTGCTTCAGTAGCTACTAAAACAGTTGCAATAAATAATTTAAATAATTTAAAGTAACAATAAATGCGCTTAAATTTGCGCACAGTAGCAGGATGCTGCCAGATCGATAAAAACCCATCATACGGTGTGCTGTACATAAAGCTGGCTGCTATGATACGCATCACAGCGCGCAACTGGCCGAATTTGAAATTGCTGACAAGTGTGTACACACTGCGCGCAACAGCTGCAGCTGCGAAGTTTTCGCCGCCGCTAATCAAGTTATTATCAGCTGCCAAATTAAATTAGAATATCAAAAATCAAAACGTGCTTGCCCCCAACCAGACAATGGCCCCATTGAACCGCAGCAGCCTTGAACGCATTACACGCCGAGATGCAAGATGCGAGATGCGATCGCGAGATGGCGCTATTGTCCAGCCTTGACACTTTGTCGCGCGGCCCCAAAACGATTTCTTGATTTTGTCGATTGTTTGTTTGTTTTGTTTTCGCTCTTTTCCACAGGTGTCACACATTTTACATTAGACCCCAATCAGAGCTTGTTTGCATAAGCTCTTCTCTGCCAATTGGGAGTTGTTGCATGCTGTGTGTGTGCTTCGAATTAGTTGCAATTCCATAATTGAGCCATAATATTTGTCTAGTCACAGATCGCAAACTCACACACACACACACACACACACCTGGATACAGGCAGCTGCTTTGTGCCCAGACGCGCGAAAACTTCTGCCCCGGCAGATTTGGGATTTGCTACGTGTCTGGGCAATTAGCACGTCGCCTTTTGATTCATAAAACAAATTTTGGAAATGAAACCGTGACGTCCTCAACTCATATCGAGCCCTGCCCCTCGGCTATAATCCCCCGCACTCAGTCTCTTCGCTGGAAACTGAATTGATTCATTTTCTAATTCGAAATCGTATTCGTATTGAGTCCAACGGTATCAGGCCTTGGCAACAGGGCGCCCACTAAAGCCGCTTCCTATGCAGCTGACGCACTTTGTTTACCGGTTAGTTGGCCGCACTAGCTTAGTTCGACACATAAACGATAACAGATAGCGTTATCGATATTATGTTCGCTCTTCCTACATGGATTCCCGCTGTTTGACAACAGTCGTCGCTTATCGCTTATCCCCCACTCTTCGCTTCCCTTGTTCTCTTTCCCATTCACCTACGATATTCATCATCGAGTGTACGGGCTGTCGCGGCAAGTAAACAAAGCAATGATAAGATTCATAGAAAAACCCCATTTGCAGTAAGAAAAACGAGTTTCAATTGGGTTTTATATGAGCGAATCGCGGCGTAACCGTTTTGATTTTCTACATCGTAACCGGAACTAATGTTTGACTTCCCCTCAGCGACGGTTCTTTTTATCGCAGTCCGGTAAGGGCATATTACGATCGACTAATTACGAGTACGAGTAATATGCCCAATGCAGTGGCAATTTTGCTCAGTGTACGCACGGAATCGTATTTTGGATTTGCTTGTGTATTTCCCCATTCTATTCTTGCATCTTTTGCATCTGTTTCCATAAATGCAACTCTACGAACGCGTGCGAGTGTGCGCGCATGTGTGCAGGTGTGTGTGTGTGTGTGTGTGCGCCCACTATTGTCTGCCCGTTCATTTGCATGTCAATTAGCCCGTAAGTGCAATGACGTTTACTGGCGCCGCTGCTAAGAGACGTCGCTTACGTGACGACACAAGCATACATATTGCATATGTATGTATGTGTGTTTGTATGCAAGTGCCTTGCGCGCAGTGTTCTCGAGCAAAAGGTGGCTTTCTCTTTGATTACATGTGGCTTATCTATCAGTAACAAAAACTACAATGATTATCACTTTTGTTAAGCACAATCAGCATGTTGTCTACACACACTCTCACATGTACGTCGCATGAGTGTGTGTGTGTGTGTAGCGCAGTAATTTCGGCTGCGTAGGCGTTTTGAATTATCACTTGTGCAAACAATAGGAAGACTCTTCCAGCATATTACATTTTACACAACGCATGTATTGGTGCGTTGTCTGTGACTTACACAGTCCATTCTTAAATTGCATACAATGCTGCTGCTCGCGCTCTCTCGCACACGCACACACTCACACTCAACAGACAACTGTCTGACAAACTGACGTGAACAATAGCAAACGAGAGAGTCACACTCTGCGTACGACCGAGCCGCAACGAGAGCGTAGGCGTGAGCACAAATGAGAGAGAGTTTCCGGCATGGGCGACGCGTTCGTTCGTGCTTGCTTCGACGATCGCTCGCTGGAGTCGAGTCAGTCAGTTGTTATCGAGCGCTGCTTGAAGTCAGTTGGGCTCTGTGTAGCAGTTGTCGCTCTCGTTGCCGAAGCCGTTGCCGTCCCCATTTATTGTTGTTAGTGTTGCGCCGTTTAGTGTTTAGTATTAGATCGTGTGTGCGCGCTGCGAAAATCTGAGCAAGCCAACAACAACTGCATCAGCCCGCTCGCGTTGTCGCCGCTGCCCGCATCCATTCAGTTTGTATGTGTATGTATGTGCGAGCAGTCAAAAAACAAACAAGAAAAAACAAAAAAATTTACAAAACCAACCAACAAAACAAAACACACGAAACGAGAAAAAGAGGTTGCCATTAAATCGCGCATAAACAGTTTGAGTTGGAGCCGGAGCCGGAGCCGGAGCCGCGTTGTTGCCAAGCGACTCGGCAGCATCTACAGCAAAACTCAATTATTAATTATTTTATTCGCATGCACAAACGCATTTATGTATATACAGTTTGTATATACAAACAGAAGGCGTGTGTGTTGTCGTTGTCTCGCTTGCAAGATCTTTGCAAGAAAACAAAAATAATAATAATAGGTAAATAAATGAGTTTTCGTAGATAAAAAACACAACGTCAACTGCAAAAGATCACGAATTGCGGTACACGCGTTGTCGTTGTCGTTGTCGCTTGACGTTGTCGCAGACGGAAAACAAAATTCGCATACTCTCAAAACCCCCAGACATACATACATACACACACTGTCACAGACGCACACAGGCGCGCAAGCACCTGTACACGCGTCTGGAGATTTGCACAAGTGCAGAAAAAAAAAGCAATTTCTTTGGCCACTTTGTGTTTTTGTTTTTGCTTCGCGCATACCCTGTACAACTTGTTTCGCGTTGGCCTTGTAAAATGCAATTAAACGAAACGAAACGGAATGAAATTAATTAAAGAACATAACTATATACCCTGCATATATGTATACTACAAATACTCAGTGTCGAATGAACAAAAAGGGACGCTGTGCTAATCGTGGAAAAATGCAAAATATCGTGCTCAAAGCGAAAACAATTGATTTATAGCACAAAAGGAGAACGAGTAACTGAACAATCAGCGATAAGTGAGAGTGAACAAGCAGGCACAGGCAGAGACACCGACACAGAGACAGAGACAGACACCGACACTCACATAGTCACACCCACGAATATTATGTAGAATACATACTTAGCATATTTTACGTTCTCACACGCAGCTCAAATCGTATAACGGAAAAGTACAGTACAAAAGAAAAGACAAGGAAATGGATTATATCGTAAAGGCCTACAAGGACTGGAAACTGCACTCGCAGGTGAGTCAGCGTAGCACAAAGACCATATTAATTACGATAATTATCATGATTCAAAAGATTAACTTTGTTCTCTTCTCGGCCCGGGGTGAGTTGGGTTAGGTTAGGGTTCGCCGGCTTTATGAATGATGCTCTTTCGTTTTATGTTCGATCGTAGAGGCAATAGAAATGTTCTAGATCAGCAGGTCGAATGTTTTTGAGGGTATTAACTGAATAAGTGAATAAACTGTAGTTGGCTTAATGACATTGTCGTATGTGAATGAATCAAAGCTCATTCACGGAGACTCACTGTAAATAAAGTAAAGTACTGTGTGTTCGAGTAAATTAATAGCGCTGTCAGTTTTTTACTTAACGACGAAGCGCAGCCAACTTTACTTGAGTATTGGCAACCCTGCAAGCTGCACACAAAGAGAGAAAGAGAGGCAACTATAGATACAGGTACAAACGCACACACATGTAGCCAAAGAATGGTTTATGAAGCAGTATGAAGTCATTCTGCTGCCAACTCGCGGTCGTTAGCTCTTTGGGCCCGCCGGCTTTAAGCCCCCAATAGACGCCATTGCGACTTTGTATGTGGCAACAGCTCAGACAGTAAAGGCACACGGCAAGAGCGGGGCTAGCGAAAGAGGTACAGCAACTGTAGAAATAAAAATAAGTCAAGAGTCGCAGTCGCAGTCGCAGCTCAAGCTGAAGCCGGAGTCAGATCTCTGCAGAAACCGTAGCCAAAGTGCTTAACCGCATTTAGAGAATTCGGATTTCTGTAATAATAATAAATGATGTTTCATGTACCGAGTCGTGTATTCGTGTATACGTATATTCTGTCGTGAAACACGATCGTGTCGAAACGATCTCGTATTACCCAAGAAAAACCACTTTGAATGGAGCATTACTTATTTACTTTTCTTGTTGTTTTTTTTTCCCATTTTCGTTTTATTTTATTTTGTTTTGCCACCAAAGCGCTGCAGCCTGTGGCCAACGAACCAGGCGATGAGTAAGCCGCTGCACAGTGCAACGCAAACAGTCTTTGGAGTGCCTAAAATTCGAAGTTTTATAGAATACTCGTATATAGGGATTTTCTTATTATTTGTATCAAGTTCATTATTTGTTTATGCAGTTTGCACCACTGTGCAATCAACGTGCAACATCTGGCCAAAAAGCAGTCAGTACGTCTGGCCCCACGCCCGTCCGTCGATCGCGGCAGTCAGTTTAGCCAGCAATGCGGCCAGCTTGACTCTGTCTGAATTGCAAATGAATTGCAATGAGTGCATGAGTGCACGAGTGAATAAAACCAAATGCACTTTATACGAGTATTTTCAGTTCTCGCTGCAGCAGTTGTTGTTGTTGTTAATTAGGCCAGTGCACAGTGTGCAAAACGAAAAACGAAAAACATTGAAGTAAAAACTGGAAATTTACTTGCAGAACTCTTGGTTGTTGCTTTGGAGAATCTAAAAATATCCTTAGCCTTGGGCAGCTGCACGGGTTCATTGTCCACTTACAGCCCAGCCCATTCTCAATTCGCCAGAGTCATTGAAGATTCGCCAGAGTCGAAGTCGTGGGCCGGTTTAGAGCACTCGCCTCCAGTTTATCGCCTTGGCTTGAGCTGCGTTTCAATGCCCGCGTTAGATACGGCCATGCACTGCGAGAAACTGCTATAGAGTATAAATGACAAATATAGAAATCCTTTGGAAAAATTCCACTACGATCGAAAGAACAAAACTTCTCGGCTTGTCTTATCTCTGGCACATTCAAATTCAACTCACTGTTCCATTTAAAAAAGATATTCAAATACGTTTGTCTTCATCTATTCAAATGCTCATTGGCACCTTCAAGCCATCACCTGCCCTTCGGCTAATCGTCGCAATGAGGGCAACTGGAAATGTTAAATAGTCGAAACGAATCGCTTATCGACGCGCTTAATGCGAGACCTTAGCTACTTCAATAGACTGTTAACGGGCTTGCCCTCCATGCGAAGAAGAGCAAATCGGCCACGCCTACATGCTCAGGCAAGCGCCCACACCTTCGTCATGTATGCGTAATTGCTCCCATTGTTGTTGTGGTTTTTTTTTTTTATGCGACACTCTCTTCGATGTCGTATAAAAGTGCGAAAAGCCCACTACCATTGTGTGACTGAGAAGGAGACAAATTGGAAATGCCACACAATCATGACTAAGAGACAAGCCTAAGATTGTGGTTGGGATGGTGGGTTATTTATAGAGTGTGCTGCGGCTTTATTTCTTCCTGCTGCATTTCGCCATCCAACCGGTTTTGTGCCTGAAACTCTGCCAGCAGTTCTGGGCAAATACATATGGTTGACGTAGTTTTTCTCCTTCTTTTCTTACCATGATATTTTTAGCGCTAAATTTTGGTTTTATTTGGCAAACCGGTTGACTAGGTATCGCTTCTTGAACGCATTCTACAGGTTACATTTTAATAATCGCAAGTTATGATCTGACGCACAATAAAAAATAAAAAAAACAATCAGTGTGGGGACAAAGCGAATCAAATCGAATCGGTTATCGGTAGATTGGGTGCGTATTTAAACTATCTGGCAACCTTGAAGCGGTCGCAATCGTATCGTAAGCTTGTTCTCTTTCATTTCCAGCGACAATTATTATTAACACTGTCGTTGTTTTCTCTCCTTTATTCGCCACGATTTAAAGACAAATCACTCATATATTTAATCCAATATTGGTTATAAATAAACTCTGCACCTGTGTGTCGCGTTGTCTAATCTTATCGCAGAGACAATTAAACTGCCGCGCTTTGATTATATAAAAAACAAGAATCGAGTACATATGTATACTACATATATCGAACCGTTGAATAAATCAAATGAATGCAAACTCTATGGCCGGGCTAACGATCTCATGATGAAGTCAAATCAATCATTCCTTCAAGTGCAGCGTCGTCATTAAGAAACTTCAATTCGCAGCGCTTATTAAGATTGATAGATAGTACATCTAAGTCATCGATAACTTGCAGCAGGAGAATAATCGTTTTAGAATTGTTATGTTAAATCATTTTGGAAAGGTATAGTCTCTTGACTCTATAATCATGATGGTTTAATAACTAAAGTACCCTGTATAACACTTTATTTATCCCTTTAACCGCAGGAGTTTTTATTTTGATCTTCTGATTCGTATAATTCTTTATATTAAATTATAAAACCATACATTGAATCGGCTTTCAAGAGTGATCAGCAAGTGTAATTAAAAAGTTTACTTAATATAGTAAATGCTTAAACCACAAACCTATACCACCTATTCATATCGGTGTATATACAGTTTAAATATAGCCTATGATTGTCTACATACCGCAAGCCACAAAAACTGATAATCTGCGCAAAAAAAAAGGCAATAAGAAACGCTGCTAACTTTTGAATTTTACTGGTTTTTAAAATGCCCCTTAAAACATTTATATTAATGTCTACCATAAATACGGTTAGGTGAACGTTTCTAAAATACATATATGCATATATATACATATAAGAAAGTCACGTTGATTATTGCCCTGCACGTAGGAGATGTCCAGCTGGCGCGAGGGCGATGTATTGCTGCGATGACGTTGCCCTTGAATGGAACTGGACAAACAAAGTCAGCTAGAACTACTGTGCACACTAATCGTACAAATATTACATAGTATCTATCTATCTATCGATAGTGGTAGCACTGAAACGCGTACTCAGTCGGAACCCATCCATTTAATTTATCAGAAAATGAGTATAAACAAACTTAATACCACTTAAGATTCTGACACTTGACTTATGGGTTCGCGGGGCTTTCAACTTTCAAGTGCAAGTCAGCGGTTATATACAATAAATAAAAAAAAAAGAAGATGATTCGCTTCGACAGTTTAAGCTCGGGTCTTACCTATGGGGATCTACGCTTCAACGGGAATTACGTGAACGACGCTGGAAGGCTTTTTCCCCATCAAGCTGATGATCTTTTGCAATAGCTTCCGCTCAAGGTTGCAAATCTGCACAAGTCTTTGTCTACACGGGTAGATTTGCTTCGTTTCACAGACCTTGCAAGTTTTTAATACGACGTTGCTTTGAAATAGTTAAGATTTTATTACCCGCATTTTGGAAACATTTCCAATTGGTGTTGGCAACGTCAGAAGTGATCTGAATTGCGACTGTAAACTGTAGACTCGGTCTCAATCTTTAATTCAGTAGTCTTGGTTCCCTGTGTGTGTTTTCATTACTATTATTATTATACGATCCAAGGCGCAATTTCAATTGTTTATGTGTGTCGTACAAGCGAATCGGTTGTTAGCCGAGTAGTTCTCTCGCCCCTCGACTATGTATTTTCCTAGTACAAGTACTACTCGGCGCTATCGTATCTAGCACGCCTTATCACTTAATTAAGCATGTAACCCAGCGAACAATTCTGCTTTATATCGCGCACTTAAAAACGTCCATCAATACACTGAACAGTCTATCGAATCTATATTCGGACTTCCTGTTGAGGAAACAGTATTGCGTTTATTATCCAAATTTTGAGAAAAGTTCCAAAAATACTCTGCGAAAAGATATTTAGTATATTTTAAAATGAATCATTTCTCTATCATAATGCAAAAACCCCAAAAATGCTTGTGCTACAGAACTCTGTCTTTTATTGACACATTTTTCATATTTCTAGAGAAGAGAGTTCTCTCTGTATTCTTATCGATTTAGACAAATGGCTGTCAAAACAAATTCAATATCTTTTGCTATTTTTGCTTATCAACAAGGTTGGAAAACACTCAAAATGCTCTATCTACGCACTCGCATCATGACAATAAGGTTCATATTCCAATTTTCTGATTAGTCATGTGCGAGTAAGTAGATAATCGCTATGGCGAAGTTGATATTTGTTGGCTTTATATGCGTATTTTTCTGTCACGAACAAATTGTTTTGGTTTGGGTTTTTGTTTCGTATGGCATAGCTTTATCAATTTGCAATTTCCTTTTTTGTTTGTTTTAATTAATACTAAAGATAGTGCACACACTGGCGATGTAGTGCCATAAACTATAACTGTTACTTAAATTCAGCCTTCGCTGCGCACGATTCCATAAATTTTGACATACTTACATAAACAACAACAACAACAGCAGCAACAAATTGAAACAGATTGCAAACGATATGATTAAATTTATGGCTATATGCCATACGAATATTTATGACACTCACTATGTACGATCTACGCTGGCTGCGACTTTAATTTGGCTTTTTCGATTCGTAGAGTTGCAATTATATGCTCTTTGTGACCTTCAGCAGTCTCTTTCGGTCTCCAAAGTTCTTTAACTTCATACATTTTGAAACCCGTTGTCAGCCGTCGATCTCACGGCACAGATCACTGATGATTCACCTGTGAAACTTCAGTCTCTTGTTTCTATTAGCAACTGCAGAGAGAGGAGGGGAAAAACGTACAAAACGATAGATAGCAGAAATGGCAGACAAAACAAACGAAAATCAAACAAATAATTAGCATGGCAGAGCACAGCGTCCATTTTGCTGGATAAACCCAAAGAAAGATCAGGAATCGCGATCGGACGACGACGACATCGCGGTGTGCTGGGAATGAACAATTGCTTGTGCTTTCGCAGATCATTATAAATATATAAATCGTATCGTATATCGTATAGCTTATATCGTATACGTTATGGAGTGTGTATGTAGGGAAACCCGCCAGGCGCGTGATCTGCCTGTCCGATCTTCTCTATGCATGTCAATGACCGTTTTTCTAATGCACACATGCGCACAGCTGCGTATTTGTGTGTGTGTGTGTGCGTGCGTTATGCGAAATTTAGGTGAACTAATTGGGAATTGGTTGCGCTTATCAGTGCTGCTCTATCAATAAAATATTTACCAAACATAAATAGAGTGCGCGCTTGCTCTCCCTCTCGTTGGTTATGTGTGCGTAATAAAAGGTATCGGCAAAAATTGTTATTGCAGACAACAATTTGACAACACTGCGACAACTTGTTGTTGACCTTAACACCACACGCAGCTGACAGTGTAAACACACAAACCCACTTACACACATACACACCTACACACATGTAAGTGCACAGTACACAGTCTGCATACTGTGCTCTCTGTCGCAAGGAAGTAATTTACCTACATTTAACCACGTTTGCAGCTGCTGTAACAGTCCATTAACAGTTCCAATAAAATATTTATCGAGCCAGGCGTTCCATAATTATTAATAAAGTCACATGTTAATTTAAAGTCATGCCGGCAATCCGCTTACTAATTTACATATGTATGTGTACCGTGTGCAGCAGCAGAGGCTGTGGCTGCGCAGCTGTTGTTGGCGTGTGCTGGTTTATTGTCTTTGTCGACTGGGTCGAGAGAGACAGCAGCACCAGCGCGGAGTTGCTTTGTCCAAACAGGTTTAAGCTCAGGCAGAAAACACAAGGCGTTTACGTTGTGGGCTATCACGTGAAAATAATAATGTACTCTCGTAGGTATAATAAAAACAGTTGCAAATTAACATTCTCGGGGCCAAAACAAAAGAGAAACAAACAAACGAATTAGCTGGCAATAATGTGGCAACTCTGACATAAATCCACATGCAATTATCGATAACATGCGATTTCATACAACATATTTCTTCCTTTTTGAGTATTTTCGCATAGAGAAAGTGAAAGGAAGCATTCAGTGGGCCACCACTTGTCTGGTATATTTACCCAGGCACAGTCGACGGCAGAATGTGTCGTTTTTGCTGGCCAAGTGCTACGGTCACACTGCACAACAACAACTTGTAAACACGTAGTAAACGCAAATTGAAAGTCAACGTGAATTACCACACAACGGACAACGAAATAAAAATAAATCAATCAAAGTTACCCTAAACAAATCTCGGATAATTTCAAAATTTCCAAAAAGTGCAATGATTACAGGTAGAACACGCTGCGCGCTGCTTAGCTTGCATTGAATTGCGTTCGTATTGGTATTAAACAGGGAGGGAGGGCAGTTCAGGTGAGAGAGAGAAAGGTGTTTTAATTGAGGCAGCGAAATACACTGGTTTTATTTATAGACAAATGCGAATATATATATACGTGTGTATTTATATATATTATTCGAGTGCCTTGTAGGCGTGTGTGTGTGTGTGCGCGTCCTCCTCAGTTACGCCATTACAATGACATCACAGCTGTTTGTGCTGCCCACAGGGAAAAACGAAAAGTCCAAAAAGACTTTCACTCCTTTCACTTTGCCACAATTGCATACACACATAGACATTCACACATATACATATAATAAACATACATATATTAATACGTATTTTATTTGGTTTTGCAGTTTCAAGAGATCGTGCCCGACATGGATGACTCGGAATTCATGTTTAACGAGAAGCAATCAATACGCGACTCCTCGCGCACCCTCAAGAAATATGGAAGCACCTGCTGCAACAGCCTGAGGAACAATGAGATCCTCATCCGACACACGGTGGAGAAGACAGATACGTTGCAAGGAATTTCACTCAAATACGGAGCCACGGTAAGTGTGTGGGAATGCAAGTGTGTGTGTGTTGTGGAAATTTCCATAGTGCACAAGCATGCCACAAGAGGTGCTTCAATTCCCCTTTCCACTCCCTCTCGTAAATACTCAGTAGTTCAACTTTAAATGGCTTCACTGCCTCGCCGTTTGTGCCTTGTCGTGATTCTTGTGTGGCACGCAAATTATTTAAATTCGATTGTCAGTCCCGTTATACCATTTGCTTTTCATTGATTTAATAATCAGAAAAAATGCACAAGCAATTGCCAAGCTTAGGTGCGGTGAAGACCTTCAGGGCTGTACTTTCATTT
This sequence comes from Zaprionus inermis, assembly GCA_018151445.1. NCBI lineage: Eukaryota > Metazoa > Arthropoda > Insecta > Diptera > Drosophilidae > Zaprionus > Zaprionus inermis. The sequence goes on along the minus strand of JAECXD010000716.1, from coordinate 16,166 downwards.
TTGTATGAAATGCGGCTCTTCTTTAAAGAGCAATCCGTTGAGCATATTTTCTGAAAGACATCCCATATCTACACAAACTGTATTATAACAAAGTGTAAGACTTTTCTGGGAAACTGAAATTTGAATAAGGCGCGAGTGACATGTCGAACTTTTCTTTACTCTTTAAAAGTGTGTACTCTGGTGTTATCTTGTAGCAATTTAAGGGGTACTTAATGAAAAGCCACTGTGCTGCTCACAGATATGATAAATTCGTTCATACTTTAATGATTGCAAAATCTTAGCGATTCGAAATACTGATACTCTGTATCATCGCCTGTTAGCGTGTTAAATCTTCGGCACCTTCTTGGTTCTTTAATTTACGAGATGCTCCACACCTGCGCTAACCGAAGCGAGCGAGTCGAGACAAGGTAAATAAGATATCATTACAGTCTAGATAGATACTTTTGTATATCTGGATGGATGGGGGCGTGTACCGAGCACATTGTATAGTGTACACTGCAGAGCACGGCAACGACAAACGACCGCTTGTCTAGCTGCTTATCAGCTGCAGTCGAAAACCAAACAAACGCGACAGTTGCTGCATATGATTTATATTATATGCATACCTGATATACTTATTATACTATGTACATAGATGTTTGTATGGAAACTAACTAGGCAAACCGAGTCACGAGTGAGGAATCTGGGCTAAGATTGCTCGCAGATAAGGCTTGGAGTTAGATTTGTCGAGATTCTGTCGCTAGCTTGTTTCCAATTAATCAAATGGAGCGATTCAATCAGTGTCAACGCAGCAGGGAGTCAGTCAATCAAACAGACAATCAATCAATCAAGCCATAAATAATAGACCATAATTATGCAACATATATAATATATATAAATAAATATCTATATCGCCTTTCAGACGGAACAAATACGCCGCGCTAACCGTCTGTTCGCCTCGGATAGCCTCTTCCTACGTCAGTTCCTGCTGGTGCCCGTGGAGAAAACGTCACCGTATTATCTGCAGGCCAATGTCGGAGCTGTTGATATGCTTTCGGTCGACGATGTGCTTGCCATGAGCCCGCCCAGCACGCCCGATGCAAATGTACAACGGGAGGCGCTGAATAATGCAAACAACCTCAGCCAGACGAACAGCTACAACAGCGGCGGTAGCAGCAGCAGCTGCAACACAAACATCTCGTCCAGTTCGTCGAGCACACGCACGTCCGGACCGGCGCCACGTCCTTACTCCATTGCCGGCGAGTTGCTGGGCATGCAGACGAGCGAAGAGGATCACACACCGTGCGGTAGCAAGCAGAGCAAGTCACTGGACTCGGTGGCAGCCATGACGCCCGAGGAGGAGAATCGCAAATGCATGAATGACTTTCTCAATAAGATTGACAACACGATTTCCGAGTCGCGCAAATATGTGGAACGCTCCAAGGAGTAAGTGATGTGGTTTTTGCTGATCTTGCGATCTGTACTAATTCTTCTTCTCTACAGCCTTGTGTGCAGTCAAAGTGATGCGGATATTTGCGTCAGCGCCAGCACCGATGTCTTCTCGCAGCGCCGTAATCAGCAGTTAAACAATTCCTACAAGAACAACAACAACAATCGTCCGCCACATCAGCGGCACAGCTCGACGGGCAGCGGTAACTCGGACACGGCGCACCTGCTCAATACAACGCAGACGCGTCGCGTGCAAAACTCACTGAAGCGTCTCGAGAAGCAGCAGGATGATTTCTTTGAGTTGTAGCAGCTCCACCGAAAGACATCTATGTCTATGTCGTCGGCGGGAATCGCGATCTAGTTTAATTACGTGTAACAAATTGTTTTTAATTGCTGCGCATAGAAATGTAAATTATACACACCAACCTATACACATACCCAAACACACATGATATATATATATAGACATATATACTATATACACTCTACCTATACGATAAAGATGATGATGACCTATGTTATAAGCGCTACGCTATTTAAACCTGTACTATATACTACATACTATCGTATGATGCGTGTTTTTGATCTTACTGTTAGCCCCCAACAACTGTCAGACCCGCCACGACCTGGCCCCTGTAATTGCCGCCAATTGCTTGCAAGTTACCGCCCCCCTACGTAGTTCCCTACTCCCAATTATGATTACTATTTTTGTATGACTAGCTTTAATTACTCGTTTAATGCCTAACTTAGTTATGAGAATTATTAATCTTAATTCAACCCCCTGAACCGTAGTCCTTAGCGATTTAATTCGGAACTATGTGTGACGACTGCGGTTTTTAATGGACAGATACGAAATGCAATTGGGTTTGCAACTGATAGTTGATTGCCGTTAACCTTTAGCCGATAACTGATAAATATAACTATGCATAACTTATTTGTTATTTTACTGAGTATTTGTGCAACCCACGTCGCGAGACACGTCCACGCGCCCTCACACGTCCAGTCGACACGTTTGCCAAGGCCAAGCAAATCGCAAAATAAATAAAACAAATTGTATTAAAAACGAAAAACATTTTATAAACCACAATAAAGTAAGAATGTGTTAGAAAATTGTGTGTATTATATATTTATGTGGAAAAACAAAAGATTCAAAATGTGTAAGGAACTCATAAATATTATAAATAGTACCTTACTTTATTGTACAATATTTCCAGCAATTGAAAAGCATTTACGGCCCACTGTACTCAGCAGGTACCATTGGAATTTCTCTCTGGTAGCGCATGCGCAGTTCCCTTCGAGCTTCTGCTTCGTCGTCGGTTGCCCGGACAACGCGGCACGGCAAACAAACAAAGCCAAAATCAGTTTACAGTTTCATTTCGTATTGTAAATTTCTTTTGGTGCTTTCTTTTTTAAAAGTTATAAAATGTCTGAGCCGGAGCTGGATGCAGCTGTTATACAAGCCACACAGCAAACGCTGGGCAAGTTCCTAAAGAAGCCACCCCTTACTGAGAAACTGCTGCGCAAACCGCCGTTTCGTTATCTCATGGATGTGTTCAATTCGGTAAGGCCGAGTGTTCTGGGAATTACCAGCAATTATTTATTATATTATATCCCCTAGTTTATCAAGGAGACGGGCTGCTTTGAAGGTCTATACATGCCGGAGGAGAGGCTTTTCGAGAATATTAGCGATCGGTGAGTCAACTGGGAGGTGTATCGAAGTATCGTAAACAATGTTTTGAAAAACAAAACAATTAAGATCTTACAATCTTTATATGGTTTTATTATTTTACTTGGGTGCAACGAGTGAAAATTGAATCTGGAACAGCAGTAGTATATATTGGCTGTATCTAAGCCATATCGAAACGTTTTTCATTTATGGATAAGGCAAATTAATTAACAGATCTACAAAAATATTTATTCATTTCTTTGTATATGTTTAAGTACGCTAAACATTTATAAAAACAAATTTGATTCTCAAAAAAAAAAATCTATATCTCTTAATAAACATGCAAATGAAAGGGGAAGGAGTTCTATAGAATTTTTAGCTTTTACTAAGTTTCGATTTCTTCCATTATTGTAGGCACGACAAGACCCGATTTTTGCAAAAGATGATCGATGCAACAAGTGAGTCAACTCTCCAGTGCATACCCTGTATATACTATTTAATTCTATCCACATCGATCTTCATTCAGAACTTACCACAAAACTGGACCTGAAGGTGCGCACCGCCAAGATAGTGGCCGGGCATGAGGCCAAGCTGACGAACGAGCTGCTGCAGGCGATGGCCAGCGTGGCGGAGCAGCAGTTGGACTGGCGCAGCGCAGTGGAGCAGGTGCTTGCGGCGGAAGCCAAAGAGTCCACGCCTAAAGAGACAAAGCCAAAGGAAGCCAAGACGACCAGCAAGCAGATCTCTCCGCGTGGCAAAGAGGAAGCAGCACAACGCCGCGAGAAGCGCATCTCACCGCAGGAGCAGAAAGTGCAGAAGCGCAGCACACCTCCTGTCAAGGACAAGGACAAAGACAAGGAGAAAGAGAAGCCACAACGCCGAGCGAAGCCATCTCCGGATGCGGAATCCAAGCCCAAATTGAGCAGGCAGAGCTCGAAGCAGAAGAGTCCATCGCCAGTGAAGCTGAGATTAAAGCAAAAGAAACAGAACTCAATTGAAACTGAGATCAAACCTGCGGAGCCAGTTGCTCCAGCGCCGATGCCTAAACCTGCCTCGCCCGTGGCTGCACCTAAATCTCCGTCCAAACCAGAACCTGCTGTAGAGCCGCCCAAGCTACCAACTCCGGAGCTGCCGCCAGAGCCGGAAAGTCGCAAATCTTCGAGTCGAAGTCGCCGTTCCAGCGCCAGTCAATCGCGGCAGTTGCCTGCCGAAGTAGAGCCAGTACCGACGCCTCCAAAGGCTGCAAACGACTCGAGCGGACCGGCCACGCCATCACCAACTGCCGATGCCAACAACAATACGAGCAACAGTAACAACAAGCGGGAGCGAGAGGGCACCTTCACGCGTGAAAACTCTAAGGAGTCCAATGGTTCCATCACTCGACCACGCACCTCGCTGCGTCCGCCCAGCGCACGTCCAGCCTCCGCTCGCCCGGGTGCTCCGCGACGACGTAATGTAGAGATTGTGTTGCAGCCCAACGACCAGGTCAAAATGTCCGGCATCAATGTGAAGCTGGAAACGTTTGGTGACTTCGACGACGACGGCGAGAACCTGGTGATCATCGAAGATGCCAATGCACATGATATTGAAGCGGGCAGCAGTGCGCCGGATAATCAACCCGAACTGGACGCTCAGCAGGGCAGGTTGGTGCAACAGATCCTGGAGACGCAGAAGGAACTTGTGCAGCAGCCTAGCGAAGCTGATGCACAGCAAAAGAATTCAAATCCGGCTACGCGACAAAGCTCTGCGCGACAAGTGAACGATCTGCGTGACATTATACAGACGCTCACCAAGTCAGTGAATCCGCTGGGCAAGCTGCTGGACTTTATTCCCGAAGACATTGATGCCATGCAATTGGAGCTGACCATGTGGCGTGATACGTACACGCAGTCGGCCATGGAACTGAAGCGAGAGCTCAGTCTGACTGCCTCAGCCACGGAACCCATGAAGCAGCAGCTTCTGTCCATCGAGGCGAGCATTGTGGAATACAGGGAGCTGATCGACGAGAGTCGCAACAAGATTCTGCAGAACAACGAGCGCATTCTCAAAATGCTGATGGAGCAGTGAGTGCCGCGGAGTAGAGCTAGGGAAATTTCCCTGCTCATCAATCATTATTCGTTTCCTTATCGTTCTGCGCACATCCCACAATGGCATTAAAATGGTTACTCGAATACTGTATTTATTTGTATGTTGTATTTAATAGATATCTATACAAAAATAGTATCTGTCCAGGTTATATTATAACAGTTCTTAAGGGGGTCATACATTTTATTTTGTTAAGGTCACTTAGTGTTCAAACCGAAACCAACATGCTTAAACATAGGTTTGAAGGGTATTCGCAGTGAAAGGCGAGTAAACAATAGAAAATATTCTGGGATTGTGAACATCCCTAGTATATATATAGATGTACATATATTTACAAACATTTTCTTTGAGTTATGCGTCTATTTCAACAGTCTCTGGTCTGGTTTTATCGGTGTCCGATTTCTCTTTCGATTTATCGAGCGACTCATCGGACTCTTCCTTTCCTTGCCCCGATTCTGAGTCATTGTCGTGGTCTTGATCTTGATCCTGATCTTCATCGCCCAGCACATACTCAATGACATCATCAATGGGAAAATTGTTTAGCAGCGACTTGATGGAATCATTATGAATGACCACGGTGAAGAGAAGCTTGCAGTACTCGCGCATGCGACTGCCGTAGTCCAACTCGGCGTAGTTCTCAGCTCCCTTGCCCAGATCGTGGCCACAGTTCTCGATCACCTTACACAACACCGTCTCCTCGGAGCTGTTGGGCCAGTCATATTTCTTAAGTGTTTGTGGATCGACCAGCATGTCGATTAGCTTGCCAATATTCTCCTTCAGCTTGAGATCTTCTTCGGTGAGTACCTCGCCGCTGAACTCATCATCGCTGGACGGTTCCTCGATATTGTCTGCAATTGCAGCTGCCAGACTGGCGGCCAAGGACTTGCGTTGTTCCTTCTTAACCACCGGCGATACGCTATTTTCTTTCTTCTTGGATTCTGGCTTAACACCACGAGTGCCCGGTGTGGTTGATTCCTGTGCAGCATCTTCAGCTCCTTCCAACGGCAATATGGTGTACACTTCATTTTCCAGCACAATTGTTTGGGCACTGCCATCACCCTCATCCACCAGAAACTCGCGAACCACCACTCCATTATCGTTTGTCTTGCTGGAGATGAGCGAGCCGGCCGATGTATTGGCGGCTTCAGTCGCATTCTCTTCCGCCTCTGTTTCCTTCTCCTCCTCCGACTCTGATTGTACTACCACGGCAGCAGATTTTCTGGCCTTACGTTTCGATGGTGGCTCAGTACCAAAGATGTCATCCGGATCACATTCATGCACGTTACGTATGTGTTTCCTCAACGTTTCGGTGCTATCAAAGTTCTTGTCGCAAATGGCGCAATCAGTGCGCTCGATCATCTTTGCCGTGCGCTTGGCGCGCGTGGGTTTATTAGCTAAAGAAGAAGCAGCATGAGGCAGGAATCTGCGCTTAACCAAAACTATGAACTTACGCGAATGATCACCGGCATCCATGTGCTCCTTCAGCAATGCGTCGGTGCGGAAGCTACGAGTACATTCTGTGCATGCAAACGATGGACGCTTCTGGCGCGAGTGTTCCTTTACATGGCGCTCGAGTCTGCATTAAGATAATAGAGATTAGCTTCAATATTGTATTGTTTCTATGTCAGCGAACTTACTGTTTCTCGGTCTTGAATTTCTGTTCACACAAGTTGCAGGAGTAGGGACGCAGATGCGTCTTGGAATGTGTGCGTAACTGCGTGGCCTGGATGAAACTCTTGCCGCACTCGTTGCACTTGTGCGGGCGCTCGCCCGTGTGGCGCTTCATGTGGCGATTGAGCACTTCCTTCACAGCAAAGGATTGACTGCACTGTGTGGAAATGGAGAGCGTGATACAGACTGAACAGACGATGGACAGATTCGCAGCTACTTACAACAGTGCAGGTATAGGGCTTTTCGCCGGTGTGATAACGTCGATGCTTCTTTAGGGCCACCAAGGCGGAGAACTTCTTGTCACACAGATCGCAGTCGAAAGGTTTCTCACCCGTATGTGTGCGTATATGTATGCTAAATGGAATAAGGACAAGAGTTTATAGATAGCATATGGTGACATATCAATCTGCAACTCACTTGAGCGTCGAGAGACTGTAGAAACAGTTCTTGCACACATGGCACATGTATTCCGGCTTCTTGACCACCTGCGTGCCTAGATGCTGCTTGAGATGTGCACGCAGATTGTCTAGGCGATAGAAGATACGATCGCACACCTTGCAGCTCATGGTGTCGTTCTCATTGGCTGAGCACGACGAGTACTTCTGATGACGCTTCAGGTGATAGGAGCGTGTAAAGTCCTTGCCACAGATCTTGCAGGCAAAGGGCTTGCCACGCGACTGATGTTGCTCCTCGTGGAGCTTCAATAGGGCAGCGCTGCGAAGCTTCGCATTGCATATGGAGCAAGGGTAGTCACTGAACTCCGAGTGGGTGATGAATATATGACGTTCATAACTCGTTTGTGTCTTAAATGACTTGGGACAGTCCGGGCAGTTGATGTGTCCCAACTGAAAGATATAATTTTGATTGGAAATATTCTCAAGATTCAATTTCTTTACTACTCACGTGAAAGGTGTCGTAGCTCTCGCTACAGCAAAAGCATATGTCTTTTTTCTCCATCACAATCGCATCCTTCTCGATCTTCTCCAGATTCTTGAGCATGTCAGCCTTGCGCAGATGATAACCGCTATCATAGCGACAAAACTCGAGATGTTTCTTCAGACTCTTAACGCGGCGGAATGTTTTGTAGCATTTACCACACACGTGCTCAACCATCTCCTTGAGGTCGCTGTTGGTGCCACTGGTGCGGTTGACACTGCTCTCACCCATTGTATCGTCCCCATCCTCATCGTCGTCATCGTCTTCCTCAACGCCAGAGACAACAAACTCATCGTCGTTTTCCTTGGACGTAGCCAGCTCGATGTCATCGTTCTCGGCGAGTATAAAATCAATAGTGTCTTCATCCTCCACCTCGATGGCCTTGTTGTTGTCCACTTTGGCGCTATTCTCGCTCTTAATGGCCTGCAGCACATAGTGATCCATTTTCTTCTTCTTGCTTGGCGACGTCTTTATTTTTGCCATCTCTACAGGTGTAGTGGCAGGAGCTGAGCGCTTCTCATTTAATATCTTGACACTCCCTGCCGGACTTTCGGAACTTTTTCCAGTGGATCGCTTATCTGGTTTGGGCGTCCCCGTTGTGACGTCATCGTTGTTGAGTATTTTGATGCTTGCTCGTTTTTCTTGCTTGACGGAGGCTTTTCCGACGCCACCTTTGGACTGCAGATCGTTTAGTAGCTTCATGCGGGCACCCGTCCGTTTTTCCTTGGGGGCCGTGATCTTTGCTACGTCGACGATTTTAATCACAGTGCCCGTGCTCGCCGATGTGTCTGTCATGATCTATATTGGATAAAGGATGTCAAGGATCAGTCGAGGATTGAGTACGATTAGCCTACTTTTAGGCTCGTGATTTATTTAAATTGATCTCTTCGCCAGCCCAGCGCAAGCGTCACGTCAGCAACGCCTAGAAGCAGCGCACAAAAATAAAAAATGGCGTCGTCATTGGTGCGATCGCGGTAGAGCAAGCGAGAGCACGCTATATGCTGTCGGGCTGACTGACAAAAATAAAGCAACAACGCAACAAGTTTGCTCTGCTCGCGTCTTGTGAAAAATATATTTAGGGTTGAAAATAATTCTAATATAAATTGAAAATTGTTGCATACTTTTCAATATTCAATATTTCTGTTGCCGGCTTTAAAGGAATTTCCTTAGAATTTCAATTTTTCTGCACACTTTTTCCAATTGCTGCTCGGTATTTGATATTTTAACTCTTTTTACACACACTCACACTGCAGCGGCTGTAGTTTCTCTAATTAAATGTGAAACTTGCGTCAATGAAAGTCGTGTGTACGTCGATCTATGTATGTAGATCGAGTGTAACGCAATGTGCGGCAGAAACAGAAACATGCACAAGCCGTTTGCTAAAGCGAGAAAGATATCGAGGTATGTTATTTATGCTGGAGTAATTTGTATGTTCACTGCGATTGAAAACACATTTTTTTGATTGATGTTTTCTTCTCATTGTTTATTAACTTTGTGGATTTATGTGATTGGTTTGTTTTATACAAATTACTTACAATTTGAACCACGAGCGCTTACTCGTAATGTACGTACACAATGGCGATGGCGTCGGACTATTCACTGAATACGCTCACATGCAATCAGCTGTGCATAAAAGTGTGTGCCCAGATGACAGATATTTGGTAGCCTTCTTAGTTATTCATTTCGCTGTAAAGTGAAAATATATGGTTGCAAGTATTAAAACACTATCAGTTTTTTATATCTGCTTTGTTTTTCCTAATAACAAATTGTTTAACTGTTAAAATGTAATCTATGCAAATAATTTAAATTGAGCGGCTATAACTAGTTTTAACATTCTGGTTATCTTTAACAGTAGCTGGAAATAACAGAGTAAGTCGAATTAACAGAACATATGTTTAGTTAAGCACAGTTCAAAGGAAAAACTAGTTCCATTGAATTGGAAGAAGTTGCTCTTCGACGCCGCATTTTTTTGTACCAAATAAATACACGTAAATAAATATTAAATTGATTTTAAATATTATGTTAACGAAAATTGTATTTTGCGACAGATAATGGCTGCCCTGTTCGATTCTGCACATACGGAGGGACCCGGCTTTGTGGGCATTCGGTTTTGCCAGGAATGCAACAACATGCTGTACCCGAAGGAGGACAAGGACAACAAGATACTCATGTACGCCTGTCGCAATTGCGACTACAAGCAGGAGGCCGACTCCAACTGCATCTACGTCAACAAAATTATGCACGAAATCGACGAGCTGACGCACATTGTGCCCGACGTCATATCGGATCCGACGTTGCCGCGCACCGAAGATCATGCCTGCCCCAAGTGTGCGCATCGCGAGGCCGTGTTCTTCCAGGCGCAGACGCGACGTGCCGAAGAGGAGATGCGACTCTACTACGTATGCACAAATCAGAACTGCACTCACCGTTGGACCGAGTAAAGCGGATTGCACCTTATTGTGCAATTAGTTTTGTAATTAATATTAAGTAATCTACGTAAATTAGATAAATTTGCAAGCTTCATTCGATGTTAAAGCCGGAATCGAAAACGAAATTGCCGCCGCAAATTATTCTCATTGTCATTCAATGCATCAATCAGTTATCAATGCGCTCTTCGCTTATTAGAGGCAGAGAGAGAGAGAGAGGCAGAGATATCGGTAGAGAGGCGTGTGGGAGACGGTGAGAGAGCGCTGTGCATGCGAAATTTCGCCGATCGCAACAGTGTGACAAAATTCAATAATCACGGAAAAATAAAACAGAATAAAGCAATTTTATAAACAAGTTTCTAGTGCGTATCGAGCTGAAGCGCAGGTTCTGGCAGCTGTTGGACCCAACCAGACGGCAGTTTGTTGTTAGAACTTGACGCGGCGTGTTGATTAACATGTAGAATCTCCGCTACAAACGGAACAGAATAAGGCAATAACAAATAATAAAAAAAAATCGAACAGTGCCAAAATGGTGAAACCAAAAACATCTCCCGATATGGCACCCGTCGCCGAGGAGCCCAAGCTGAATTACCTGCAGAAGCTATGGAGCTATCGTCGATATTTGGTGATCGAGCCGTTCTTCTTCTTCTACTTTATGGCGTCCGTCTTCAACCAAGTCGCCATGCAGAATTTCCCGCTTGAGAAGGCCTGCCGCGTTAATCTCGGCTACAATCAGGCCACTTGTTCGGCCATGCTGGACAAATCCGAGTTGGGCATCGATTGCGATAGCTTCTCATTCGAGAACACTACACAGGGTGCGGCAGCTGCAGACAAATTGCTGGCTATCTACTCGACGGGCTTCAACTATACCGTTTGTAAAGCGGAAGTAGAGGCACAGATACTCTCCGCGGATGTTTCGGGAAAACGTGCGCCAATCGGTGAGAAAAAAAAACATCCATTAATCATATACCATACATGGGCGCATTAGCGTGGTTCAGGGAGAAACTGTTGGATATTCTTTTACAGTACAGGTTTTACCTGCATGTAATTTTGAACTTGGACCACCCTTATGTATGCACGTAAATATCATTTGATTATTCAAAATTCTAATACTGAATAAACGATTGTATCAGAGTCGAGAATAAGTATGCAGCAAGTGCAACCAGTTTCGGATCTTCGCATTCCAATAATTCATGGTTCAGGTTTCATATAAATAAAACCCCGAATAGCTTTTATATAATTTTATCGCTGGCAGCTAGATACACAAACAAAGAAATGTATGTATGCGTGTTCAAGTCTATTTATGGCAAATCATATGGCAAATTACCAGTTAGAACATTTAATTGCAATCTCTAACTCGTATTTTCTCAGAAGTTCTCCGAATTCCCTGGCATGCCTATACGCACGCCGCGTATCACATTAGTGCCGATTAAATTTAAGCTTTGCTTAGTCTTAAATCATCGAAAAACGTCAGGCGGCCCAGCAACCGGTTTGTCGCACCGTTTTCGATTTTCCTTAACCTTTAGTTCGGCCATTGTCAAGGCAAGTTAGACGTCTCTGGTATGCGAGGTGTGATTAAGCAACGTGTGTATTCCGCGTAGTTGATTAAATGGCAATAAAACCCTTAATTGAAAGTTATTGCAATCAGAATTTCAATGGGAACGTAAGCAACATATGTAAATACATAGGTACAATGGGGTAAATGGCCCTTTTTCGTTACGATATAAAGATAAGTCTATTTAGGTGGGAACTTAATTGTTTGTATCATATTTCATAGTAACAAAATTGAAGTTGAATTATCATTTTGTTTCATTCACGATTTTACAGTAATTATATTTGAATCACAGATCCGTCATTCAAGTCCAATTTGTATACTATCGTAGCTAGAGTCTACTTATGTCATCATATGCATTTTGTGCATTTCAGAGATGTTGTTGTCATTTAACGTGTAATTGTTAGTTAAATTATCGTTTTGTTTAACGATTTTAAAATTATCCGCAGAATATTCCCAGCATTCCATATGCTCATAGTCCGATTGCTGCAAGGGTATTTAGTTTTCTTTGAATCTGGTATTTTTAATAATTATCGATCAATCTTAATAATGTTTTAGAACTTTATGTATTTTGTGCTCTCAAGGTTTTCTTTTATTGAGAGGGTATAGGGTATCTTCCCATTGAGTTTGCTTAACTATTGACTTATTTTGTATCCGCTTTGCTTCCGTTTCAGCCGCCATTTTCCCATTGATTGTTTTGCTCTTCGCCGGAGGTTGGTCGGATCGGTATAACAAGCGCAAGCCCTGCATGATATTGCCCATTGTCGGGGAGGGATTATCCTTCACTTGTGAGTATACGGATCGACTGATTCAGTTGCAGAGTATTCTAATAAAAGCCTACTCCAACAGGTCAACTTATTTCGTCAATTTTCTTCGATAGTTTGCCCATGGAATTTGGTGCTTATACGGAGGCCATTGTGCCAGCACTTTGTGGTGGTCTTACCTTCTGTCTGATGGCTATTTACAGTTACATCACCATCGCAACACCCGAGGAAGATCGAGTGTTTCGCTTCGGCATATTTGCCATGTTTGTAACCGGAGCGCCTTTTCTGGGAGTTTTTAGCGGAGTTCTCTTCAAGACATTTGGCTATACGAGTAAAGTCGTAGATAATTGAAATATGCATTCCAAAAATATTGATTTCCTTGTTTCGTTTACAGTTTCCTTTGCATCTGCCGTGGTCTTTCAAATTATTGCCATTCTCTACATTGTCTTCTTTATCAAGGAGATCAAGCCTACGCCAAAAGAGCCGGTGGAAAGTGAACCGCAGTTGCAGGGACATGCGGCCGATAATATGGCTTACGAGACAACGAATCTTGATGAGCTGCCCGTTAATAAGAACGTTAACTTCCAGTTGACACCGCAGCTAGAGCCACCCAAGGTGGAACCTCCTCCGGTGCCAAAGAAACGTTCCCTGCTTAAGGAACTCTTTGATCCGACCTTGGTGATTGACTGCCTTCGGTTTCCGTTGATCAAGCGCAAGAATAATGGACGTATGTTGTTGATTCTACTGATCATGGCATACTTTTTGACCCTCGGACCAGCGACGGCTGAAAATGACTATTGGTACCGGTTTACACTGAAGAAACTGAACTGGAACGGCAACGATTTCAGTATCTTTCTGACCATCTCCGGCATTGCGGCACTTTGCGGCACCTTTATCGGCACTGCGATACTTAGCAAGTGGCTTAAGTTCTCCGACTCTACAATTGGCATTCTCTCCGCACTCTGCATCGTCTGCTCGCGCGTTCTATATGTAAGATATATCAATTTTGGAGTACAAAGTACTGTTCTATAGTATTCAATATGTTTTAGGCCTTCTCGACGACCACCACATCCTTCTACGTAGCCAGCGTTGTCGATATGTTTGTGAGTCTACGTGTCATCGCCATCAAGGCTATCGGCTCCAGTATTGTCGAAGGAGACGAACTGAGTGAGTAAATTATCTATGTTAGAATTTCATATCAGACTTACGAATATCGCATGTTTCATTTAAGGCAAAATGTATTCGATATTCGGCATCAGCGAACCCATCGGTCAGTTTATCTTTCCGCCCGTCTACAGTGAGATCTACAAGAGCTTTGTGGATTCCTTCCCTGGCTCCTTCTTCTTGTTTGGCGAGATATTCTATGTGCCGAATGTGCTTGTCTTTGTGTGAGTGTTGAAACATGCCTAAAAAATCGTTAACAATATAATTACTACTTTAAATCTCTTTATAGTCTCTGCTACTTCCTGGTGCGACGTCGCAAGTCGAAAGAGAATGCAGTGGAATTGGCGCAGAAAACCGAGGAAAATGGACAGACGAATGCTGGCACAGAAATAACTAGTCTTTAAACGCGATTCTACATACAGACTATGTGGATATGCGATTTATAAATAGATATATGGAATATATACTCAAGGGCTGCCCAGAGTCAAGCTTAGCTTTGATTTTATATATAAATAATAATACAATAATTATAATAATAACTTGGTCTAAAATCGAATAAATTTTGTGTAAATAAAACTTAGTTTGAATATATGCCACAATTTAATTTTAATTATTTAGACAATCTTGGTAAAAATCTAACCGCATGCGTGACCATCGAATCCGTGCTTGCTATTTATGTTCAATTAATCCATAGCTAGATTGAGAGCTAAGTTTAGATTCGATTCTAAATATAAATATCACAAAGGTATTTCGTTCGGCAGTTTATTTAATGGATTACAAAGAGTACAGTGAGCACACTATAGGTTCAACCAACATATTAATTTATCATACAATTTTAACATTATTCGATCCGTTAAGCACATGTTTATTTCAAAACATAATTAATATAATTAGCAATAAATATATATGTAAATACATTGGCTATAAAAAGAAGGTCCTACTGTGACTGTGTTGTAGCCTCACTCATTAAACTTTTTTGCCAGAAGGTAGAATGCCAGACAAAGAGAGAGAGAGAGGGAGATGTGACTAACACGTGTACTAAATAATCCGTCCACGACAAGAGAAGACTCTCGACGGGTAAGTACTCTGCTCTAATTCAAGCTTAGAGGGTAGCATAAGTCTTTCTTAATATTTATGTATCTGCCCTTTTTCTACTCTCCCTTCTGACTTAAATCCCTTTTGGAATTCCCATAAAATCCATATATTCTATCAAATATGTTGCCTAACTGATTTCTTATTAAATTAATCGAACTCCTCCCCCGTATATTCTCAACGTCCCTTTCATTCAGGGTATACACTATGCAGGGACCCTCAACTCTGACACTCTAGTATATTACGCTTTCCACGCGGACCAAGAGCATGCTAGTGGCAATTTTCCAATCAGCAAATGCATTCAATTTGATCAGTCAGCCAGTTGCCAAGTTGTGGGCGTTTGAGCGCTGTGGGCGTGGCACGTGGGTGTCTAAATGCCACCTTGGCCACGCATGAAAACAATTGGCAACTAATAATCTCAGTTAATCTGCATGTGTGTGGTTGGCAGCAGCATCCCCTGCCGACAAGCACGTTCACACCTCTTGCCCCTTCTAACGCCGCTGGCGCTCTACCCTTTTACTCCTTTCTGCAGTTTCGTTTATGGCCGCAGGATTTTAACGAAATTGCTCTTTGGCTTCTTGCGCTATAAAAGCCTCAGCCAGAACCATAATAGACTCAGAAGTTCCTTCGTCCTGGTTGTGTGTGGTTAGCAGCAAAAGCCCTCAACTCTAGGCAAGTGTTCGGGCAAAAAAAATAAACTTTTTAAACTAAACAGAAATAGAAATAGTTTACAGTGTTGGTTTATAAAGTGCACGCTTGTCAGCCAAAGATTTCCATATGGAAATGTCTTGAAGACTTAAATATATTAACTAGATTTTATTTGTGAAAGAAATTCTTTAAAACGTTTGCAGTAATATTATTTATTATAATTGAAAATTAAAAAAGATTCTTTAGGTATTTTCATGTAAATGGTTAGATTTATAGTTGTGTTTTGAAAAATCTCAAGCAATTTTAAACTTGATTTTTGAGAAAATTTTCCTGTTTGATAGAATTTTATTAAAGGTTTATATTGCTGTTAAAACAGCTTATGCTTCTAAATTAAATATAGCCATAAAATCAAGAGGATGCGATTATCAACATTTCATTCATAATCAATAATTAATTTAAAATAAAATCGTTCAGTCTCTTCACAGTTGCTACAGCCAAAACAATCTACCTCCGCGAGTATGCTGCGTTTGCTGCTTTTGCCCCTGTTCCTGTTCACGCTGTCGATGGCGTGCATGGGCCAGACATTCCAATACTCACGGGGCTGGACCAATGGCAAACGTGCACCGCCCGCCGCAGCGGTGCTGACCAATGGCCACAATCTGGGACTATTGGATCTGTATGAGCTGCCGGAGGCAACCAGTGACCGCAGGCTGGAACGGTGAGTGAGGCAGAAG